>JBBBDQ010000738.1:6815000-7035000 GCA_037127315.1 Ascarosepion bandense
GTAGATGTCAAATCGTCCGCGGAAATCGTCGTATTCGATTGGTCCAGGAAAAATGAAGACAAACAAAAAATATAAATGCTTTTATACACGTACTTTTGTATAGCACTTGGTTATTGACGTTAGAATTTATCAATTTCTCATGCCGACAATTATCGACCAATCTCGCTTCTCAAGTTGAACGTGACACTTCCGATGGTTTGGTTACGTCAGGCACAAGGCTTATGTCGGAGATTCTATTCAGGCAAGCAGTCACGTGATATCATGCAAAGCGGTAATCTCTCCTCCAGCTTCTGCAAACACTGCTCTTGATCGCATAGATTTCTTGCATTTATTAGCATCCACCTTAAACCAAAGTGGGACATGATACTGTTGGGAAATTGGCGACTCTCCTATCGTCCAAGAAAAGACGTTTTGTTGTTTGGCTCCTGAAAATTCATTGCATTTCCAAATCTGGACATCCCCTTAACCCTTAATGGGTAACGATCACAGGTATCGATCCGCTCTGATGACTTCTTCCTTCTCTTATTGGCAGCTCACACCAATACTGCCCAGTGGAAGCGGGCAATTCCTCCACATTCCCCGGTATTTTACCTGTGCCTGCCAACTAGGATACACTTCGACCCATCTGGCTCTCGACTGCTTGGCGTGGCTTAACTTATGGTCATTAGTTAAAAAGAATTATCATTTCAAATATTGCTTACGGAAAATTTTTGTTCAAAATCAAATATTTACAGATTGTTCTCCGGTCAGCCATTCCTCCTACCCTGTCAGAGTTATCATTTCTTCAACCTCAAGAAAACTCTATTTGCGAGTTTTGGTTACAGATCAAATCTTATCCGTCCTGTGAAATTGCTTTTTCGTAACCAGTACTTTAGGAGCTAGATTTCCAGTCTAACGATCGCCTTTCCTTAAGTAATTCTTCTGGTTTTAGAGAATCAAGATTTTTTTTAATGAGAAATCTTCATTCTTTCTCTTGGTATGTTCATAGTTCTATTCATTAACCTTTTATTTCTATTTAGCAGCGCCAAATAGTGTCACACTAGAAAGACCCGTGAAAATGTGACGATTTTTTTCTTTTTGAATATTCTGATAAATCTTACTTAATTATTCAGTTAATGATTGAATAAGCTTATGGCGAGTTCTGCGGCAATAAAATATCCGTTAATTATTTAAGTTTACCACCTTTAACAAAATGTGGTAATAAAAATATAAATAGGAGTACTGGTTGTCATTTAGTGAAGTAGGGACGTACAAATTAAAAGATTTTGAAATTGACAGCTTTACCCACTTTTCTGAAACAGCCGTTAAACACTTCTATATTCATTTCTTGCTTTCTTTAATTCATGACTTGCTTCGGGAACAAGTCATGCTTACGGATTGGGCAATCAGGCTTGAGCAAGCACTCTTGTTCACCTTTCTGCGTCCGAGTAGAGAAGGAACCAAGTGAGGCTCCGCTGAAAAGTTGAGTCTCATTTAGGTTGAAAAACAAGATCCCGACCCAGCCTTAAGCTGGGTCTACGGGATATTTTTGGCTGAGTTTAAGGGCTTGGAATTTTCACATAAATCGATCTTGTGTCACACCTGCCTTGGTGGGAAGGTAGCAAATAACCTTGCTTTCATTAATTCATTCATTTTCTCACTGAAACCAAGTATTTCTTGTTTTTCTACTAAATCAAAACGGAATAGTCCATTATTTATTAATAGGCAGATGTTAAAAACATTTCTTTTTTCTCTTCTTTTTTGCAGATCCCCATCTTGCTAACATTTCTCTCAATAATTTAAAAAAAATAATTCAGCGCTCAATGTTAATTAATTTATGATAACTGCTTTTTGACGATTTCTTTAATCAATTTACGCCGTTGGATACTGTGTGTCTGAAAAAATATCACGGTTATCATGGCTACTCTGCATTTTAGCTAGGGTTAAAGTGTATTATTTGCACTCGGAGGGATTAACTATATTACCCCTCTAAATTGTGTCTCTGTCTGCAGGTAGAGTGCAATTGAAAATATTATTGATAGATGCCCGGTCTTGGGGAACAGATATCCGCAGAAATACGCACCTCATTGCGCTAAAGATGATTGGTCGGTAGTAATACCGATGCCAGAGAAACCAACGAGCAACTCTCAATTCAAAATGTCCAACAATAGAAAAAATAAAGTAGGCTGGACTTTTCAGATCCCTCACAGCTTTCAGCAGGCCTTTCATAGTCTCATGCGGACTCCTCCAAATACAAACTTTACGTTTTACTTAAAACAGCTGAAATCATCACCAGCTTGATCAGGCGACACAGTACCGATCTTTCGCAGTCCGTTGTCGATATTGGGACAGGTAATTCACAGAATGCCATACATTTAATAAGAGAGCACTTGGGGTTCGTCAACTACGAAAAAAGCCGGTTGATTTAATTTAGTGGCATATGATTTATTTAATGCCGAAATCAAAATATTTTGAACGCAATTGTATGTCTTCAACTACAGATATTTTGGACATAATTTCATACTTTCAGAGTAGACATATATATTTTTAGATATTGATGGTAATATCTTCAAATGTTTTGCTGGTAATTTTATTACAAAAATGTGTTGCTGGTAATTTTATTATAAAACGTACAGTTAATTTTCTCATAACTGGGTATTTGTGTGTCTGTGTATATGTGTGTATATATATATATATATATATATATATATATATATATATATATATATATATATATATATATATATGACATTTGATTTTATATCCGGTAAAACGTTCCAATGTCAAAGAAATCGTTCCTTCGATCCTAAGATGATTCTTTAAAATTTAATGCCAAACACAAATGCATCCAAAACTTTCTTTACTTACTCATAGATTAAGAAATGCATGGAATGAATTGCATAAAAACGATTATTTTATAATTCGACTTACCGACAAATAAAAACAAAACAATGTCATATTTAAAAAAAATGACGAATTAAAACTTACAGTCCTCTTAAACGGGCTTACGGCCATATCACGTTGGATACACCGGTTCTCGCTCGATCACCGAAGTTAAGCAACGTTGAGCCTGGTCAGTACTTAGATGGGTGACCGCTTGGAAATACCATGTGCTGCAAGCGTTTAGCGACGAATGTGCGTTGTGGTGCAGTGGATATCGGCTCGGAAAGAGATATCGGTGAGCCGAGTTCGAATTCCAGTTGAATACCCTGCATTCACTTAAGCACTGCTACCCTCGGGTAAGGTATTAATCCGTCACTTCCCTCCAGTTATGAGTTAAATAACAGGGTAGGAGTTGGGGACCCTGCCCTTAAAAACAAATCCCAATGAATCTTGATACTCAAAAATATGAACTATTACTAGACACAAAACTTACATAAAAAAACAACAATAAATATTTGAAAGAAAAATGTATTACCAGCAATAAATGAATGAATAAAATTTAGTTGGCAATAAATGACCCGCCGTGGTTGATATGCCATAAAATAAAAATAACAACCAACCTCTTAAACGACCAGGTATTATGTAAAATAATACATTTTATCATTGATCTTATTTACAAATAATAAAAGATGATAGTTTTTACGGTAGGCATTTTAAAATTGAGTCATAAAGTTTATTTTAGTTACTTTTTCGACCTTTGAGGTTTACTATAATTGTTTTGTACTTTGTTAATGACAACCAATTGTAAATAATGAAAAATATGTTCTAACATCGTTAAGAACAGTGTAAAATTGTATATATGACAACCAATTGTAAATAATGAAAAATACGTTCTAACATCGTTAAGAACAGTGTAAAATTGTATATATGACAACCAATTGTAAATAATGAAAAATACGTTCTAACATCGTTAAGAACAGTGTAAAATTGTATATATTAATATAATTTATTTAATTTTTTATCATTGTTTACTCGACTGCATTTTTACTACAGTTGTAAATAATCAATCCATTTTAATCTCCCTCATAAATAGAGTAATCCTTCATTTTTTTTTTTTTTTTTTTGTTGGGGGTGTCACATTGAAAGTTAGTGTATAGATAGATAGTTGTAAAGGAAAAGGGGGAAAATAGTATGAAAATAAATACACGGGTGACAAATTCTATCTTTTCTACCTTGTGGTGTTCTTTCGACCAATCAGAATAGCTACGTGTGGTCATCTGACTAGCAATTGAACTACCCCGCTAGAATAAGTAACTCGCTTTACTGAGCGTAGCTTTTTGCCTCTGGATGTGGATCGAATGCTGATTACGGTCGGGTCACTCAACGAAGGAGTATGTTGCCTTGACCCGAACTTCTGGTGACTTGGGAGTAACAAGATTGATGACATATCCGGAGGTAGCACTTGAAAGTGTATGAAGAAGACATACAAAATTTGATTACACAACCAATTCGTTATCGCGCCGGTTAAATTACTACTTATCCTATAATAATTCAACTGAATTTCATATCACCAACTCTCAGAATAAGAAAATAATCAGACATATTCGTACTAATAATACATAATTCAAGAGCCCTACTAATACCAAAAATCCCCTTACCTATCAAGCATACTTCTAAAAGAAACACAACACCAGTCTATACCTTCTTTCTAAAATACGGCATATACTCAAAATATGTTTTCATCTGTACCTTCAACAGCCATAAAACAAACAACGGCATCTTACCGTCATTCACCACCAAAAATCTTTTTACCATCGCGTCTGTCAGTAAAATAATAGATGTCTTCATTTAAACGACTCTATAAACATCCATCATTTTCTCCTCCAAAAATAAAAACAACAATTCTGAAAAAAAAATACTATTGATACTACCCTGCAATACATAAGTCTCTTTTAAAACCATCTAGGAAATATATACGAGCAAACATATGGTATCGACATGGGTTCACCTATCGCGCCAACATCACCAGAATGTTACATGTCAACTTCTGAAAACGAGATTAAAAGTAAACATAATCAATCACTCCAAACTTACAGTTTATAACCGTCACATTGATGATATATTTATATTAACTAAAAACACCGACGAAAATAAAAATATGAAAACAACCTATTAAAATATTTCCGTTATTAATTTCCGACATTGAACTAAACTTAAATAAAAATCTCCCTTCTCAGGAGTACTAATTGATTCAAATAATGAAACTTGACAAACCTTCGTCTATTAAAAAAAAACAATCTAATTAAACACATACCTACTCAATTAAAACAGAAACTATTCTGCACATATACAAATCTACCATCCGCCCGTGTATTGAATAATGCTGCCATATCTGGTCGGGTGCCCCTGCTGCTCTCCTTGGGCTTCTTGACAAAATACAAAGGAGGATCTGTAAGGTGGTTGATACTGACTTGGCAGACCGGCTGCAGCCGCTCTCACACCGGCGTGATGTAGCTTCCCTGTGCCTCTTCTACAAGTACTTTCATGGCTTCTGCTCCGATGAGCTTAGATCACTGGTGCCGCCTAAGCACGAATTTACACGAGATACTAGATTAGCAACTAGGTCCCACCCTTTTACAGTTAAACAAATAAGATGTAACCATAAATTCTACTCCAACAGCTTCTTTTCTCGCGCTTCCCGCCTGTGGAACTCCCTTCCACAAGTCTGCTTTCCCGACAGTTACAATCTCCAGGTGTTTAAATGTAGGGTCAATAGACACCTCCTATCACACTAACTCCCAACTATTCTCACAACACTCTCATCTACCCAACCCTCATTCTCGGTATCCTCACCCGCCTATCACCCACCCTCTGTTATTTCCTATATTTAACCAGCCTTTCTCCACTCGACGTAGCCCCCTGCACAGTAGTGGCAGTGACATGCCTTGCTCGGGGTGAAACGCTTATAAAAAAAAAAAAGAGCCATTATAAATAATTAGAATATTGAATAAATAACTCAAATTTCCTCTAGTATGCACTGCGTCCCTTTAAGTTGTGGACGATCATGGCTCACAGTAATGGCTCTCCATATTATTACTTAATCTCCAAGTTATTTTATTTAACATGCAAAATATTTCTGCTATTTTAAAATGAATTTAAGGAATAAAATAACAAATAAAAATGCAATGTTATTTTTGCATATATTTTCTTTAAGATTTATGGAGGAATGGTAGACTTTATAAAAACAGTAGTTAGTCACGCATTTTTACGCATCGTTCATTCAGTAATGAATTTGAAAACTTCCGGATACTGGCGTATGTTTACATTGTATATAACACAATAAAGTCCGTTTACCTCTACCAATCGCCCATAGATCAGAGGTAGAATCGCCTACTGATGTCAATTCGGTTAGGTTTCAATCCTGGCTAGAAGTAATCGAATGTCTAACCGTACTGATGAGTTATGCGGATCACTATATATATATATATATATATATATATATATATATATATATATATACAAGAATCCAGTTTCCAGTTTGCGTTGTGTTTACAAGATCACAAGGCCAAATGCTTCAAAAAGTTGGAATTTGGCCAGTTGTATGTTGCAGGCTTAAGAGTAAGAAAATATAAGAATTTATCCTTGACTACCAAAAAAATTAAAGGAAATAAATATTTCTATAAAAAATTGTTTGTCCTACAAAATTATAATTAAATTAAAAAAATTATTAAACTGCCAAGTCGGGTTTTTGCCAAAATATTTTTTCCAAATATATCAGCTTATTCAAATTTCATCGATTCGCTTGTCAAATCAATGGAACGTAAAGTTTGTAAATCTCGACAAAGATGTTATTCAACAATAATAAATACTGTGAGGATGTCAAGACTCTGACGCGTGTTGCAACAAATTTATATTAAAAATCAGCCGTAATAATAATTATTATGACAACTGCACCATAACTACAAACCAGACGTAAAAATTATCATATACCAAATACCTTGATACATATGACCTATTTACAAAAACAAATAAATTACTACAAAAACTGAAAACCTTCAACGATACAAAACAATAATAAAAACTTCATCAAACCAATGTTACCTATGTAACTGCTTTCCAACTTGAAAAATATCTCTCTAATAATACTAATTCAACTAACGCATGCACTGGTGACATAATTACTACACTATCCCGGCATTTACCCTATCACTAACCTACACAATAATCAAAGTAAAAAAAAAAGGATTTTTTACCAAAAACACAAAAATAGAATATTACATAATTTAAGAAAAAAACAAAAAAACAATTACAAATAAAATCAAACAAAAAACAAAGAACCCAACATTAATAAAATCCAATCAGTCAGTCAGTTAAGTGCCATACGTGATACACGCTTGGGCGATCATGTCTCTTTCGAGACATGACGGACTGGGCAGAAGATTATCCCGTAGTAGGTTGCCATTGCTTTCTGTGGTAGACTGGTTGCCGACCAAGACTATAGAACCCAATCTGTCATGTTATTTAACCCATGACTGGAAGGAATAGGCGGATTAATACCTTTCCCACGGGCATTTGTGCGTAAGTGAATGCAAGAAATTTAACTAGAATTCGAACTCAGCTCCCCGATTTATCATTCCGAGTCGATATCCACTGCACCACAACGCACATCCGGAATGATAGTCAGTCAGTCAGTTAAGTGCCATACGTGATACACGCTTGGGTGATCATGTCTCGAAAGTGACATGACTGACTGGGTAGAAGATTATCCCGCAGTAGGTTGCCATTGCTTTCTGCGGTAGACTGGTTGCCGACCAAGGCTATAGAACCCAATCTGTCATGTTATTTAACCTATAACTGGAAGGAATAGGCGGATTAATACCTTTCCCAAGGGTATTTGCGCGTAATGAATTTAATGAAAAAAGCTACGTATTTTTAACAAATATGTAGACATTATAAATAGTAAATATTTCAAATTGCTTGGTTGCAGAGTTTGCACCTGTGACAGTGTCCACATCAACGAAAAAACTTAAAACGCAAAATACCAAACACGGAAGATAGCAGGTAATCAGACTGTTGTGGCCTGTTAGGGCCAGGAAAAGAGACACGAAAACAAGGTAGCTTAAACCTGTGTATTGGAATAAAATATATATACAAAATAAGAGTGATAGAAATTCAGTCCGAACTGTCAAGTTACACTGCGTCTCGACATCCTCTCCGGAAGTCTCGCAGGTTAGTATTTATGAAGGAGGAAGATTTCATTCCAATGTAGATAAGGCAACATAACACAGACAGTCTTTCGAAATTAGAAAAACTAGATCCATCTTCTTCGATGTGTTACCTCTCTTTGGGTCATATCTGATTATGTCCCACTAAAACTTCCTATCACTTGTGTACCTTAGAAGCTTTTTCGCCTTTTGCTAAGGCTACGGCCCCCTCCATTTGATTACGCCATTCTTTTAAACAAGCTTGTCAAATAGGTTGATCGATGACACGCCCTATCCCTATTGCCATCTACAAGCCCTGTGTGCATTAAGGATACCAAACCGTTCTTTTTATTCATGTGCCTGACGAATTTCATCTCTGACTTCCTGATTCTGAGCATTAATGATCTTTTTTTCTAGGACAAGAAACTACTATGATTTTCACTATTTAACTTCGAACAATTTATCCTCGAAACATTTTCCTCATCTTTATTTTCGTTACCATAATATTTCGGTTGTTGTCCTCCCAGGTCTTCGATTTGGGAATTCTGAATTCAGGGAATTCTGAACTGGACCCCTTACTTAATGTCGAGTGTAGACTGTTCGCATTGCACTGTAGAGAAGTGTGAGAAAAGAAACCGTTAGCACAGAATTTACAGTTGCATATAACCAATTCAATTGTGATTAATTGATATCTTGCCGCTAATCTAATCATACGTGATACATGCCTGGTGGATCATGTTATGAAAGAGAAAAACTGACTGGGCAGAAAATTTTCCCGCAAAAGGTTGCCATTACTTTTTGTGGTAGACTGGTTGTAGACCAAGGCTATAGAACTCAATCTGTTCTGTTATTTAACCCATAGATGGGGGAGAATCGACAGAATAATACCTTTCCCATGGCTATTTCAGAATTTCTCTTCCCGAGCCGATATCCACTGCACCAATCTAGTTCACCAGTCTAGTACTGCGTTTAAATGTTCATCTCTTTTACAAATACTTTCACGGCTTCTGCTCAGGTACCCCCTATATATGAATTTACTCGAGCCACAAGATTAACAACTAGGTCGCACCCTTTTACTGTGAAACCAATAAATTGAAAACGCAAATTCTTTTCCAGCGGCTTTCTTTCTCGCACTTCCCTTCAGTTTACTTGCTTTCCCGACAGCTGCAATCTTCAAGAATTCAAATGTAAAGTCAATAGTCATTTCCTATCTCACTAACTTGCATCCTCTCTCTCTCTCTCTCTCTCTCTCCCTCTCTCATGCTCCTTTCTTCGTCCACTTCACTCTCATCACCCTTCTCTTACCCTCTTCTTGACACCCCCTGTAACCTATCACTCTTTCTCATAACTTTCCTCCTGTGTTAATCGCCTGCTCAACAGTGGCAGTAAAATGCCTTGCTTGGGGCGACCCGATTATAAAAAAAAAAAAATAGAATTACCATCAAAGTATTTATAGAAAAGGCACAGGGGAGCTCTATTATGAGGGAGAGAAAATGACTGAAGCCGAGCAGCCAGGTCAGGATCAATAATATTAACGCTTCTTTTTGTGATTTTATCAAAAAGCTCAAATTAAATCGTAGAAGCACCGGATCATATGCGTCATCAATACTCAAGGCATAGAGGAATAGCAGACTAATAAATCAGGAGAGAAAAGATTGTCTTCATGAGCCTTACATGAAACACATTTGAAAGGCAAAATAATATTGCTTTCAGAAAAAAAAAACAATTATTTTTATTAATTAATATTATGAAGTAGAAAAACATTTATTTAAAAAACAAAATAACTCTATTTAAAGAAATAAAAATATATTAATTAACATTTTAAAGCGGAAGCTACAAACGAAACCCAAATAAAGTCACTCAATTTAATGACAAAAATTAATTTATATTTTAATGTAAAAACTTCACATGAAACATTTCTTTAAAAAAAAATAACGCTGTCAAATTTTCTAACATTTGGCGGGCCGCATAAATTAGTTTAGCAGGTCGCATGCGTATTATACAAGGACTAAAAAATACCAGTGAAAAAATTATTTGCCCACACCTCGTCCATCACGACACACTGAACCAAATTTCCTAGCAGCAAACTTAGCAGTAGGCTCAATATAATCTTTCGAGTTCATGTCAGCCCGATGGGAGTATCAGTCATTCTGATGAAAGGCAGAAAAAGGTCTTTCAATTGATTGAAAGCCTCGTTTTGGCGGTGTTAAAATTAACAAGCTTTTACTTGTCCCAGTTAATAACAGACCGTTTTGACCTTTAAGAACTGATCAAACTTACTCTTATATACATTAAGATTTTAACTTTGAACTTTAGAAGCGTAAGTTTTGGGTAATGTGGTGGATTGGATATCGGCTCGGAACGAGAAATCGGGGAGCCGAGTTCGAATTCCAGCTGAATTCATTGCATTCACTTACGCGCAAGTACCCTTGGGAAAGGTATTAATCCTACTATTTCTTCCAGTTATGGGTTAAATAGCAGAACAGATTGGGTTCTGTAGCCTTGTTCGGCAACCAGTCTACCGCAGGAAGCAATGGCAACATACTGCGGGATAATCTTCTGCCCAGTCAGTCATGTCTCTGTCGAGACATGATCGCCCAAGCGTGTATCACGTATGGCACTTAACTGACTGACTGATGTGTAATAAATATATATCTTTGCAAGGGTTACCTTTTCTTGGATGTGCGTTGTGGTACAGTGAATATCGGCTCGGAACGAGAAACCGGGGAGCCGAGTTCGAATTCCAGTTGAATCCATTGTATTCACTTACGTGCAAATACCCTTGGGAAATGTATTAATCCGTCTCTTCCTTCCAGTTATGGGTTAAATAACAATACAGATTGGGTTCTATAGCCTTGGGCGGCAATGGGCTAAATAGCAGGACAGATTGGGTTCTATAGCCTTGGTCGGCAACCAGTCTACCGCAGAAAGCAATGGCAACCTACTGCGGGATAATCTTCTGCCCAGTCAGTCAGTGATACGCGCTTGGGCGATCATGTCTCTTTCGAGACATGATCACCCAAGCGTGTATCACGTATGGCACTTAACTGACTGAATAAGATGATGTTAAATTATAAACCTTTCTTGCGTAAACTTTCATTGATTCGCAAATATTAGCAAGTTTGAACTTCGGCATAAATTCAAGACTCCCTATAACCAAAAACGTTTTGTCTCTGGCATGCCACAAAAATCGATGGAGAAGATAATGACTAAAGAATCACTCTCCCATAACTAGTACCCGGGATATAATTAATATACAAGTAGACAGGGAGCCTACAGTTTGCTGATTTGGCGAGACATAATGTCGCGGACGGCTGATTACAAATGATTTGAAATGAATATAAACGTTAATCAGTCATTTTGAAGCATTAAATCAGGGAAGTGTTGCTAAGTGAAACGTAGTAGCCAACCAACAAATAAGAAAGTGTGTACCTGCGATTGCAGGTGTTTGTCTGGCGAGTCGGTCCAATCGCTTATTGTCAATTTGCGAATGAGAGTAAATTAGTATTAGATTAGTGCAAACATATTTGATGATTTTAACTGTAAAATATAAATGAGTATATCTCAGCTTAGAAGAAAACTCCTTCCGGCAATTATCTGATTATAATTCTGCTTATCTTGCCCTTACTTCCTTACTTAGCGCGATCGTTACGCCCTGCCAATACTTCATAAATGATATACTATTGCGTTTTGATAGTTTGGTAAGATGGAAAAGACACAGAGACGCTACTTGGATTCAGTGAGAAATTAAAAGAAAGAAATAAAAACGGTAAGATAGACGTGTTTAATAACTAGATAGATGCTTAACGTCTCTTGTCAATACCTTATAAATGATAGACTATTTCGTTTTGATTGCGCGGAATGGCGGAAAGATACATCAGAGAGGCTACTTGGTTTTAGAGAAAAAATAAGAGAAAGAAAATAAGAAAGAAAGAGAATAAGAATGAAAAAAGAAAGGTGAGATAGATGTGTGGAACAACTCCTGTCAGGGCTCCTGATCAAATCAAAGTCATAAACAATTATATTGGACATACCACTACACGCATATCAAGAAGACTCATATTACAGCTAACCACAGCTCAATTAAGTCTCATTTAAAAGTCATAGAATCCAGCCAACATACTCATAGAAAATACAAATAAAATAGCCTTCCCACGACATATATATATATATACACACACACACACACATATATATATATAAAAGAAAGGAATAACATATTTATAAAAAAAAGAAAGGAATAACCCACACACACACACACACACACACACATATATATATATATATAAAGGATGACATATATATATATATATATATATATATATATATATATTTGAAAATATTTCTGTAAGTACAGAATTTAATTAAAGAATTAAAAGTGTGCAGATTGATGTTACACATTGTAAATATATTAAAAAGCGAAGCAACCGGTTTCGGTCCCGCTCTTCAGGCCTCTACAGGAGATTTTAATCAAAATTTTAAAAAAAATAAAAAGTATGTCATGGAAATGAGAAAGATGGAAAAAAATGTGAATGCTAGAGGCTAATTTTAGTCCCAACAACTCACGCTGTTTGCACAACGCTGGCTTTCGGGACCCGATATACAAAGCTTCCTGAACCTTAAGGTGGAATGAAGAATGAGATCGGCACACAACAGTGAACCGATCAACACTAAAATTAGCAGCACACTTTCTATTCTTTATAAGGTGCTCGCAAATAGCGGAACCGTAGGTATTCGGGACGGATCCATTTCGAGGTAAGGTGTGATTTCTTATTTTAGTTGGAACATGTTGTTTAATTATCATGTCATATTTATATATATATATATATATATATATATATATATGTTATTCCTTTCTGATATATATATATATATATATATATATATATATATATATATATATATATAAAGGAATAGCATATATATAAAATTATATAAAAAATATATTTAAAAAATGGAATAACATATATATATATATGTATAAAAAGAAAGTAATAATAATAATAATATATATATATATATATATATAAAGAAAGAAAGGAATAACATAAATAATGAACTATTCTGTTTAAGCAAATGGAAAAACGTCAAAGACATATCACAGATATTACTTGGTTTCAGTGAGAAAATGAACAAAAATATATAAGAGATGCTAAAATTAATCGAAAGGAAAAATTGTCATTTTCAAATTCTTTTTATTTGTATCTCCTTACTTCTTGAAATAACGACCAGCATTCATATTTACGCTTTTTATTGTAATATTTTGTTAAGGTTGTCAAGTTTGAATATTGAACGATGCGATAAGGGGATTGCTACTGATATTTATTGTTGTAGAACTCGTCACGATCATTAACTTAAGAATTAAGTTTTTGAGTTTGAGTTTTCTTTAACGGCATATCAACCTCCGTGGATAATTTAATGTCAAAAATGTGGGGGTTTAAAGTTTTAAAGCATTTTTTTTATGTTTGGTTATAGTGAGAAGATTGATTTAGTCATATTTCAATGAAATGTTTTGGTTTTTATTCTTTTTATTTTAGAAATCTGAAAATGTCTTCTAATTTTGTATTCAAAAATGTTTTACTGTGATTTTTTTTTCAAAAATGTGTTATGGTAATAATTTTTTATTCAGAAATGTGTTGTTGGTAATATTTTTCCTTTAAAAATGTATATTTTTCTATGAAAGTATTTTATGTATATATTTCTATAAAAATGTAATTTTATACTTTTATAGTGTTTTGACCCCAGTTTTGGGGTTAACTATTTGCCCATAGCTGGGACCCTAACAGGTGCTACCACTCCGTGTTAGGGTGGACCTGAGAACAACAGCAATTAAGAGGTGGTTCCATGCTCCTCACAACTTCCCAATCAGAGGCTTTGCTGTCGGATGCAATTTACCGTCATGCCCAGAACCCTTAAGAATTAAAATTCATCATAAAATCTTTTCACCGGTAATTTCAGTCCTTGTATTATATTTATAAGACGCAATCCTGTCGAAATTCCGTGAAAAATATTTAGCTTGTATAAAGGGAACAAGCGTATTAATATCTGTAATGGCTAACTTTAACGTAAATGCACAGTTGTTCGGCTACAAAACAGAAACTTATAGTTTGCACATATTTAATTGGAAACGCAAAATTTTAATGTATTTGGAGAAAACTTACGGACATGTTGATGGCAAAATCAAAATCTGGCGAAAATAAGTTCACTTTAGTAAAATTAAAGACAAACACATATGAAAGTGACGGCATCTCCTTTTTGAGGATAGTTCAATCAACTCTATCGATGACGCCGACATCGAAGATATTTTTAACACAGACTTTAAACAGAAGAAAATACGTTCAATATCTATGTGAATAACACTCTTCCCATACAAGTAATCTAAACTCTTTGTTACTTATTAGAATTTGTCAAATATAGCCCGGAATTCCCACGTAAAAATGGCCTTGCGCCACATTTTGCCCTAGTGGTAAGGCAGATAAATACCGGATACACGTTGATGGTAAATGGGTATTGCTGAATGTTGAAAGGACTGCAGCGGAGTAAAATTTCTCCATAGTCGCTTACGAGAGACGCGATTTTGGAAAAGAGTGCTTCCGTTTCAATTGACCAATGTCATCTGTCATGCATTTTGAGGAATTCCTGACAATGATTCTTTGCTGTGCTGTGATGAGTTCATCAACATTGAAATGGTGCAACTGCGAATGGTTCTATTTTCCAATCACCAAAGAGTGCCGATAGCATTCTTTTGACAGAGATTTGGCTAAGAAAAATATTTTTCTGTCTCACCTTTGTCCAGCAATTGTCAGTTGTATGGAATCCATATTTTTGTCACATGTCATAATGCGACAATTTTTTCTTTTTTTTTTTTCACGAAAAAAAAAATCATCGTCTAGACTGGCGATTATTTATTCATTTACTCGATTGGGTCACATTTTTGGACTTGTTGATTTTTCAATTCGGTGCAAATACCCAATAAAAGCTGTTGGTTACGGAATAAGACTCACAGTAAATTCTAACGTGAAATGAGAGCCCAAGCATACATGAACTTTGGAGCAAAAATTGCACAGGTTCCGTTAGTTATTCTCATTTGGGGGTATGTCTCAGACGCCAGGTAATGTATCTATTCCGCTACTCAATAGGAAATACTTCCTGAGCAAACGGGTCTTTACGGATCAATATAACAAACGATTTCATGCACTTAGATCGTCTGGATCAGGTAAAGCCCAATATTGTTGATGATGAATGCAGCAAAATCTACTGTTGTTTCGTGTCGGTTTTCTATCTCTAATGGCTTTCCAATGGAGTTTCGCAGTCGAAAAAGAATGTCATTTCTTTTTCAAGGCTATCAGCTTCGTTATTTTTATTTTTTATTTTTTAAGGTAAGATTTACTTTGTACAAGGCCCGGAGTCTCTCGAGGTAGGGTTACGTTAGGTCGTAGTTTGCATGGATAGGATGGAAAGATAATGGTTAACCCTAGAATTGAACAGATTAAAATTGTAGTGATAGGAAAACATACTCTTGAGAGCCTGTTCTACACGGCAGTGATTCACGGGAAGAAAACGTCTGAGTGGAACTTTCTTCTTTCTGATGCAATACAGAGGGAATGTGGGTGGCATGGCGGGTTTTGAAGGTTACATTTGGCAGAACCAAGGAATATAATTTTCCTGAGCACTTTCCATGGAAATAGCGATTGAGCAGTGATATTTTCCACATCCCTCCTGTAAGAAAGCGGTTTCAAGGTGGAAATTAGCTCATCATCCACTAGGACTCAGAGACGCTTTTGAACTCTGTCGAGGCTGGAGACTGAGATCAGGGCGGCTCCCACCCAAATGTGACAACATTACCCAAATTTTTGTTTGATCTACCTCTTTTAAAGTTACAGGATAGCGTGTCGGTCAGATACGTACTGGCGCGATACAGAGATCGGACCATATACTTGAAATCAAATTTGAGCCAGGTAAGTAAATGCAACTGTATTATATTTGATGTTTAATTCTGCGGAATAGGGGTAGAATCGCCGACTGACACCACTTCGGTCGGGTTTCAATCCTGGGTTAAAATCAATCGGAGTCTAACCGTACTAATGAGCTGTGATACAGCGAAACAGATCCGTCTGCGGATGACTATAATATATATATATATATATATATATATGAAATGATTTTTTTTTTAACATTATTTTTATCGATATATATTTAAGTAGATATTCTGTTTTTAATTAAACAGTATTATATATTTATATCTACCGGCCTGATTATTTACGATACATTTTTATTACGAAAATGTGTGTCATTCGGCAGGATTTACATTTTCGAATCTTTCGAATCTGGTTCGAATCTTTCCATGAACAAGGAGGTAGCTTCTTGATAATATTAACTTGGAGAAACCTTGGGAAAGGCGTGAACACAATTTCAGGTATTGTTCAAGCTTTTGGAGTTTAATTTGGTAAATGAAATTGTTTGGAAGCCATTAATGGTTGTGCTAGCCTAAGGTCACAAATTGTCACATCCGAGAGTTTGGGTACTGCCTTTATTCAAAACTGTTGAACATATCAGATTATTTCCTCTCTTCCAGAAACTATAATTAAGGTTTACTCAATATAGTACTTGAAAATGGGTTGACCCAATCCTTGGGAAACGAAATTTTTTGAAAGGCTGTGCTTATAAGAAGTCACAAATCATCTTAAATGCTTTTAGCACACTCTATTCAAAACTTTCGATCACACCAGATTATCTACTTTATCCCAGAAACTATAAATAATGTTCAATCAGTATAGTTGCAATACAAACTACAATAGAGCTCTGTGGGTGTTGAAGAAATACGAAAATGCCCGAGAAGGTGTCTGTAACTAGAATAAGTTATGAGTGTTGGTGGTCGTATTTTCTATCTTGCATTTAAAATATCAGAAGCGATTCATCCAAAGTATTTAGGCGAACTATTCCTTTTTTCCACTAGTTCTAAGCTTCACAGCTAAGAACGTAATGCCATGAACATCAAATTACTTTTATTCCATTCGTATTCCATCAGTGAAACGTAAGTTTAAATTCGACAGCCTCTTCCCAGGAAACGCCACTTTTAGAACCCGATACTATAGAAGATCTTTCCTGTATAAATACAATTTATTTTGTACAAGCGTAAGGTTGTCTGCCCAAAATATTCTCATGAATATTTATGAGGATATTTTGGGAAGGCAACAGCCAAATTTAGACTTGAAGAGGTTAAAATTATAGCGATCGAGGAAGGATCTTGGATGGAATCCTTGAAACAGGAGAAGACAAGCTCGTCTGTCGCCCGATTCACATTAATCTCCGTCTTTTGATCAGAATTAGAAGTTTACTCGTGCTTTCCTACTTAGGAATGGCGTCTCGGTTCTTTGTAAAGTATTTTCATTCTTTATCTCTACCAGTAAACTATTGTGTTCTTAGTGGCATTATCGCCTTACTTAGGGTAAAATTATATATATATATATATATATATATATATATATATATATATATATATTTGAAGATGTTAAAATTGTTTCGTTGCATCGAAATCTGAAGGCTTCACCTCACATTGGACTAAAATTTTGCCCAACTAATGCAACTGTGTTAACTATAATGAGGAAAAGATATTATCTTGATGAAATATGTTTTATAACCAAAGAATCATTGTTTCCTTGCCTTCTTCAACGTCGATTGAAAATACATACTCTCATGTGGATCAGTTTAAGTTTTCTTTTGAAAGTTATCTCGAATTTCCCCGCAATTCAAAACTCTCGCCCTCCTTCCGGCTTAAATCGAAAATGGGATTAACGCCAGTCTGTTTTGCGGAAGGCGATCGCCATGAATCAGGCATGTTGTCTCAGCCGGGAACTTGCCTTTTGTTTTACATCCAATTTTAATCTGACTTTCCCATTACACTTCTTCATAAGAAAGTACTAAGGACACGCCCATCTGGGATCATGAGGATAAAGCTCTGAAATTGGTGGGTGGCAAGGAGGGGGAAACAAGGTGAAGAGAATGCAGGGATAGAATGCAGATCTAGATTACAAGCGGATGGTAAAAACAATGGCAGGGAACTCTTTTAAGGGGTGGTTCGACTGATGTTGATGTAGGAAGATGACAAGAAAGTTGTGTTTCGCCGCTTGAGAATAATAAAAAACAAGAGGACTATCAAATAAAAAGTATGCAAGATAAAGATCTCCAAAAACTATATGGTATTTTACGTATATATATATATATATATATACGATGCCTTACACACACACGCGCAAGCGCACACGCACACACCTACACACACACACACACTCACACACACACATATATATATATATGTGTGTGTGTGTGTGTGTGTGTGTGTGGGTATGAGAGTATATATGCATGAGAGTATGTATTTTCGATCGACGTTGAAGAAGGCAAAGAAAGAATGATTCTTTGGTCATAAATTCCCTGCTACATGAGCGTTAAAAAAAACAAAAAACATCATTACATGAGCGTTCTTAAAAAGAAAAACGTTTAAAGTTATTAAAATTGCCTGAAGACACCACTCATGGTAGAAACCTACGTCGCGTAAATAACTCGTTTACAAATGGAATTAATATATGTAAAGCACCGTATATACATATATGTACGGTGTATTACATATATACATACAAACACACGCCTATATATATATATATATATATATAGTCATCCGCAGACAGAGCTGTATACACGCCCAATAGCCAGAGTGTTTTAATTCATTACTGAGTGAGCGATGCGTACATGCGAGAGGAGCTACTGTCTTTCAAAGTCTAACATTCTTCCAGAGTGCTCAATCAGAGTGTGAGAGCGTATTGTATCTTACGTTTATAATGAGATAGTTTTGGTAAAATAGTCAATAGTTGTATGAAAGAATGACCAATAAATAAATATTGTGTAACTTTTAAAAAATTTTCATTTGGAAATAAGTTATTTCCGCAACCTAGGTCTCAACATTTCGGTATCTTCAGGCTATTTATAAAAACTGATTTTCCGTGTTTCACAAGTACAAACAGGAATTTTTACGAAAGCGCGACTAGAATTTTTTAACAACCTAAAATATTCAAGATTAGGGAGGCGTTATTTAATGATCTTATATATATATATATATATATATATATATATGATTATTAAACTGTTACTGGCCAGTGTCAAGATAAACAGTTATATCAAAAAGTGGTCAATACGAATTTAAAGAAAAAAAGATTTCAAATGCAGAGCTTTTAAATATCTTCCTGATTCTGATACATACATATAGTCATGTGCAGAGACAGATCTGTTTCGCTGTATCACAGCTCATCATTACGGTTAGACATCCGATTGCACCAAGCTAAGATTGAAACCCGACCGAATTGATATCAGTCGGCTAGTCTACCTCTGAGCGCTCGGTAGAAAAATGCGATAATTTAGCGTGTTATATACAATGTAAACACTCGCCAGTAGCCGAGAGTGTTCAAATCCATTGCTGAACGAACGATACTATACATAAATAAATGCATAAAATTACTTTTAAAGTATGAAAAGTAGCATTATTAGTTCTTGTTTTTTTTTTATCAATGGCATAATTTTAAATTCATTGCATGTGTGTGTGTGTGTGTGTGTGTGTGTGTGTGTGTGTGTGTGTGAGTGTGTGTGTGTGTGTGTGTGTGCTTCGTTGAACAGTATAAACATACTGTATTTACTTATTCACATACTGATTCTTTCCAGTTGTCTCATCAGTCTCATGAGGTCGAGCTGAAATCCATCTTGGAAGGCACCGTATTCCATAAACTACAATGGATAAAAAATTAAACATTCGAAAATAACTATAACAGACAACGTTCGAGCATGTTTTTTTAAAAATCACGGAACGCAGTTTTGGTCGCAGTTATAATAGCATGGTTGTTATTGTAATTTAGCCTAAAGGTGATCTAAGAAAAGTTCGAACGAACTTGAGTTAAAAAAAATATATACTTTTTACAACAAACCAAAACACTATCTTATGACCATCACCAAAACTTTATTTATACACTGAACTGAGGCACAAATGTTGGCAATGCATAAATAATCTTGTCACTTTTATAAGGACTCGTAAGGATTTTGTTATTTCAGAAGTTGCATAAAGAATTGTCAGCCCTGATTATAGAGAATATGCGAAAAGACTTTAATGAAAATTTAATGAATACTTGAAAAGACTTTAGTGGAAATTTGAAGAACTCTGTTTACTTTATCGAAACTTAGAAAAGACATTTCTATTTAAAGATTGAAAGCTCTGAGATTTTCAAACGACTCTCTGTCTCTCTGTTGTAAACCAACATTCCGACAAATGTATTATCTGCTCCTGTGAAAAAAAAAGAAAAAAAAAGAAACATTGTTTTTGTTTTTTTTTTTAAATAAAGACATTCTTCGTAACTATCCAGACATGTTCGACCTTGTTCATTTATTTTATTATTTTTTTTTGGGGGGCGGGGTGCTGTATTCATTTTTTTTTTTTTAACCAGAAGTGTACACCAGTGTCCGGATTGGCTCCAAAAGGCGACTACTAAAATTGCACGACGCGACCTCTGGGATGAATTCACAACGTGGGACAGTGGCGCGTTGTTGCAAGAGACGTCTTGTAAACCAGCTTTTCTGACGACATCATCGGACGAGATCATCATGACCAGCAATAGCGACCGAACCAACTGGCCAGCCGGGTGGCAGTGTCACAACTGGGATTGTCACGACCGTCGATGAGAACGAGCGTCACATTAGACTAGCGGCCCCGGGCATAAGGCGTCAACATTGGTGCCGTCTCGACCAGGATTTGACCCGAGGCGTGCCACCCCGGCCTAACGTGTTACAATGAGACATTTTCCTTTCAATGTCGAAACAAAATGTACACTTTGTAGTAGATGATAATTTGTAGATGTTCTAAACTATAATTTATAACATATATATATATATTGCTCATTCAGTAATGAATTAGAACACTCTGGCTATTGGACGTGTATATTGATAATATACACGCTAAAAAGTCCGCCTTCTTCTACCGAGCGCCCATAGCCCAGAGGAAGTATCGGCGACTGACGCCAGTTCGGTCGGGTTTAAAAGCAATTGGAGTCTAACAGTACAGATGAGCTGTGATACGGCGAAACAGATCTGTCTGCGGATGACTATATATATATATATATATATATATATATATATATATATATATATATATATTATAATTCTTATAAGAAACTATTCTTGCACTTTGTGCTTTTCACATGCTTTGACTGACCTTTCAACCGCCTGATGAACATTCATAAACATTTTCAAATATAAAAGCCTTGATAAACTAATGCTATCTTTGCCTTTGTATATAAACCCATGTAGTAAAATAAATCCGACATTGCCTTGATAAAGACCCCCGCGTCTGCTAAGTAGAGTTTTTCTTCCCCCTTTTTCATTCCTATATACATGCATACAAACATATATATATATATATATATATATATATATACTACCGGCCATTATTATTAGGCCACCCCAGTTTTTTAAAAGAAATGATGTATTTCATACCATTTTTAGTATTTATTGCCAAGTGAATAATTCTAAATAAAAATAAAATGTTTTTTATTATTACTTTGCAAAATCTTACAAGGCCATGTATCAAAGATGAACTCGTCCGAATCACCCTAAATTTTCTTCATTCTTTCGTTGATGACACTGCAATATAGGTAATTGTTAAATATTTATAAATTTATTTAAAGAACATGTTATTGTGCGTTATTAACAAAAAAAACATTCTGTTTTCATTTACAATCATTCACTTGACAATAAATACTAAAAAATAGAATGAATTACATCATTTTTTTAAACACCGGGGTGGCCTTATAATTATGGCCGGTAGCATATATATATATATATATATATATATATATATATATATATATATATATATATATAAACCCAGAAAATGCCCGGCTTCAACATTAAATAACACCACAAAAGTTGACAGGTCGTAAAGTCAAGCGAGCTATTAAACTAGCCAACTGAAATCAAACAACTATACCGACATCAGCAAATCTCACTGAAAGTATTACCAGACGTCTTGCTTAATTGAAAATATTTAAAGCACTGATTGCTAGACAAATAAGAAAAAAGTATGAATGAACATAAAAGGATAAAATTTGTTTGCCACCAAAATTTTTCTGTTCACAATTTTGATCTGGAAAAAACATTTTAATAAAAACAGAAAAAATATTATTTCCTCAAACAAACTGAAGGTCTAATGATCTTTAAGTCGGCTGGCATTAATATATATGATAGAGAAACATCAGTTAATCCTCTGATACTAAATCAGTACTAACTGTAATTGAGTGCTAAAATGTATGGGTAACGGTACTTTTGAAAAAAATAAGTTAGAATTAAATAAATAATTATTTTATTTCTTTCAAAATTAAATTAAAAACATAAATAATTATTGTATTTATTTATTCTCACTTTAAATTTTCAAGGATTCTTCTTCTATGTGCCCTGTCCCTTCAGGACGTAGGCGATCATGGATCTCCACGTCTCCCTATCCCTTGTGGCTCTTAGTATGTTTGCTCCTGTTGCTCCTGGCAACCCCCGTTCCGTCATCCACCTGATCAGACCCTGCAGATATGTTATCCGCTGCCTTCCTCTGTCTCTCCTTCCTTCTATCTGTCCAGTCAGTATCAGGTTATCCAGGCTCTCCTTCCTCATTGCATGTCCCAGGAACTTCAGTTGTCTCTTCCTGATGCTCAGCATCAATTTCCTTTTTGTTGCCATTCTTTCTAACACCTCGTCGTTGCTTGTATGCTCAGTCCACGATATCCGTAGCATTCTTCTGTAGAACCACATTTCGGCCGCTTCCAGTTTTGTCCTCATTTTTCTACCTTGGAGTCAAGTGTAAAATTGTGCACTCATTTATTAAATGTGAATCACATTTTGTCGCGTCATGACAAAATGTTTATATATATATATATATATTATTGTCATCCGCAGACATATCTGTTTCGCTGTATCACAGCTCATCAGTACGGTTAGACTCCGATTGCTACATAACTCAGGCTCGAAACCCGACGGATTTGGGGTCTTTATCTACCCCTGGGCCACGGGGCGTTCGATGGAAGAAGGCAGTCTTTTTAGCGCATATCATATTACGCGCTCAATAGCTAGAGTGCTCAAATTCATTTTTACTGAATGAGCGATATATATATATATATATATATATATATATATATATATTGCATTAAACAGTGTACTTATGTGTTTTTTGTCTACCAGCCTGAATATGCGAGGAATATCATTTAAGAAAACTATCTGCTTTCCTGCAATTGAAAATCTGCCCTTCATCTGATGCTTGAACATCCCACATTTGGATTTGTGTCAGGAGGAGGGTGGAAGAATTAAAGATGTAAATTTTTAAATCAGTAAAAAAAATCAGTGATTTTAAAAGTTTTAATTTATATTGACTTTAAATAACGCAAAAATTGTGAATTTAATTTTTTGCTTTAAATTCAGTTTGAAATATCTCCAAAACTTTGTGAATTGACGAAATTATTTTTTTCTTCCAAATGCCAAAGAATTAGAGTTAAAGGGAGGAGTTTCGTGATGTTATGTTTTAAAGTTCAGCAAAGTTTGTGGTTTGAAGAATTCAATTTTCGGCCTGAAATGGAATTTCGTCCCAAATCGAACTTTCGGCTCAATCGAACCTTTGGCTCAAATTAGACTTTTGCCCTGAACTGGACATCACCCGAATCAGAGTTAACGTGATATTTTGAAGAATTCATGGAGGGAATTGAGGAATTCAAAGTAATTTTTTCAAAATTTTAATTTCTGTTTTCTAAGCCTGACCAGATGTTCCTTTTTAGTTTTTAGTTTTGAAACGAAGAGCTAATTAGTCCCCCGCATGAGGTAGCTTAAAGGCGCTTCACACTCTAGTATCCAATAAATTCGGATTAAAAATAATTTTAAAATGATATGTATGTCCAGTGGTGCGAGAAATCATTTCCAGTTTGAATTTTCCTGAGGCTACTTCTTTTCATTTACCAATATTTACATTGAAAAAGGCATGAATCCGAAATCTCTTACTTTCACTAAATGTATGAACAAAAATTCTATTCTGTGCTATAAGACTTATAGAGAACACATTGAATGTTTAAGAATTGGGAAAATCATTTTTCCATATGACATTCCTCGTCATTAATCGATGCAGTTCCTTATGCCCCTTTAAGACGTTAGCGATCATGGCTCTTCAGATTTTCCTGTTTTTGTAGCTCTTAATACCTTTTGTCCTTTTGCCATCTCTCCCAAATTTTGCTTCGCCATCCATTCGCTCAAGCTATGTTGTGCGTTGCCTTCAATCTATTCAGTGAGTTTCAGATATTTCAAACCTCTTTTGAACTACAAGTTGTAGATGCCAAAAACATGCAAGAAAGATTTTTGTAAATGTATGGGAATTGGTTTAACAGCGGACGGAAAGTGTGACACTAACATCCGAACAAGCAATTAAGTAGCGAATACTGCCTTCCAGAATCCAAGTAAAGTATTAAGAAACAGAAAAACTAAGCTATAAAAAAAATGTACTAAAATATTACGTAATGTTAGTACTTCTATATGGTAGAAATTGCTGAACAAACTCAAGAACTATAACGAGAACGTGTGGTTCTACAGAAGAAAACTGAGAATACCAAGGATTAAGGATGCAATCAAGAAGAAAAGCTTTAAGGGAAATAGAAACAGAAAGCATGTTTATACTTAGAAAGAGACTGTTAAATTTCACATAATGAGAAAAGAGGGTTGGGTGTATTTGACACTCAAAGGCTGTATTGAAGGCAAAAGGGACTGACAGAAGACACAAATGAACTATCTAACGAGTTTGTGCAAATCGATAGCAGAATAGTAACTGGAAGAGTTAGTGAAAAGAGATACCTGACAAAGAGCTACAAGAAATAAGAAGTTGTGGAGAGTCATGGCCGCCTACGTTCTGAAGATGCACGGCACATAGAAGATGAAGACGAAGCTTGTGTGTGTGTATATGCATGAACTTTTTTTGTATCTGGTATGACATGCGTACAAATAATTTAATTGTAGCCAAATGGCTTACAAAGCGGAAGTTTCCAAAAAAGAAACGTCTGGTTGTTTTCTTTCCAGGAAACGAAACGGCATTATATTTCGTTTTGTAGATCACAATCTTCCTAGTGAGAATTGACTGATCTGAAAAGAAACAGAACAGGGGTGAGAAAGGAAAAACGAGGAAACGAATTGTTATCTAATTGAGCGAATGGAGAAAGATATCAAAGTAAGAAAGAAAGAAAATTTCGATACGATGAAAAAAAAATTTAAGGAAACATGGGCTTATAAAATGAATTAAATAAAAAAAAATAAGGGAATGAAAGAAAAAGTAAAAGTGATAAAGACAAATAGTAAAGAGAGAGAAGGAAAGATATAAAACAACAAGAAAGAAAGAAAGAAAGAAAGAAAGAAAGAAAGAAAGAAAGAAAGAAAAAGAAAACCAGTAAGAAAATTGCGAAAAAAGATTAAAAAAAACGAGCTAAGAAAATGAAATGAATGAAAATATTAAAAAGGAATGAAATAAAGAATAAAAGTGATAAAGACAAATAGTAAAGAGAGAGAAGGAAAGATATAACACAACAAGAAAGAAAGAAAGAAAGAAAGAAAGAAAGAAAGAAAGAAAGAAAGAAAGAAAATTGCGATGCGATGGAAAATGGATTAAAGGAAACATGGGCTTAGAAAACGAAATAATAAGGGAATGAAAGAAAGAATAAAAGTCATAAAGACAAATAGAAAATAGAGAGAGAGAGAAGAAAGATATAAAGCGACAAGAAAGAAAGGAAGAAAGAAATTTACGATGCGATGGAAAAAAGATTAAAGGAAACATGGGCTAAGAAAATGGAAGAAT
This sequence comes from Ascarosepion bandense, assembly GCA_037127315.1. Taxonomy (NCBI): domain Eukaryota; kingdom Metazoa; phylum Mollusca; class Cephalopoda; order Sepiida; family Sepiidae; genus Ascarosepion; species Ascarosepion bandense. The sequence continues at coordinate 6,840,963 of JBBBDQ010000738.1, forward strand.
TAAAGAAAGAATAAAAGTGATAAAGACAAATAGTAAAAAGAAAGAAGGAAATATATAAAACAACAAGAAAGAAAGAAAGAAAGAAAGAAAGAAAGAAAGAAAGAAAGAGTGAGAACGAAGATGAAAGCAAAGAAATGTAAAAATAGATAGGAGATAGAAAAGAAAGGAAGGAAGGATAAAAAACGTATAATAAAAGAAAAAAGAAGAAAAGAATAAAAAAAATTTCTCATAGTTAAAAAAGAAATAAAGTAAGAAATTATAAAGAATAAAGACTAAAATGTGTCTTAAAATAAAAACTGAAAGCTTAAAAAAAAGAAAACACATACACAAGAGTAATGATAATATGTAAAATATGAAGCTACGTGGGAAAATAAATGAATTGATAAATAAATAAATAAATAAATAAATAATAAGAAAAATTGCATAATCGAAAGATTGGAAAAAACTAGGAAGAAAGGAGGAAAATAAACAATTGTCGACAAAAAAAGATAGGAAATTAAAAAAAAATTTAAAAATTTAAAAAAATGGAAAATAAAAAAAAACATTACAAAAAAAAGATGACCAAAAAAAAAAAAATGTAAAAAAATCATCAATGGCGGTATTGTAGAAGGAAACAAAGTAAAAAGAAAAAAAAACACCAGATAAGAAAAAAGAAAAAAAGAGAAAATACAAGAAAAAAGTCAAGTAAACGCGAAAGAAAAAAATAAGAAAAGGAAAATGACCACAAAGGGTTATGGCCAGCACTTTTCATCCAGTGATTGTAAACCTCTTTCAATTTGTTACCATTTCTTTAAAGACATTTTTTAACATCAAATTCGAATTGGTTGGAATAACACCCAGTCGAATTCAGATCTCATTTTCAACCGCTTGACAATACTAATAGATCTTGTTGGACGTCATTCAATAATATTTACAAGATTTACGAGATGTGACATATTTATTTAAAACTGCTGCATCTACTACCTCATCTTCTTGTTTTCTTTGAGCAGAATTGGTTTTCTGAACTGAATTATGTTATCGGTTTTACTTTCGAATCCAAGGAATTATAACTATTGTTTTCGTACATCGTTAAAAGAAACACTTACTGAAATATTGCCGCCGATTTGTCTCAAAGTGTGAAACTGAATTTAAAAAATCCTTTCATCTTTCTTACGAATTCTTTGAAATGACAATTGCAAGAACCAATATAAAAAAGCGATCTGTGTATGGAAAAAGAATTTCAAGGAAATGTGAGAAATTTCTTCTCCGTAGAGTGGGCTAGTGGGAACGCAAGGACGCACCGTTAAACAAGTCACACTTACCTTTGTTAGTAGAATTCCGGTATGGTCTTTTTGCAAAACGGTTCCGTCTAGCGTAACCACAGCTTGTTAGTGGTTATCAGGAAATTCTCTCTTTCATGCTTGAAGGCAGTTCATAAAACAAAAATGGTAAAATAACCAAACAGGATGACACGAGGTTATCAGAAGTTTGCTATAATTTCAACAGGGGAAGAGACCCCTTTCTGCTGACTTACGTGCTCATAAAAGGCGCCAAAATTTTACTTAATTTTATTTAAGTCTCCCCTCCTTTCCCTTAGAAGAACAGAGGGAAAAAGGAGAAAATGGAAGGAGCAGGGGGGCAAGTGTGAGGTGTATAATAGTGCCATTTCTAACAGAAAATCGCAAATGAATGATGTTTAAGTTGGCCAATGATAAAATTTAACTGATTTTTTTACAGTATTTACATTATTCGGACCATTGTCCTCATCTTTGTTGCCTTTTGTACGACGTTTTGGCAGTTGTACGCTCCGACCTTTGTCAGGTGCTAGGAATTTCAAACCAAACCAAATTACAATCACTGGAGTACATCATCCTCATTACTTGCGAAAGCCCCGATTAGAAGTCATGAGTTATCTCCCTCTAACCCTGCAAGTTACTTGTTCACCACCGATGTAGCCTTGTATTGAACTCACAATTTTTTGAGTCAAGTCACAAGAACTAACCAACGTCTGTATCCACTGAGCCATGTGTCATACAAAGGGCAACAAAGGTGAAGAAAATAGTCCGAATATGTAAATACTGTAAATACTACCTCATTTCAGAAATATAGACATATTTTTTTTTATTTATGTCATATATGTACACATTTGGCAGGAAAATGTATGACAAAATGGGAAAAAAGTTTTTGTATGACGCGTTTTGTTCTTTAGGCTTTTCTCGGTCTAAATTTCTTATGTTATCCGCACTAACTAAGGATTCTAAAAAATTTTTTTTAAATTTTTTATATAATCTAGAAGATTTAGTTTGTTTTCTTTGTTTCCATCACATTTGTTATTAGATTCTCTACACTGTCATAACAAAAGATCTTGCGGGAATTGTGATATATATATATTTTTTAATCATATCACACCGGGCAAGGCGGTATGGCCACTGGTGTGCAGGGGGCTACGTAAGAGTGAAAAGATTAGAAAAGAGAAAGCCGGAAACCACATCCTAAACAGGGAACAAGAGATGGGCCTCTACACCTGTTCAATAGACGTGGGTGGAGTGTGAACCGGGCGATAGTTCAGTCTAAAACTGTGGCTGACCTTGCGATCAAATCATTCTTCGTCTTGGTGAATTGTTTTTCTCTGTTGATCGGAGTAACATTTTTTATGTCAGAATTGCGGTCGGTCTCGTTACGGTGAGCAACTAATGCATTTCATTTATTGTTTTGCAAAATGATCTTTTTTTTTGTTCATATAATATTTTATTAAGTTTCCTTGTGGTTTCTCTTATGTTCTTTTTTTGTGTGACAATTATTATAGGCGATACAGTAAACTCCTTCTTATTGTCATTTATTCTACCATCTGTTATAATTGTCACAAAAATACATAAGAAAAACTTGTATAAAGAGATATTGGTGTCCAACTACAGAATTACACACCTGACAAATGGACGGTGCATTTCTCAAGAGGAATCCTTTTTTTTATGTTCCAGTCACAATCAGCACATTGTGGTTGTGTTCATGGTTGATGTTATAGAGTTTTTGCTTCTCTATTTTTTTATTTTTTTTGTTATTAATTCTTCGATTATTTTTAGTAATTTTTCACATGTGGATGGGGCTTTTATACTTCTATTTTCTACAACTGTGTTGCGGATGAAGTTTCGTATGTTTTCATGTGTATTTAAATTAGTGATAATGAAATTTATTGTCAAAGAGCTGAAACGTGAGTCTACTTGATAGGCATGTAGTTGTATGTCCAATATAATCGTAATGTGGTTTGCTGAGGAACGCATTTTCATGAAGTACAAATGAATTCATAAATCATATTGGTTCTCTGCAATTTGGATTTTGCAGATAAAGTTGTTGTTGTAATAATAGCTAAAATAATGAAAACACTTGTACAAAAAAAAAACAAAGCAAAAAGTCTCTAACATCAATTAAGAACACGACCACAATTTGCTCACCGTGTTTGGAAAGTTTAAAAAATGTTTACCATCAGTCTAGAAAAATATATAAACATTTGGTACTTTCAGTTAAAAATAATAATAATAAATGATAATGGCTAACAGAACAGCCGAAAGCGGTCAGTTATACATAACATTCGAACACATTTTTTAGACATTTTTTGTCTACAAAAATAGAAAGATTAATTGCAGTGCTTTGTCAGTTTCCTTATTGAAACTTATATAAAAGAAGGATATATATATATATAAAATAGAGGTGTTTGTAATATTTTACTCACACCATATATATATATATATATATATATATATATGGTGTGGGTAAAATATTACAAACACCTCTATTTTATCTTTGTAGATTTAATATTAGTATTCTTGCTAAAATGGTGGTTGTTGTTTTTGTTGTTTTTTTTGGTTTTATTTTTGACATATTTAAATAAGTTTATTAAAATTAACATTCACGATTATTCAAAAATTTTAAGTGATCAAATTTTTCCTGTTGTTCAGGAACCGTTGCCGGAGAGGAATGCCATTTTTCAGGAGGATAATGCACCCATTCATACTGCTAAGGTTGTTGTTAAGTAGAACATTATATCTAGCCACCACAGTCTCCGCATCTTAACATTTATCATTCACTTTAGAAAAAAAAGTGTGAAGTCGATATCCTCCACCATCATCGTTGGAACTGGAAACTGTTTTAGAGGAAAAATGGATAAAAATTCTTCTGGAAACACTTCAAACTTTGTATGAGTCGATCTCACGCCAAATTCAAGCTGTAATTAATGCCAAAGGCGGTCCCACCGAATATTGAAATATATTTGCTTGAAATTTCAAGGTGTTTCCATTATTCTGTCCACTCCTTACATATATATATATATATATATATATATATGCTATTGTTTAATATGTGAGGCCAAATCCACTTTTGTTCTTAAGTACTGCGCAGGTTCCAAGTGGATGCAATCAAATTCCTTTGAACATTTTGTTGATGGATTTTCTCATTCAATCTCTCTCTTTCTCTCTCTCTCTCTCTCTCTCTCTCTCTATATATATATATATATATATATATTACTTTCTCTCGCTCATACGCATGCATACACTGATTGCTTTATTTTTCTCTCTCTTCTACACACTTATACACTTATACACGCTCACACTTTTCGTCTACTGACATAAAATATATTTTGAACGGCTTTAAAATGAAAAAGATCAAAAACAACTGTCCCTCCTTTCTCTTTTCGTTCCACGCCTTCCTACCGCTCATCCACAAGGGAGTAGTTACGGCTCATCTAGCAAAAGCGTCTAATTTGGTCTTTTTTTTTTCTTTAAATTCTACGAGTGCCGGTAAAGAGCTTGCAATAGACTTATTCCTGTGGAGAGACGTTTTTATTTTAGTTTGACCATTTGCCAGACGAGATGCTCCTTCTGATGCGAATATTCCCTATGTTTTTTGTTCCTTTTAAAAAAATGATTTCATGTGTATAGATTATAGTTAAATATTATAACGTTTTAGCTGGGGATGAGGCTCCTAAGCAACAACAAAACTAAATCAGATAACTGGTAATTTAAACTGAACTATTTTCTGTTAATTTCTTTTAACTTTTAGCCTGTAAATCTCACTCGCTGGTCGTAGTCCTTCGACAGATCTCGGTATTTTTACTATTCATATACTAATCTTGTCCATTACGTCGGGCGAGGCTGTTGGTCCCTTGTTTAAACACGGTGATCCAACAGGAACGGCCGGTGTCGGATTGTGGTATTGTACCTTAAGGAAGAATGGGCATTAACCTACCAACCTGACCCGATATCTGTCGGTAGGTCTAGATAAGTCCGTCTGTCCTGATATTTAGCCCATAGTGGGAAGAAGAATAGATGCATTAATACTTTTCCGAAGTAAATTCTTCGTAACGAACTCAACTCCCATTCGAACTTGGCTCTCAAATTTCTTATACCGAGCCGTTATCCATTACTACCCACATATCGCATCCAACCTTAGAGCAACTGGTATTAATAAGCAGTAAACCATCTAGATACTATCAAGGCTGGATGTTGCTTAACTTCGTTGATTGGACGAAAACAGGTGTTTCGACGCGCTAAGACATTACGGTTTGCCTGCGTTCAAGGAGCATTAAATACATTGGGAGAAGCATGATTCTACGTCTAATTGCCAAATATGAGTTTAAGAAATATCTGTTTTGGGAAATGAGTTGTAATGACGAATGTACTACCCTGATTATTAATCTGTGTGACAACATTCAGCGTAAAAGGCAGTGGGTTGACAAAGATAAATCCCCGCAACCAACCCCAAAACTTCAACACCATGGAAAAAAGGTAATGTTGTGCCTATGATTGGATCATCGGGACATTATTCATTATCGATTATGAAAAGACGTCCGACAAAATACGCCACTAAGAATTGATTGAGATGCTCTTCAGCCTCGACATATTTGGGAAAGACATAAGAGAAATTAAGAATCTCTATCGGCAGCAAACCGCCTGCATGCGGACGGGTAACGAATTGAGCAGATATACAAAGATAGAAAGGGGCGTAAGACAAGGATGTGTCCTTTCACCGGATCTATTCAACTTGTACAGCGAGACTATGTCATGATTTGTAACAGGAGGCCACAATTTGAACAACATAAAGTACGCAGACGATACAGTGCTGATTGCACACACGGAAAGGAAACAAGATTTCCTACAGAGAGCGAAAAAAAAAAGGACTACAAATAAACTGCAAGAAAACCAAATGCATGGTCATCAGCAAAAAGAGCAACCCAAAATGTTAAATACAGTTGGGGGATACTAAAATTAAGCAGGTACAAAAATTTAAATACCTGGTAAGTGTTCTAACAGAAGACGAAAAGTGCGACACAAAGATCTGACGTGTTCCAGAAGTTGAGTAAAGTATTAAGAGACAAGAAACTTTCACTAGAAACAAAGAAAAAAGTACTGGATTGTTATGTGATGTCAGTTCTTTTATATGGTAATGAATGCTGGACAATATCATCAAAGATGAAGGAAATACTTGAAGCAGCTGAGATGTGGTTTTACAGAAGGATGCTGTGGATATCATGGACCGAGTATGTGAGCAATGATGATGTTCTGGAAACAATGGCAACAAAAAAGAAATTAATATTGAGCATCAGGAAGAAACAACTAAAGTTCCTTGGTTATGCAATGGGGAAGGAGGGCTTGGAGAGCCTGATACTAACAGACCAGATAGAAGGCAAAAGAGACAGAGGAAAGCAGCGGATAACATATTGGAAGGGCCTGAGCAGGTGAATGACAGGACGGGTGTTACGTGGTGTTACAGAAGAAAGCGTGCTAAGAGCCACCAGAGATAGGGAGACGTGAAAGGCAATGATCGCCTACGTCCTGAAAGGCAAACTAGCCATACTTTCCAGAGTAAGAGATAATATTTATGGGTATATGTGGGAAGATAACAATTTACCCTTGACTTGAACAGATTAAGATCGTCGTGGTCGGGGACACATTCTCTTGGGAGACTTTCTAAACGGTCATGGAACGCTAAATGCACAGTTATTATACCAGCAGCTGCAACTTCATCAATGGAAATAATTATTAAGCACAACAAAAATAGGAAGTTGTAGAGAGCCATGAACGCCAACTTTCTAAAAATCCACAACATATAGAAGAAGAGAAAGAATATGTGTTCGATCTTTAATATCTTGGTAAGTATATCCCCCCCCCCCACTGGAGCAAGATGTGAAACAAGGTCGGTTTTTAATTTGGGGAGCCGGACGCGTACGAGGGAGCAAAGGTACAAAAATTACCCAGTCCCGTAACCGCCGGTCGTGCTGGCCCCGGTGACGAGCACCTGGTCTACCCCTCGGATGCAATGGGATGGCGCGGCCACGGGACACTGTTTTCCGGGACCGGGCATCTGCACAGTATGATTTTTCTCAATTGCATATCTGTCCTCGGACAGAGCTACAACTGAGCTATCTTCAAGGAGAGAGACGCAAGTGACAGATGATTTTCTGTCCTTAACTGACACAAAAGGTGCCAGGTAAGTATTGAATCTTAGTAAGGCTATAAATTTTCTCATAATTACCTTGATGTATAGGTTGAATAAGGTCAGTGAGACGAGATTACCTTGTCTTTCACCTGTTTCTATATTTGTACACTTGTAGAATTAATTTAGGCATTAATGACAATATATTTTATGAATTAGTGTAATATTCTTCTAAATATTAGCAGTTTTTAGTGACATACTTTTTCAAACATTTTTGCATAAAGTATAAATCGAAGGGATACACACATCGGAATTTGTGTTCCTCTTTTTTTTATATCATTTTGGTAAAATTATCCTATTTATTTTTTGTTGCAGTGTCTTTAAGAAACCCGCAATTTTTACGACCTAATTCTCTTAAGCTCTCTATCAGACTTCGGATGATAAATTTTGTTATATGACTTTTTAGTTTGATTGTCTAATAGTTTTCGTATTCATTTACACCTGGCTTCTTAAGCAATGCTAAGAAAATGGAACTATTTAAATCTCCCGGTATATTACCAGTATTGTGTAGTTATAGGTATAAGTATTATCAGTTTTCGTAAATTAATTTCAGTGACCAACGTAGCATCCTAACAAATCACAAATGTTAGTTAGAAATAAATTTGGAGTACACTAAGACAGTTTTTTTTTTTACAGCAGTAGCAGCGTATACAGTGGATAAAAAAGATTTTTGTTCTCACCCGTGACAAAGCAAGGCTGCATGCAACATGAATAACATACGGATAATGTTCAACTTTTTTCTTTCATTCCAAGCCACCATTTTAATCTGACCTTGCGACAACCGATTATTATCTTTTTAGGTCAGTGCAAAACTTTCTGAAGGCAAAACTTTCTCTGATAATAACCAGATTGAAGCGTTTATCGAAAACTCATCCACATTGGGCTTACGGCCTATCACGTTGAATACACCGGTTCTCGCTCGATCATCGAATTGGAGCCTGGTCAGTACTTAGATGAGTGACCGCTTGGGAATACCAGGTGCTATAAGCGTTTAGTGACGGATGTGCGTTGTGGTGCAGTGGATATCGGCTCGGAAAGAGAAATCGGTGAGTCGAGTTCGAATTTCAGTTGAATACCCTGCATTAAGCACTGGTACCCTTGGGAAAGGTATTAATACGTCCCTTCCCTCCAGTGGGGACCCTGCCCTTAAAAACAAATCCCAATGAATCTTGATACTCGAAAAAGAAAAAAAGTATTACTAGACACAGAACATATAAAAATCAATAAAAATCAATAAAAATAAATTGTTGAAAGAAAAGGCTATTACCAGCAATAAATAAATAAAATTTAATTGGCAATAAATGAACCGCCAATGTTGATTTGCCATAAAAACAAAACAACCAACCAACAAATCATCCCCATAGAAATCTACAGAATTTTCTTCAGAATTTATTAAAGTGACGCCTGTTGAGTGACAACAATACATTGTAAAAAAAATGAGTATATAATTGTATAAAATTGGATCATTTTCTTAATTCACCAGACATAAAGTAAAATTAATTATGGCAAATATTAATTTGTCCCAAGAAATTATAAATTTTAAACCAAATTTTGTTTTCCTAATAAATTTTTAAAACGCTTTGAAAATTTATAAATTTTACATCAAAATTAGTCTAGCTTACCTCGCAACAACTCCAATCTTAAGAATGAAAAATTACCAAAAATCAAGGAGCTATTCACATTTCGTAAATGCAAATGATATTCGAGGTACTTACAAGGAATTTTTTCAATTTAAAAAATCAATCTGTTTTTGGCTTGTTTATTGCGGTGAGCGATGCCGAGAAGCTTACATTTGGGGCGATCACAAAAGTAAACCTTACTGGAATGCAATGGAAGGACCTCGTCTGGGAGAATTTGGTGTGAATTATGGTGCCCTATCTATAAGAATGGAATCGTCCCCCGTCAATATAATACTACCTGCGTGACATCTGGGGACGCAGCTGAGTGACAGTTTAGAAGCAGTTTAGAGAGTGTCAAGATCGCGGAGTAACTATACTGTTCGGACTTACACTCCTCTCTGCTGATTCAGTCAGTTAAGTGCCATACGTGATACACGCTTTGGGCAATCATGTCTCGAAAGAGACATGACTGACTGGGCAGAAGATTATCCCGTAGTAGGTTGTCATTGCTTTCTGTGGTAGAATGGTTGCCTGCCAAGGCTATAGAACCCAATCTGTCCTATTATTTGACTCATAGCTAGAGCAGGAAGAGATGTATTATATTTTTAAGTAGTAATTAGTGGGGGATCAGCTTATTACTTCATAATAATATAAAATTGATGCCCCACTTTATGCCCAGTAAAAGCCTTAATCATGTTTCCAACTATTATATTCAGTCAGTCAGTTATGTGGCATACGTGATACAGGCTTTGGGCAATCATGTCTCGAAAGAGACATGACTGACTGGGCAGAAGATTATCCCGTAGTAGGTTGTCATTGCTTTCTGTGGTAGAATGGTTGCCTGCCAAGGCTATAGAACCCAATCTGTCCTGTTATTTAACCCATAACTGGAAGGAAGAGCCGGATTATTACCTTTTCCAAGGGTAGTTGTACATAAATGAATGCAAAAAAATTCAACTGGAATTTGAATTTGGCACCCTGATTTGTCGTTCAAAGTCGGTATCCACTGTGCCACAACGCAAATATTTATTATTGCATATATTGTTATGTCATTCTAATACATTGTTTTAACCTAACTTCTTGTTTCCGTATCTTACTTCCGGGCTCAAACTGGCAACAACAAGAACAACAAATTGGCGACGAAATTTCACCACAACACATAGTAAATATTAATTCTTTTTTTTTATTTTGAGTTGAATTAACAGAAAAAAATTCATTAAATCTACTTGTACTTAACTTTTGAACAAAATAATTGAAGAAGACATTGTAAATTGTATGTGACTCAAACTTTGTAATCCCAGCTAGAAATTGTTAAAAGTAAGTGAATGAGCTGTCGGAAAAATAACAACTCTAATAAATAACATCAATAAACTTTCTTCTTTTATTAAACCGCAGACGATCGTGCCTCCCACCAATAATCCTGTATCTAGATTTTGTCTTGATATCTATTTTCCACAAACCCCGCTCATCCATCCATTTGCCTTAAACCCATTAAATATGTCACACACTGTTTTCTCGTGTCTCTCTTTCTTTCTGTCTGCCATATGTGTATCAGATTCTCAAAGCCTTCTTTCCTCATTACTTTTCTCTGAAACATGAACTGTCTCTTCGTGATGTTAAGTATAAGTTGTTTTTTTTTTTGTTTCTATTCACTCCAAAACTTCGTCGTTGCTTACCTGTTCAGTCCATGGTGTCCTCACTAGCCTTCTGTTGAACTATATTTCTGTTTCTTTGAGTAGATTTTCCAGTATTCGCTGGTATATTGAAGGACAGATATCACATAACAATGCCGTAGACTTTTCTTTGTTTCCAGCGACATTTTCCTCTCTCTCGGCTTTTTGAATGTATCCATGGCCATCTCAGTGCGCCTTCGGATCTGTTGGTCCTCTGTTCGAACGCTTCCCAGGTTTAGTAATGCCACAGGTATGGGTAAGTATTGGGTATTGCCCTCACTACTATGTAGTAATCTAAATCGAAATCTAATCGATCTATCTAAACTTATTTATAAATGGAACTTTGTCTGTGTGTGTGTGTGTGTGTGTGTCCGTTACCTATAGACTCCGAAACGGCTGAACCGATTTTCTTGAAAATTTACACAGTTGTACTATAAGCATCTGCGAATGTTCTTAGCTAGGTTTTGTGTCGAAGTACTCCCGATCTATCTAAACTTATTTATAAATGGAACTTTGTCTCTGTGTGTGTGTGTGTCTGTGTGTGTGTGTGTCTGTGTGTGTGTGTGTCCGTTACCTATAGACTCCAAAACGGCTGAACCGATTTTCTTGAAAATTTACACAGTTGTACTATAAGCATCTGCGAATGTTCTTAGCTAGGTTTTGTGTCGAAGTACTCCCGATAAATATCGAAAATCGATAATCGAAAAAACAGGTTATCGAATAGTGGTCCGATTTTAATCAAATTTGATACACTCATAGACTAAGATATAAGAAACAATATTCAGAAGTTTCAAAGTTGCAGTTCTTATAATAGTGCAGAAAAATTGATAATATATATATATATATATATATATATATATATATATATATATATATATAAGGCAAGACGTTTGTGTGCGTCTGTTTATCTGTCTGTATGTCCTTTATACAAATCCACAATTTTTATCCAATTCTCACCAAACTTCACACAAATATTCTTTAGGCTGAGTCTGAGCTCCAGGACCATGGATTAGTTTTAAAGCTTTCATTACAACCGAGCAACGCCGGGCTATACTGCTAGTTGTCAATAATTATAACTTAGTCTAAGATTTAACTAATTTTTGCTTAGTTTAACATAAAGTTACATGTAACGAGCATACAGTGAGAACTGCATTTACTATTCAGTCGTAATAGTCAACCAAACCTGGCTCGCTTCCTACGCTGAGGCGCCCAGCAGCGATAAGCTTTTATCCATATATCTCAACACTGACAAAAGACAAGAAGAATGATTATCTAAAAAACAGCTTTGTTGTAGCCTAAAGTTATAACGATGGAGCACCCTGTGGGGATCGAAAATAATCCACACTAATAATGATCTATGGCGCTAGCATATTTGCCCAAGAATCGCGACTCTCCACAGCTTCTTTTCTCTTTAATATCTGACAATTGCAGTGACTACCCATGAAGAAACCTGTTTCCCGTTACATTCACCACCGTTTTAAATTCAAACTCGTTCATCTCTTAGAGTGTCTGGTAACCAAGGCTAGAATGCCCACTCAAATAATAGTAGAGGAAAGTGAATGAATTTATATTTTCCCCAAGAGTATTTGTTCAAAATTAAACACAGCACATCATTCTGAAATTTGAATTCTGTCAGCTGATTCCACTTTCTGCGCCGATAACTGATACACTACACAAAATATTAAGTGCAATCTTCTTTCAGAAATTAAGTGATTAGGGCTCGCCACAAATTTATTTTTCTTTATCACCTTTATTTTCGGTTTTTTTTATCTTGCTGACTGTTGCTTTCTCCAATGTTTGAAATAAACTTTTCCATCACTTAGACTGTTTGCCACCCAATATAAAAAAAAGTCTTCTCTACTATTTAGCCCATAGCTGGGGGAAGAAGGAAGGATTCACGCCTTTCCATAGGGTATTATCGCGAGAGTAAGTGCAGTATAGTACAGAAAATTGAAACGAAATCTGAGACGTAGATCCAAGGAGTAATTTATTCAAGAGTGTATTCAGCTAGGAAACTGTTGTAGAGTGACTGACACATCTGCAGCACATTCAATTACAGAATGGCCTATTAGGACTATTTAAGTAAAGAATAGTAGCATTCGAGGCGTAATATTCGAGTGTCATTCGAATAATATTTGTACTGATTACTTTGGTCGATATTGAGATCTAAGCCTCCTCCTCTCTGTGTTGTAAATTCTCTCTTGTCTTTAATTGTAACTATTGTACTGTTCTGTGTATATCCGTTTAGCGCCGGATATTGTGCTGAATAATACCGCAGAACACTTTCACTGTGTATCGTATCTACCTCAGCGATCGTATCTACCTCTTTCTACACACTTTTTCTGTATATCGTATCTACCTCGGTGTATCGTATCTACCTCGGTGTATCCTATCTACCTCGGCGATACAGCAAAAACACAGGAATCACTGGTATCATGGTGTGTGATTCACTGATACAATTCTCACTCACCTTTTGTCTTTGTGGAGAGATTGTTGAACAGCGCTACGTACGTCTCGAACATTGATAAACTGGTTTTTCTGACATTTCCGCAACATGATAGAGCTATGTTCGACAACGTACCTTTGTGACAAATTCGCAAAATTTTTCTTTAACAAATACCGCGTTTTGTTAACTCTTGTTTATTTTCTGCTGTTTAAGATTATACAAGGCTGAAAAATATCAGGATCTAGGATCGTATCGCAATAAGTGCAAGAAACTTGAAACACCTAGAAACTTCGCTTACGGAAAATTAAAACGGAGACCAAGATTGTGAATCTTTTGGAAACAACCGCGTTTTATTCTGTGAGGATTCTCTGAAAGTCTCTTGAGTTGTGAGGAGTCCCGCTAGCATAAATTGCAGAATTTCAATGATGCAGAAACTAGGTACGGTACGAAGAAATATTTGAACACCCATCAAAGTTCGACCTATTTTGGTTAGATATTAGAATAATCCGTAAATTATAGTTAGATCACACCGCCTACCTACAGATAAAAAAATGAATTCATGATATGCAGAAAAATAGTAAGGTATGAAAGACAAGAATGTGTCTTCTCAGCGGACTTATTCAACCGTCCCAGTGAGGCAATCTTTAAAAAACTAGAAGGCGTACCAAGATTTATTATTTGCGGACACGATCGTAACATCATAAGATAAACAAATGATAACATATTGATAGCATAAATAGAAGTGATACCTCAGGTAAAGAAAGTGAAGGTAGTAAAGGAAATCACGAATAAAGATGATCTATCGTTATTAAGAAAAAAATGCCCACGGTGCAATTTACGAATTGTGGATATCAAAATCAAGCAAATACGAAAATTTAGAAATCTAGGAATTGTTTTAACAGAGGACGAAAAATATGAGACAGAAATTCCAGGGAACATTGGCATAGCAAAATATACCTTCTAAAACGATGCAAATGATGAAGAAATAAAAAATTTCGTAAGAAACAAAGAAACAGAGTTCTTTACTACTATGTGATATCAGACTTCCTTTACGGCTAGGCATACTGTTTAGTTGTTTGTTTGACCAGCATATCAACCCTTTTGGGTCATTTAATGCTGAAGAATTTGTTTGGTTTTTGTTTACTGCTTGTTGATCTTTTGTGAGTCTATTGCTCTCGAGATATAAGTAGAGGTGCTGTGATTTGGTGTGTGATGGTTACATGCTGTCTTCTTTTGCAACTATATTTTGTTATATAATTTTGTTGCTTTTAGAAATTCTGAAAGGTCATATGGGTCAGCTTTGTTGAAGATGTCTTTCACATTGTTTTCTTGATAGTATCTTAATCGCATTTGTTCAAGATCTATACAGCTTGTTAGTATATGCTTCACTGTGTAGAGCTCCTGACATGGAATGCAAATTGGTGCCTCCTCACCTTTTAGTAGGTGTGAATGGGTTACAGCAGTGTAGCCTATTTGAAGTCTAGTCATTACTAGTACTTCTCTTCTTGTCATTTTTCTCTTGGAAATTTTAACTTCTATCTATTCTTTAAGGATGTGTTTAATTTTGTAGAATTTTATGTTTGCAGGGGGTTCCACAAATCTTGCCATTTGGTCATAATAAAGTTGTTGATTAGAGGTTTGTCATTTGCGTGGGATACTTTTACATCATTAATGTTGATGTTTCATGATCTTGTAGCTGCTATGCGTACTTTTTCGTTTCCCCTGAGACCGATGTGGCTGGGAATCCAGCATAAAATATTATTTTTGTTTTAGGTGATGAGGTTGATTATTTGTAGGAGATTGATGATCAGAGGGTTACTTAGATCTTTGTTTTTTATATGCCATTAGCACTGATAATGAGTCTGAAAATATATATTTGTTGAGGTTAAGTTCGAGGATGAGGTCTAAAGCTAAGTTTATGGCTGTACTTTCAGCACTGAAAATTTTTGTATTGTCTCGTAGACGTTCCTGGAGTGTGATGTTGTTAGAGATAGATGCACTTCCTGGACAATTTTCTCACAGATGTGGTTCTACAGCAGGATAGTAACGATGCCATGCCTTGAGCACGTCAGTAACGATAAAGTTTTAATGCAAATAGAATCATAAAATACCTATACACTTAGAATCAGAAAGAGACAGCAAAAATATTTCTAGGACATATAATGAGGAAGGGCTATTTAGAGAATTTGACACTCACTGAACATATTGAGTCCGAGACGAACGAAGGAAAGCTGCGACGAACCTTTGAAATTGAGTAAAAACAAACTTTAATACGAGCTACGAAATATGAATATTTGTGATGATGAAGAGAAATCAGGCAGCAAAAATTAATTCTACAGAAGAATAGTGGGAATACCATGACCTGAACATGTCATTACCGATAAATCTTTTAAAGCAATAGAAACATAAAGGACGCATATACTTAGATATATATTTTGAAATTTTTAGGATATATAATGATGAAAAGATACTTAGGGAATATGACATTCACGGGACATAGTAAAGGCGAAACGCACAAAGGAAAGCGAAGATTAAGTTAGGAGCTCGTCTAAATCATTGGCAGAACTAAGAATGGGAGCATAAGAACAAATCAATGCTGAATAGGTTCATCATTTTTATTGCGTGGCATTTTCTAAGACAAGCAATACATCTTTCTTTTCTCCAGGTCAAATGCTGATGTATTGACGGTAATTGAGGAAAGAGTCGTTCATGCTCTAGATAAAAACCGCGAAACCCAGGCGTTGGACATCTTAAAGGCTTTTGACAGGGTCAGGTATACAGGTCTTCTTCACTAACTTGAAAAGTTTTGGTGCCTCAGGATTCATTTTTGAATCATCTCAAAGGCTTTTGATAGGGTCTGGTATACAGGTCTTCTTCACAAGCCTGAAAAGTTTTGGTGCCTCAGGATTCATTTTTGAATCATCTCAAAGGCTTTTGACAGGGTCTGGTATACAGGTCTTCTTCACAAGCCTGAAAAGTTTTGGTGCCTCAGGATTCATTTTTGAATCATCTCAAAGGCTTTTGACAGGGTCTGGTATACAGGTCTTCTTCACAAGCCTGAAAAGTTTTGGTGCCTCAGGATTCATTTTTGAATCATCTCAAAGGCTTTTGACAGGGTCTGGTATACAGGTCTTCTTCACAAGCCTGAAAAGTTATGGTGCCTCAGGATTCATTTTTGAATCATCTCAAAGGCTTTTGACAGGGTCTGGTATACAGGTCTTCTTCACAAGCCTGAAAAGTTTTGGTGCCTCAGGATTCATTTTTGAATCATCTCAAAGGCTTTTGACAGGGTCTGGTATACAGGTCTTCTTCACAAGCCTGAAACGTTATGGTGCCTCAGGACTCATTTTTGAATCATCTCAAAGGCTTTTGACAGGGTTTGGTATACAGGTCTTCTTCACAAGCCTGAAAAGTTATGGTGCCTCAGGACTCATTTTTGAATCATCTCAAAGGCTTTTGACAGGGTCAGGTATACAGGTCTTCTTCACTAACTTGAAAAGTTTTGGTTCCTCAGGATTCATTTTTGAATCATCTCAAAGGCTTTTGACAGGGTCTGGTATACAGGTCTTCTTCACTAACTTGAAAAGTTATGGTGCCTCAGGACTCATTTTTGAATCATCTCAAAGGCTTTTGATAGGGTCTGGTATACAGGTCTTCTTCACAAGCCTGAAAAGTTTTGGTGCCTCAGGATTCATTTTTGAATCATCTCAAAGGCTTTTGACAGGGTCTGGTATACAGGTCTTCTTCACAAGCCTGAAAAGTTTTGGTGCCTCAGGATTCATTTTTGAATCATCTCAAAGGCTTTTGATAGGGTCTGGTATACAGGTCTTCTTCACAAGCCTGAAAAGTTATGGTGCCTCAGGACTCATTTTTGAATCATCTCAAAGGCTTTTGACAGGGTCTGGTATACAGGTCTTCTTCACAAGCCTGAAAAGTTATGGTGCCTCAGGACTCATTTTTAGCTGATACAGTTTTTCTTATCAAAATGTAGAATGAAAGTTATTCTAAACTTCCACTCGTCTGCATCGGAGTTTTAAGCGGATGTCACTTAAAACTCCTTTGTTGGTTCTACGTTGATTTTTTTTCAATGAACTTCCAGATGACATCAGCTCTCAACAATATACCCTGACAGTACAACCACTTACCACTGCGTCAGTAGAAAGACTGATCAGTCCGACAAAACTAAAAGAACAAAAGGATATCAAGACCGTTGTTAACTGGTACAAAAGATGTCTTGTAAATTTTAACGTCCCCGAATCTAAATTTCTTTCCATTAATCATGTGACAGACCTCTCTCGGTCTTTCGTCAACATGACTGATGCTAGCCTCCAGGAAAGTGACTCGTTGTATCTTCTCTTTCTAACGTTCTCAGCTGACATGAAAGTGGAAAGACTATATTAAATCCATTGGTCGGTCACCTGCTAAGAAAATTGGTTCACTCTATCGTGTGAGACAGTTTTTCTTTCCAGAACTTATCTTAAATATCTTTATGTCTACCGTTTTTCCATATCTAGAATGTTATTGTCACATATGGTCCGGACTTCCTGTAATTTACCTTGAGTTCCTTGATAAGATCCAAAGAAGAATCGGCAATATTACTGGTCCTGACCTGGCGTCTTAACTTCAGTCACTTGCCCACCGCAGTAAGTTGCCTGTATGTGTCTTTTTTTTATAAGTACTTTCGTGGTAATTGTTCGGGTGAGCTCTTCGCTATGGTGCTTTATGAATTTAGTAATACTAGAATAGCGTCGAGATGAACATAGGTGGGTAATAGTGTTGTATAATATCTTGGTCGGTGTTGAATAATGTTTGGGTTCATTTATGATTGCCAGTAAAAATGATAGAACTTTGCCAAGAAGTGCGTATTTTACTGGGCAACACAGGGAGAGGTCACTGAGTATGAAAATGTAGATGTCGAGCTAGAATTATATTTTGACTAGCGGGGGTGAAAGGGGTCAGCCTCCGAGATGGAAAGAGTGCATCGGAAGTTACAGGTGCCAGGAAGTAACTGTTTAAGTGACGTCAGCTGTCACAGAGAGTCAGCTTTATAGTTGAATTAGAAGTTTGCAGACAGAAGTTGGATAAGACAGAAGCCGAGCGCAGCACCCGCTGTGGCCTCGATGCGCGTGTGCTGACAAGCTCGACCAGACCAACCCCACTCCACGGTTGAAGTCACCGGAAAGCGAATAAAACATAGCTGTATATTTTATATATACAAGTGTTGATGTTTTCATTTTATCAGTTGTGCAAACACAGCTCATATTGATTGCAGTATATTTCATCATTTTATCAGTAAAGAAGATGCGCTAATTTCGGTTGAGAGCAGATGCTCTCCGAATGGCTAGCAGTTTAAGTATCGTCTTTTAGCAGAAGAAGTGGTATACAACTATTGAAAGAAAACTCGTCAATGTTCGACACCAGCATAATTGTAAAATCAACACCAAGAAGGGTTTTTTATGTCATTGATATGCTTTCCTATAGAAAATGGTAAGATCATCTTCTACCCTGCTACCGTTCTTTGGGATATGAAAATCAAACTCTTTGAAGTGTTTTCTTTCCTTTTAAGCATTCTTAGTTTCCTTTTTCTCATTTAAAGTTACGTTAAACGTACGGACAAACACGCATGATAAATAAATAAAAACGTTGAACAGGAAATGTAAAATGAAAAGAGAATTGACATAAAGTATATATCATCTATTATAAAAAAAGAGAGAGAGAGAGAAAGAATTATTTTACTCATGGCGTTTTTGTGATCTAAATAATAATTTCAAGTCTTCGGTGTCTTCATCTTAATTCTCCTTTAACTAAGAAAAATACTTTTCATTCGTTTATGTTTTTAATTAATCAATCAGTCCTTCACTTCTCGCTAGGAACAACACAGGAAGTCGTAGTTTATGTATAATAATACAGTAATACCTACCTAGGTACCTACGTGTGTCACGCTTTTGTTCTAATGAATGAAATTAAATGTGTTTGGAAAATGCATCATATTTCCGGAGAAAATCATTTAAATGGAAGAAAGAATAAGACAACAGAGAAAGACAGTAAGGGAACAGCAGAGAAGAAGACGAGAACGATTACGAGCAGAAGAGAGACAAATAATCCGTAAACATAAAAAAGAACGAATGAAAGCAAGGAGGAATGATATAAACCAAGAAGAGAAAGGAATTTATATTTATGATTGTTATTGCAATCGTTTGTTAGAGTTGTGCAGTTCAAATAATTAATGATGCAATAGGGGAATTTCTACAGACATATTATTGTCATAGAATTTGACATGAGCTTATTCATTTGCGGAAGAGTTAAGATTCATCTGAATATTAAAATATAAGAAAACCGTGAAAATTTAAAAATAGTAAAATTATAATAATGTATGTATAAATTTATTTGTTTTGAACATTTTTCTAATACTCATATTTGAATTGATCTAATACGAGGGGATCCATTAAAAATAATAATCTATCCATTAAAAATAATAATCTATCCGTTAAAAATAATAATCTATCCATTAAAAATAATAATCTATCCATTAAAAATAATAATCTATCCATTAAAAATAATAATCAAAAGAAATAGATTTAAATAAATAGTCGCTTAATACTAATTAATTACTTAATACTAATTAATACTAATTTCGTAAATTTCCGTATAACTTCGTAATATATATATATATATATATATATATATATATATATATTTGTCATCCACATACAAGCCTGCATCTGTCCGGGATCGAAATTACGAAGTTATACGGAAATAACTCATATCCACATACAAAATGGAAGCTGATAGGTAAGTCTAGGACCCCAATAGCTTAAGAGACACATGTAATCTATGTTTGACAGAAAATATTAAAATTTTGAAATTTCAATACCAGAATATACTCCTAAATATACGGATGGAGATCATTAGTATGTGTCGTCATAGAAATAAGTAAAATTACAATAATTTTTTTTATTATTCCGAATAAGGTTTTTTAAAAATTTGGCTAAGCAGTTACTTCCTCTCTACCTACCACTACTAACTCAAGGGTCAAATCACATACCTTCCACTAGCAAAGAAGAAATTACTACAAAAATTCCGTTAGCTTAACCCTATAAAAACCAATACAGAAAAATTAAAATGTTGAAATTTCAATACCAAAATGCACTCCTAAATAAAGGGAGGGTGATCATTAGTATGTGTCGTCATATAAATAAGTATACATTTCAATAATTATCCTATTTTTCCAATTAGTCACAATAAAGTTTTTTTATAGATTTGGCTAAGCAGTTACTTTCACACTACCTACCACTACTACCTCAAGGATCAAGCCACATACCTCCCACTACCAAAGTAGAAAGTACTTTTAAAATTCCGCTAGCTTAACCCTGTAAAATCAATATTCCCCAACCCCTTCTTTTACTAGAACTGTAATATAGCAATCTAGCCCCACCCGAAGAAGGTTGATGCAATCGATGATATTTCCCGTCGATGAAGGGGTCAGCGAACGGCAGGACAGCTGTTTGAGAAATACATCCTGTCGGCGTCTGGAGCGGATGTCGCAGGGTTATGAGTCGGGCTCGTTTGACCTTATTTCCGACAGCAGCGGAAATGACTACGGAAGTAAACAAAACAGGTTTCTCTTGGAATTACGTGGGCGTTGCGTAGGCGAGACAAAACCGGAAGGAAAAGTCCCGGTTCTAGAAGACTATAAAAAGAAATCGACACACAGATTCGCCAGCAGAGAACGGCCAGTGGAAGCAGAGAGACACCACAGGCAAGACTTACACTCCCGTCGACTCATTCTATGTGCGCTCTCACTCTTCCATTCTCTGTTCCACACAGGCTCGTCGTCAGGAATAGAAATATAACCTTATATTTTTATATATGCGTGTTCTCGTTGTTTGTCGTCGTACAGTGATATATAACAGAACAAACCTCTGAGCTTAGAACTTATGTCGTGAGTAAGAATAAATAACTCAACAACAGGAATAGGTTAATTGTTGCATTCCGTGAAAATAGTATTTACAAAGGTTATTAGTATCCAATACAAGAATAAAGGTTAATCGTCCACACCGTCTCTAAGACGTAATATGAGCAATGGGTACTTCCGGGTCGTCACCGGAAGTCTACGACTGACTTGTCGATCGGCTGCTCGGCACACTCTCCTACGTAGATCCCACCATTACTTTACATAGTAATGGGATAGTCCATTATAGCGAAATAGGCGCGGGCGTCCCAACTGAACTTTTCGTTATTCTTTGCTTAAACGGGGCTGAGAATGCATGTTTTAAAATTACATGTTGGCTATTTACTCTATAAATTTCATCTGAATTTATATATATATATATATATAATTCAGATTATTCTCCCCCATAACCTCTATACACTTACTGCTTATAATTTATAAACTCTCCCCTTCCTATGATCTCCCTAACTTTCTTAATTACTTCTTTTTATCTATTTTTAATATTATTCTTGACCCCCACCTTTTCTCCTCTTTTTATTGATATTAATATTTAATTTTTCATTTAACCTTAAAATTAATGTCATAAAGGTTTCATAATATCATTTGTGTTTTATCTTTATATAATTTCTTCCCTTTAGAACAAAAAAAAACTTCCACCCTCCCCTGACCCCTAACTTTTGAATATTGTCCGATTAAAATTCTACTTCCGACAAGAACTCAGTCCCCGCTATGGCTAACAAGACAGAAAACTGACATCATCGCATGACCATTCCCCAGATGAAATGATTCCAATTTATTTGTTTAATATAACACATCACTCAATAAGTCCCATATACATGGCGCCACTAATAAAAAAAATCTATATGATTTTTATGAAGTCAGTTAAGTGTCATACATGATAAAAGCTTTGGGCGATCGTGTCTCGAAAGAGACATGACAGACTGGGCAGAAGATTATCTCGTAGTAGGATGCCACTGCTTTCTGCGGTACACTGGTTTCCAGCCAAAGCTATAGAACCCAATCTCTCCTGTTATTTAATCCATAACTGGAGGGAAGTGATGGATCAATATCTTTTCCAAGGGTATTTGCGCATAAGTGAATGCAAGGTATTCAACTGGAATTCGAACTTAGCACGCCGATTTGTCGTTCCCAGTTGGTATCTGCTGCACCACAATGCACATCGTTTTATGAAGTACTAACCTTTAAATGTCACTTAACGAAATTTGGGCTTAATCGGATTATTAGTTTACCAATTACAGTTATTTAAGTGAAGCTACTGTTGCAAATTTTCAAAAAACGGTAAAAAACTGCTCCATCGGAATCAACGGTTAAGAGGTGGTATGCTGACTTTAAAGGCGGTCGTACAAACATAAATGATGCTGAACGCTCAGGTCACCTATAATCGGCAGTTGTCCCGGAACACAGGAAAAATCTACAAGCTCATTTTGGCTGATCGTAAATTGAAGTTGCGTGAGATAGCAGAGGAGTTGAACATATCAGACGGCAGAATATTCATTACTTTGCATGAACATTTGTCAATGAGAAAGCTGTGTTCAAAGTGGGTGCCGCATTTGCGAACAGTCGATCAAAAACAACAAAGCGTCAACTGTTTCAACGCAACAAGGAGTTTTTGCGTAAATATGTGACAATGAATGAAGTATAGATCCAGCACTTAACTCCGGAGTCAAATCGGCAATCAGCTGAATGGACAGCAGCAGGTGAAAGCTGTCCAAAGCGACCACAGACGCAAAAATCAGCATACAAAGTTTTGGCCTCCATAATTTTGAATGCGCAAGATATTTTGTTTTTTCGATTACCTTGAGAAAGGAAGAATGGTGAATATTCAGTCAGTTAAGTGCCATACGTGATACACGCTTGGACGATCATGTCTCGAAAGAGACATGACTGACTGGGCAGAAGATTATCCCGCAGTAGGTTGCCATTGCTTTCTGCGGTAGAACCCAATCTGTCCTGCTATTTAACCCATAACTGGAAGGAAGAAGCGGATTAATATATTTCCCAAGGGTATTTGCGCGTAAGTGAATGCAATGGATTCAACTTAAGTAGCATTCTTGGTGCGTTTGAAGGAGGAAATCACCAAAAAAATGGCCATAAAAGACAAAAAAAAATGGGATCTTTCATTATGACAAGGCACCACGTCACAAGTCGATCGCAACGATGGCAAAACTACATTAACTGCACTTCGAATTGTTTCCGCATTTACCTTATTCTTCAGATCTGGTCCCCAGTGACCACTGGCTGTTTGCAGACCTCCAAAGAATCCCCCAGGGAAAGAGATTTAGGTTAAATGAAGAAGGAATATTTTGAGGCCAAAGACAAATCGTTACACAAAATGGGCATCGAATTGTTAGAGAAGTGTTGGAATCAGTGTATCACCCCCGAAGGAGACTATGTTGATGAATAAAGTCGAATTTTTCCTAAAAATTGATCTTATATTAGTTAGACACAGGATTTATTGAATGATGTGTTTTATATATATATATATATATATATATATATATATAATTAACATTTCTTTTGTCGGTACAGTAAGTGAAAAAAGGTTTAAGAATATTTGCTTTGCAAATATTATCTTATATTTTCATTTAATTCTGTTTTGATCCCATATATATTGGCTTTATGATAAACTGCGAATTTCGTCGTCTGCGCTGACATTAGAAAGCCTAATTTTTATTCACTCTTCACTGAAGAGGTTGCTAAGTGGACGCTGCTTAGATCTTGAATCAACTGCTAATAACACGAAATTATTTTTAGATATTCAAAGATATACAAAACACCTGACCACTTATAATTCCCAAAATATCTCCATCTACTAATTTCATTACTTTTTTCGGTATTAATCTGAACATAGAAAAAGAATTTTGCTTCTGTTTTTTAATGAGCACGACAAGGAACTCAAGGCTTAAAGTAGAATAATTAGCTTAAGAGGTGAACCACTACATCACTGTGAATCTTTCTTAGTGACGAAAAGATTATTTCAACAAAAAATTATAAAAAAATCACTGTGGCAGGAGAGACATTATGTGACTGTTAATAATGATTGTGTTGAGAAATAAAAAGCAGGTTGATTGATTCTAAATATATTTTATAATAGATAGGGAACGCCACTGGAAACTACGTAAACTTAAGAAATCAGCACATATGCTAGGCTTAAAAAATCTCCTAAGCCGACCAAGCATAGAGATGAACATAAGATGGAAACCAGTAATATGAAATGCCAGAGAAAATCATTAGTGTCAAAAAATTGCTATATGAGCTCTGGGAAAAATACAAGAGAAAACCATTGATACCAAAAATGCTAGAGAAAACCATTAACATCAAAAAATACTAGAGAAAACCATTAACATCAACAAATTGCAATATGAACTCTGGTTACTGGACATTAGATTTATAAGTTTCCAAAATTCAGGCCCAGTGGATATAGACGTTGGTTAGTTCCTACGACTTGATCAAAAGAGTTGTGAGTTCAATACCAGTCTACAGCAGTGGTGAACAAATAGTTTACATGGATAGAGGGAGACAACTCATGATTTCTAAAAGAGGCACTAGTAAGCAATGGAGTTCATATACGCCAGTGATTGGATTAAATGGTTCGGTTCGAAATTCCTAGAATACTGTAAATACTACCTCATCTCAGGAATATAGACATAATATTTTATTCCTGTCAGTGGTATGTATTATTTAATAAGGATTTTCATGTCTAGGCCAGGAGATATAAGAATCACTTTCTAAAAAAATGGTATGACTGTTCAAAAACTTGAATCCAATAAATATGACGCTTATAAAAATAAAGAATATATATATATATATATATATATATATATATATATATTCCACCCCCCCTCGCAAAAAATATGATATCACATTACTCAAAAATGATTCTGATTATTAAGGTACTTGAGTTACTATGGAATCGACACCTTACATAGGATTTTTTTTATATTGACATAGATTTTTCGACGTTTGGGTTTTTTTCTAAGCCAGGAGATATAAGAATCACTGTCTAAAAATGGTATGACTGCTCAAAATCTTGTATCCAATAAATATGACGCTTATAAAAATAAAGAATGTATATATATATATATTTCCCTTCGCAGACATATGATATTACATTCCTTAAAAATGATTCTGATTATTGAGGTACTTGAGATATTATGGAATCGACGCCTTATATAGGATTTTCTTTTTTTATATTGACATAGATTTTTCGACCTTTGGCTTTTTTTTCTAGGCCAGGCGATATAAGAATCACTTTATAAAAACTGGTATGACTGCTCAAAAACTTGTATCCAATAAATATGACGCTTATAAATATATATATATATATATATATATATATATATACCTCAATACCTCAATAATCAGAATCATTTTTGAGGAATGTAACATCATATTTTTTGCGAGGGGGGGTGGAATATATATATATATATATATATATATATATATATATATATTCCACCCCCCCTCGCAAAAAATATGATGTTACATTCCTCAAAAATGATTCTGATTATTGAGGTACTTGAGATACTATGGAATCGATGCCTTACATAAGATTTTGTTTTTTTATATTGACATAGATTCTTCGATATTTAGCTTTTTTGGCAGTGATGTTGATTTTGTAAAAGGCTCTAGAGCCATTCAATATGATGGGTTAAAAAATCAGGGGCCTTACCGCAAGCTGGGTAATAAAACCATCAAGAAGCAAGTGGCCATCGGAGAAGAAAAAATATAGAAAACACTTTAGAGGGAAAAGAGATCCAAAATTTATCAGGAAGCAAGGAATAAATCCCTGATCCTGTTCAAAGAGCCAAGGAGGATTGTAAACCGGGCGATGGTCAAACTTATCTATTCCTACTGATGAAAAGCTATTTGAATAAAAACGTTTTTCGACAAGTGATAAAACGTTTGGTTTTTTCATTTCGCAATTTTAATAATGAAAATTAAAATTTACCTATTGACATGAGACTTATTTGCTGTTGTGGCTTCCTGTAACTTAATGGTAAAAGCATTCTTTGTATGAATGTGGTTTATCACATTATAAAGGGAATACATAATTGATTCCTATCAGCGGTGTGTTTTATTTAATATGGATTTCTTTGTCTAGGCCAGGAAAATATCACTTTCTAGAAGATTATATAGCTTCTAAAAACCTCGTATCCAATAAATATAACGTTTATAAAAAAAAGAAATATATACAAGGTATCCATAAAGTGCGTGTGAACTTTAAAAATTCATAACATTATTTGTGTTTGCGATAGAAGTAATTTGAAAAAAGATTAGAAAGAAGTAAATCTATATTTTTAAGGTTTTATTGTAATTTTATTTAATTTTCCGTATGTCCTCCATCATTAGCAATACAAAGGGTAATACGATTTTGCAGTTCACGGAAAACATTTGCCAATTGATTTACAGTAATGCCTGAAATCACATTAGTTACTTTAGCTTTCTAATCTTCTAATGAACTAAGTTTGGTTGCATACACAATTGTTTTTACATGTCCCCATAAAAAATTTAATCTAATTTTATAGGCCTCCACGTTCTGGCGAACGTGGAGGCCTATAAAATGGTACACCCCTTCAGATCCATGTTAGAATATTTTTGATTTAGAAACTGTCTAACACGCAGAGCAAAGTAACAAGGAGCTTCATCTTATTGAAACATTAAACTTTATAACATCTTTTACAGATTATTTCTATAACCCAAATAAAACGTTATGTGTGGGTCACTGAAACAGAGCTTGATTGTGATGCATTTGTTTTGGCTGGATGTTTTCATTGAAGATGGAATTAGTGTTATTTTATTTATTTTAGTGTATTATTTGTATGCATTATTTTGAATTTTATTTTTATCAAAATACTATTTTCTTTTATGTATTGTTCAGAATATTATGAATTACATAAAATATTATGTATTATTTAGAATAGCATTTGGAATTAGTATTAATTTATTTTTATGGATTGGTAAATATATGTTAGATTAATGAAGTCGGATCTGTAGAAAGACGGTGATGTAATGTTTTAAGTGATCGTTTATAGTTGGTAGTAATGCTTTTATTAAGTCTTCAAAATACTTCTTCTTTCTTAAAGGGTTATGTTCTTATAGTGACATCAAAATTATGTTACGTTTAAGAGTTTGAACGTCGTGAGAGTTAAACTTAGCACGTCTGTCTAAACGAACGCAACCCTTTTTTGCGTTTGTAGATGGCAGTCTTAGATCACGATAAGTTTCTCTCACAGACACGATTTTGCATTGCGGACGTTTTATCTGATATATTTCGTCATTTGAAACGGTTTCTGGTGTATGTCTTCCTGTTTATATCATCAATTGTTTTGGTGGAGGTTAACAATCTTAGTGTTCAATCAGTTAAGTGCCATCTGTGATGTGACCGAGTGGATATAGACGTTGGTTAGTTCCTAACTACCAGGCTCCAGCAGTGGTGAACAAGTAACTTTCAGGGTTAGAGGGAGATAACTCATGACTTCCAAACGTGGCATTACTACTACGCAAAGAATGAGAATGATATACCACAGTGATTGTTATAAAGGGTTCGGTTCGGTTCGAAATTACTATTACCTGAAGAAGGCCGGAGTGTACAACGGCCGAAATGTCGTACAAATGGCAACAAAGATGTGGGTAATAGTGCGAAAAATGTAAATACTGTAAATATTACCTCATATCTAATCTAAACTTATTTATAAACGGAACTTTGTCTGTGTGTGTATGTGTGTGTGTGTGTGTCCATTACCTATAGACTCCGAAACGGCTGAACCGATTTTCTGGAAAATTGACACATTTGTACTATAAGCGTCTGCGAGTGTTCTTAGCTAGGTTTTGTGTCGAGGTACCCCGATAAATATCGAAAAACGATAATCGAAAAAATCGGGTTATAGAAGGAGTGGTCCGATTTTAATAAAATTTGATACACTCATAGACAAAGGCATAAGAAACGATATTCAGATGTTTCAAGGTTACAGTTCTTACAATAGTGCAGAAAATGTGATATCGATACCAGGAAATCAAAATTTGACTCATTTTTCTTTCAGTCTACGGTTTCGCTTTAACTGGAAACAACTATTGCTTTTTAGTCTTTCGTGCCAACGTCTAAAGATTCTGAGCTCCACGACCATGGATTAGTTTTAAAGCTTTCATTGCTCCCGAGCAACGCCGGGCTATACTACTATTTAGATATATAGACAAATACTAATAGTGCATACCATGATGAAAAACGGCCCAAACTTGATATTTGAGTTTTATTGTCAAAATGTTGACACAAATTAAAAGCGCGCTCACTCACAAACGCCTCCGTATAAAGTAAAGGTTTATGTATATATGCAAACATACATACATATATATATATATATATATATATATAGAGAGAGAGAGAGAGAGAGAGAGAGAAAATGCAGAGTGCGATGTGTAAATTGACGTCATCTTATATTTTTAATTTCCTGCGTCCGCGCTGTTTATTAAGAGGAAAGATAACGTAATTTCTTTTATTATTTAATTAAATGTTTAAATTATTTCGAGCACGTTTGAAACTTTGATTAAAAATCTTTTTCTTGCGTCAGCGAGTGGGCCAAAGATTAGGATAGAAAATTTTCGCTTCTTTTGGTGTTAAAACAGGTCGTTTAGGAAATGTTTACAAAAACCAAATGATTGTCAGATTTTAATTAAATTTTCAGGACTTATTCTCTATGGAATGAAATTATTTTTCCCATAAAGCTGCAGAAAAATATATTTCGTTTTTGGAATATTTTTTAATAATATGCATTACACAGCGATGAAAACGACTAAAAAGGAGCGCCCATAAGCTATTTAATAATAAAAAAAAAAAACGTTTTTCCGATCAATTTAAATTAGTGTTTGAAATATAGCAAAGTATTTTGATTATTGGAAATATTAAAGTTAATCTATTAGCTTGAAATTAAAACTAAAATAAAAGTTGCATGAAATATTTTTCATTAAAAAAATTCATTTTGAACCTTAGGTATTGCGTTTTTTCTGGAGGTTCTTAATTAAAGAGTTTTTTAATATGTATTGCAGACTAAGACAATTGGTGAAGTGATATAGAGAATAAAGAAACGCGTAAGACGAAAATATCACACACACACACACACACGCACACACACACACACACACACACACTTCATACGCCAAAAACCGAGATTTTATGAATTAATAAAAACAGGATAGTCATTCTTTAAATCTCTTTGGATTGAATGACTCCATTGAACTTAAAATTAGCACACTAACCACCCGAGAATGGTGGAAAGATACAAATAGATAGCGATAAAAACAAATTAAAAGCGCGCTCATTCACAAACGCCTACGTATAAAGTAAAGTTTCATGTATATGCAAACATACATACATATATATATAGAGAGATTTTTAAAAGAGAGAGAGAGAGAGAGAGAGAGAGAGAGAGAATGCAGAGTGCGATGTGTAAATTGACGTCATCTTATATTTTTTAATTTCCTGCGTCCGCGCTGTTTGTTTTTGATTTTGTCGACTGCAGAGTATAGCAGAGCATAGAAAGAACACCATGGCGCAGTTCTCTCCGCCAGAACTATGGAGACGGCGTGCTGCTTTGCTTGGTATTCGGGAAGAGATGGATGAGTTTAATGGTGATTACCGAAAGTGTTTGGAGTGATCACTAGTGATGGCGACGTTATGCCTCCATTCATCTTCTCACTGGGCCTTATATTCAACACGGACGGCTACATCAAGAGCATTGAGGAGGCAGAGCTGCTTTGGATCAAGAGAGTGGCTGCTGGAAGATCATTTGTCTGGTAATATTAGTTTGAAATCTGCCACACAAGCAGGGGAACCCAGTTGTGGCTGTTAGACAATTTCTACAACCACATCGCCCCTTACCTCTGGCAACCTAACTCTCCTTTGAATATTGTGTGTGAGGGGCAGGTGATCGAGGGGGCAACAAAACTTCTTGTAACCCCAAAGATGAACTGAAGAAAATAGTTAGGGCAGTATTTACTAACTTAAACAAGGTGACTGTCCAGAAGTGTTGCAGGAGAGTCCGAAGTCGCCTGGAGGCCGTAGTTGAAAACAATGAAGATTTTATTGAAGAAATTTACTCTTTACTATATCAAGTTATTTATGTGTAACTTTGTTAAACATATCTGCTAAAATGAAATGTCAATTATTTTCATTTTTGCGTAATTTTGATGACAATTCATTCATCTCAACCTATATATCGGTTTGACGTTTCGGCACGCATAAACAATTTTTCACTGAGGATCATTAGCGGTTTCGGGTCTTTCAAAACTATACTCCCGCTTCATTGTGACCTAGCCGATACTGATCAGGGATTGACTGACTTGTATGCTATTTGTCAGTTTAACTACACCCATAATATGTGTAATACAGTGCAAGTCTCCTGGCATTGTATAGTTCAATCACGAAAATTTTACGGTTCATCCGCTTCTCTACTCTTCTCTAAAGAACGATAACAAACGTAGTAATAAAATAATAAATATGGCGGCACTTTTAGCTTGAAGTAGTCAATAGAAATATTTCGTTTGACACAATGAGATGAGAATATATATATATATATATATATATATATATATATATATATATATATAAACACTTAAATAACCCTCATTTATTAAGCAAAAAAGCTAGTTGATGACCACATGCAAACATAGAAATAAATATCTACTAAAATACGTTCACCTAAATTGAGATAAACCCTCCTATGTAAACAATTTTACACGGTTTTGAATCTTTTAAAAATATTTTCTTTTTTATGCCTTTTGTGTTTCCCTAAAACAAAAACAATAGTAATTCATTTTGACCCAGAGGCACAAAACGTATAACCTCTACCCTAAAAATATTCTATCCATTTTAATTTTGATTTAACTTTTAAAATTTTATTTTCCTACTCATATTTGAAGTTTACTCTAAATTAAATTAAATTTTACAATTAATAGCATTCCAGCATTCTAACATATAACTACCATGAACTTTGCAAGAACTAAAATGTCAAATCCCAGTAGGGTCAGCTTGAACACCTGAACATTGCATAGTGCATGGGACTCCGTGTCGTGCTATAGACATAATAATATGTACATTTATTAATATATATTTTTTTTAACCACCATAGATAATCTTTCCTAGCTGCCATCACCATGGATCACGCTAGTCTCCCTGAGAGCATGAGAGCATTACACTGCGCCTCCTCGGCCTCACTCTCTCCCTAAGTGGAACGACTACATTGAATTAATAGCTAAATCTACTGCTAAGAAGGTCGGGTCCCTGTGTCTCGCCAGGAATTTTTATCATCTGAATATATTATGCACATTTACAAATCTACCATCCGCCCTTGCATTGAATACTGCTGTTCACCTTGGGGTTCTCGACAAAACCCAAAGAAGAATTTGCAATGTAGTCGATCCTGACCTGGTGGCCAGACTCCAGTCTCTTTCTCACAGACGGGATGTGGCCTACCTCTATCTGTTCTACAAATATTATTACGGATTCTGCTCCGATGAGCTTAGCTAGTTGTTGCACACTTACTCGAATTTACTCGACCTACTAGACTGGCGACAAGGTGAAACACTTTTCCTGTGAAATCAATCAAGTGTAACAATAACTTCTTTACAGATTCTTTCTCGCACTTTCCGCCTGCGAAGCTCCCTTTCGTATTCTTGTTTCCCTGATAGCTACAATCTCCAAGTGTTTAAATTCAACGTCAACTGTCATTCCTTATCTCCTTGATTACGATCCTTCTTTTTACCTCTCACGCAACTCTCTTCATATCATAATAACCTTCTTTTGCTTACCCATTATCAGACACCTACTGTGACCTATTTTCCTCTCTCGTCACTCTTCTATTATGAAACCCCATGCACACCAGTGGCAGTACTACCTCGATTGAGGTGTGACAATTATATATATATATACATATATATATATATATATATATATATATATATATATATATATATAACTCCTAATAAGCCAGACGAACCTATTTAGGATTCACCTAAACGGATCGTCAGGGAAAGCTGGCTAAATAGGAGGCGAAAAAACGACATTTAAGAAGGAAATTAAGACAACTCCATGTGACCATGAAAGGAGATACCAAACACAAGAAAGGGGGTGAACAACTTTATTGCAAAAACATTTTTAATTTTTATATAGAGGGGTGAAAGGCAAAGGCCAAACAAAAAGGATACTATCCCACGATAAAGGAACCTAATCCAACAGCCAGGGCTTCCTATGCCTACAGTTATTCAATATTTCCCTCTTGGAATTCAATATATTATTCGGTTGTTTATACAAAGCTATAGCTAGTTTTTCCTCTGTACATAGCCTACAAAATTGCTGGCCAGCTTTATATTTAGCGCATCTCTACAGTATTTCTCATTTCAAGATAGGGTCTCTATTAAGTACTTGTTTAATGGTCCATAGGGATGTTTGGCTTCATGTTGTTTTTGAGGGAAGTTAAGTGCATATACCAGCGTTGCTTAAAAGTATTCTTTGTAGATCCGATGTAGGCTTTATTAACAGTTGGGTTTTCTATTCATGTTATATTACGTTGATAGACAACTGAATTTACTTTATACCTATTTTGTAGTGGGCAATTATTGGGGTGTTGACAATTTTATAAAAAGGTGTTATTGTTCTCTTTATTATTTTGATAGTTATTGTTATTTTAATTGATGTGCTGATTTAAGATATATTTATTATAATTTGTAATGATTTTTTCAAGGTTATTTCTGCAACTATAACTTAATTTAAGTGTATTTCTGTTGAATAATTTTACTTAAAGGGTTGTTAGTAGGGAAGTGTTTCTTAATTAAATTGAGGAACTTCAGCTCTAACTTGGTGTTGACCATTTGGTTGAAAGGGGGTGTATACCAAATTATCTTTCTATTTCTATTTTTCCTGTTATGGTTATAATTTGTTATGAACTTGATATCCTGGGTTTTGTAGCCACTATTTTTTAGGGCCTTATTATAAAAACCTTTATGTTTATAGAATATTTCTTCACTGGAAGAGTTTTTACTAATTCTATATTCTATAGAGGAGGGTATATGCTTGATTATACTTGGTTGGGTATTTAACTTTGGGTGGATGTATAATGGATATTCGTTAAGTTTTATGTATAGTTGGTAATTATTATTTACTGAGTCAAGTGTTACATCAAGGAAGTTTACTACTTTTAAATTAATGTTGATTATTACTTTTAGATTTAAACTTTTAAATTCTCTGTGGATGAGTCTTCTTATTTTTTCTGTTTTAAAATGTGTAGAATTTTGTACTAACATAAGACCATCATCTCTATATAACCCTATGTCTTGTGTGTTTATGTTATGGTGTGCATTGTTTTTTCTCCCTTTTTTAAAAAATCATTTTATATTATCTGCTATAGTGGAACATCCTTTCATCTCCGAGAATAGAATGCTCTACTTTATAAAAGACGGTAACGAGCGGTACGAACATGGAAAGCTCTTAGGCATTCGCCTGACGGCTCCATGACACTGTCAGCTCTCTGCTTCCGAGCAGAGAGCACAAACCCAGTCGTGGTTCCGCCGAAGGGTAGATCCACGACTGGGGAAAAATAGACAGAGATTTTTTGGCCCGGCTATATGGCCGGGAATACCCACGATAAAATGACCATGTGTCACATCTGGCCTTGCGTGGGAAGGCTAGTAAATACAGAAAGCTCTTAGGCATTCGCCTGACTGCTCTATGACACTGTCAGCTCTCTGCTCGGAAGCAGAGAGCACAAACCCACTGGGGAAAAATAGACAGAGATTTTTTGGCCCGGCTATATGGCCGGGAATACCCACTATAAAATGACCATGTGTCACATCTGGCCTTGCGTGGGATGGCTAGTAAATACAAAAGCTCTTAGGCATTCGCCTGACTGCTCTATGGCACTGTCAACACTCTGCTTTCGGGTAGAGGGCGCTCTCTGCTTCCGAGCAGAGAGCACAAACCCAGTCGTGGTTCCGCCGAAGGGTAGAACCACGACTGGAGGAAAAATAGACAGACATTTTTTGACCCGACTATATGGCCGGGAATACCCACTATAAAATGACTATGTGTCACATCTGGCCTTGCGTGGGAAGGCTAGTAAATACGGAAAGTTCTTAGGCGAAGGCATTCACAATTCGATAGTCGATTCCGCTCCAACCCATGGCTTGTCTATATGTGTATTATTGTTAATTGTACCTTAGTACAATAAATCTGTATTTCATATTCCTGGTATGGAGTTCTATTCTTCAACTGATCATTTTTTACTGTATTCCTTTTCGGGATACATCAGTTACCTTATTCTTTCAATTAGTCTTAAGGTTAATTAGTTTTATTTAGGCTAATCAACAAGTAATTCAAAATGAACAAGTCCTAGTCTTTCAAGCTTATTAACAATAAGGTTTCGTGCAGAGGCTTTGCAATCAACCATCAACAAAAATCCACGAGTAGGCTTTATAAACTGGACCACTAGAATAGGGGCATGGTAGCCTGGCTGGTTCAAAAAATACTTGATTGGAAAGCCATGTTTTGGGTAGTAGAGAATTGGACCTAAGTTTTTTTATATATCAGATCCCCTCTCGCCATAGCATTTCACGGTGATGTTGCCAATATCCCAATTCTCTCTTACTTCAGATGGAATAGTTGCACTTGAGAAAGTCTCAAGGATCCAGTTGTAAGTCTTGTTTAAGTTTAGGTGCACCATTTTTTGTATCCATAGTCAAGTTCATAGAGACAAGGAACATTAATAGCCAAGGGATCAAACAAACAAGGCTTGTGCCTTGTTCACCGCTGATAGTCTCACAGTTCTCATAACGACTATCATATTTAGTAGTGTTATACTGTACAAGGAAACTTCTGATGTTGGTAACATAAGGGTTCCTGCTAGTATCTCCCTTGTTAAAGCGAATTCAAAATTTGGTTTTGGTCGGTAGCCCAAACCAGGGGAACCTTTTAAAAGATTACTGCTTCTTTGAAGTTTAGGATAATCTGCATCTATAGTTGTATAAAAAATTGCAATAGTTGCTGTAAAGTATCCTGCTAAATCTCCATAGAAGATGATGTAGAAAATGGTAATCAACGCCAAGCTCTTTCCAGTTCGGCCACAAACCAACATATATCGAAACCAAACAGCCCTTTCTGCATATTTCTGGAAATTAAAGAACACAAATAAGACACCCAAAGTAAAATGGAAAATCCTGGAAAGAATCTGTAATTCGTTCAACGACATCAGCCCTTTGTGCCTGAGTGAAAAGCTTGCACATTATAAGATTCCCTAACATGGTGAACTATTGAACCGTAGGGATGAATTAACAGTTTTATATAAACATCGAAAATATTTTTGTCGAAATTTAATTCATCAAAAGGTGTCAGTTATAACTGGTGCTCTAATATAAAAAAAGTAACTGGCAGTTAAAAATTTACCTATCTTAAGTATGATGTGGCCCCACTAGATATCTTACTCAGACAAAATAATCCTCTCAAAAATTTAATTAATATCCAGGTTTTATCCATAAAATAAAAAATAAATAATATATTTATAAAATAAATAAAACACATACAATACTAAAACGCTACACTATTTCATGTACTCATAGTTAGTAGTCAAATAAAAATTGTCTACCCATTTAAAAAATCTAAGGTCCCACTATGCGGTTTACCAAGACAAAACTAAAAAGGGACCTGTCCAGAGGTAAGCTACCTTTCTCCCCACTCCTAACCCAAATGTGTATCTCTAAGGTTACAAACTGCTGATGGACTAGTTTAGACACACTAAAGTCCAATCCTCTACAACAACAAATCACACCTCACATTCCCCAAAATAAATCGTTTCCACCATTAATTTTCAGTTATACATATCAACCGAAGAGGAGGTGTTCGTCTCCGAAATATGAAAATTATTGTGTAGTGATACTATGCTTTTATAAACCATTGTAACAACTATTACAATATAAAGCTCTACTCTGTATCGAGCACTCTTTATAAAAGTAAATGCTTGAACAGTGGCTTTAAAATCTACGTGTTCTGTCACTTTCTTACAATATATATATATATATATATATGTGTGTGTGTGTGTGTGTGTGTGTGTGTGTGTGTGTGTGTGTGTGTGTGTGTGTGTGTGCGTGTGCGTGTATATATATATATATATATAATTGTCATACCCCAAGCAAGGCAGTACTGGGCAGGAGGTTTCATAATAGAACAGTGAATAGAGAGAAGAACAGGTCACAGTGGATGTCTGAGAGTGGGTAAGCAAAAGGTTATTATGATATGAAGAGAGTTGCGTGAGAGGTAAGAAGAAGGATAGGAGTCAAGGAGATAAAGGATGACAGTTGACGTTGCATTTAAACACTTGGAGATTGTAGCTATCAGGGAAACAAGAATACGGAAGGAAACTCCACAGGCGGTGATTCCGAGAAAAGAAGCTGATGGAGTAGGAGTTGTGGTTACACTTGATTGCTTTCACAGTAAAAGTGTGGGACCTTGTTGCTAGTCTAGTAGCTCGAGTAAATTCGCATCAGTAGGCACCAAGGTGCTAAGCTCATCGGAGCAGAATCCGTAATAATATTTGTAGAAGACATAGAGGGAAGCCATATCCCGTCGGTGAGAGGGAGACTTGATTCTGGCCACCAGGTCAGGATCGACTACATTGCAAATTTTTATTTGGGTTTTGTTGAGAACCCCAAGGTGAACAGCAGTATTCAATGCATGATGTATTCAGATGATAAAAATTCCTGGCAAGACCAAGAGACTCGACCTTCTTAGCAGTAGATTTAGCTATTAATTCAATGTAGTCGTTTCACTTAAGGAGAGAGTGAGGCCGAGGAGGCGCAATGTAATGCTCTCAGGGAGACTAACGTGATCCATGCTGATGGCGGGTAAGAAAGATTGTCTATGGTAGTTAAAGGAAATATATATATTAATAAATGTACATATTATAATGTCTATAGCACGACACGGAGTCCCATGCACTATGCAATGTTCAGGTGCTTATATTAAGCTGACCCTTCCGGGATTTGACATTTTAGTTCTTGCATTGTTCATGGTAATTATATATATATATATAATGCAGGAATGCTACTAATTTTAAAATTTAATTTAATTTGGAGTAAACTTTAAATATGAATAGGAAAATAAAATCTTAAAAGTTAAATCAAAATCGAAATTAAATTTACAAATAGAATATTTTTAGGTTAGAGATTATACGTTTTTATGTATATGAATTACTATTGTTTTTGTTTTAGGGAAACACAAAAGGCATAAAAAAAAGAAAATATTTTTAAAAACATCAAAAAACGTATAAAAATAGATTACAATATAAGTTAAAACTCGAAGAATGTCAAATAACACAAGAGATAAAACACCGCTGAGAATGGATATAGAAGTATATATATATATATATATATATATATATATATATATATATATATATATATAAGAACCGGTAACATATACGTGGAATGTACTGAAACTAATTTAAAAAACGATGGTATAATCACAAATCCACATTCAAAGTAGATGGCTTTAAAATTGTATGAAACTAATCAAATTGTGCGGATATTAAAAGAAAAAATGGCAAAGATTCTCAAGTAATATGGAGTATATTAAGAAAAGCCAGACCTTGCAATGGTGGTGACGTTCACAGATTGGGCCAAGAAGCCGTCTTAGTCATAGTTGCAGAATGAATAAATTATCGTGTTTCGTGGCACTCACATTGTCTTCATTATCCTTGAGAATTTTGTAGAATCAAGTCAATACTATTACATTTTTCATTGTGTATTAAGTTCAAATTGAGAAATATTATTTCATGATTTCTATAAGGGAGTGAAATAATTAAATGCTTTGTATTGCCGAGGTAGAAACAATACACAGTGAAAGTGTTCTGCGGTATTATTCAGCACAATATCCGGTGCTAAACAAATATACACAGAAAAGTACAATAGTTACAATGACAGACAAGACAGAACTTACAACATAGAGAGAAGGGCTTAGATCGGAATAGTCACAAAATTAATCAGTTTGAATTTTTCTCGAATGACCAAAAAATGTAACACAAACCGAAAATGAGGAATGGGGAAGGCTGGTCTTCATCTGTCTTAAATTAAGTTAGCTAGTCTCATTCACTGATCCAAGAAGACTATACAACATTTCTTGCACTAAAGCATGATATTCTTACTTATCATTCTTATTACAAACACCATAATTCTTCAAAGACTCTGTGAAAATTGAACTAGTTTCATATGTACAATTTGTCTATAAAGGAGTAGGGAATACCAATTCTAAAATTGAAATCTCCAATGACTATTTTTTCAATTGATAATACTATTTTTATATTTTTTATAGATAATACTTTTTTTTTTTTGGATAATACTATTTTTTCAATGGATAATACTATTTACAAAAACTAAAAAACATTGTTTGAGCAATAAAAAAAAACACAATCCTTAATCGTGACAGAAACATCTGTTATGTGGACTAAATTTTAGCGGGGCATGTATAAATCTTAGTATCATTTGTCTAACCATACACACAATCACGCACTCATCTAAATACAACATATACGAAATAAACACACACGAAAATGCTAAATGTCACGCATCCACCAGGGAACTAACATTTCTAGTCAACTAACGGCGAAGGGGGTGGGAAATTAAACTAAAGAAAGTGGGGACAAAATAAAAGTGGGGTCAATGACTATACATACTCTAACTAAGCTTAAAAATATAAACATAAAAAAGGTAAACTAACCAACTTTCGGGTGGGGTTGACGAGGTTTAATACAGGATCACCATGATTCAAAATGCCACTCCAAGTCAGCATTTTTACTCGACAGATGCGCGCAAGACTCAGCCATTTTTTGTTAAATGCTGATGGAGAGAGTCGTTGCCTTTCCGTCTTGATCTTGACTTTAAGCTGATGCTTAAAGAACAAGATCAGTTGGAAAAATGAAAACTTCTCCTCTCTATAGAATTCTTTCTGTGGCGTCGTCTATATCACGACTCGCATGACACCTAGTAAGCATACGAACACATAATGCTAAGCCCGAGTCAACGACGGCACCATCAACAACTACAAACAGAAGCGACATCAAGGACAAACTTTCTACGCAGCATGTGAATCATGAAATCTTCAAACCAGTTGCACAACGGGACTACGTCATTACAGTAGATAAAGGCGTGAGACACAGTCTCGACCACCGATTCACCTCAGCTGATACAGTTGGGAAAACTACCCAAACACACTGAAGAAAGTTCTTGTCGACCCAGAGAGAGTTTCGCATCACCAGCTAGGTGAGTGATTCCTCGTTATTAGTGAAACATTTAATCCCGGGCGTCCATGACCATATACAGCGATTCCCCAGCTTCGTTAGACCGAGCTCGTCGATCAGTTCAACTTGAACAGAGCCACTCCTGATTTAATGTCTGACAGGACAACGCTTGGACGTAGGAGAAGCATTCCAATCACCCGTAAGAGATAATTGATTTCTAACCGGCATTCACGATAAAAAGAGCACTCCTCCTGAGGTAAACGGTGGGTCCTCTTCTCGCACGAGAGCACAATTGTTAGGGACGAGAAGTTCTGAGCGTTTTCCTTCAAAAACTCGACATTTCCATCCGCTTGAGAACACATTCGGTCTAGAAATGAGATGACGAATCTCAACGTTAGGCAAACGCACACCAACTTCAGAAGGGTGGAGGCAACAGATCTTCCGACACACCTTAGGGGCCTTGGATCCCCACAAAAAAAGAAACAAGGCCCTGACACATTAATATGCCATAAGGAAATGGTAGATGTGGGAAACATACTTCCGCATACATTTTAATGAAAGATTCCTTCGAAATCACAGACGAACTGCGGCGTCGGCCCTCTCCCGCACCTCCTACCAATTGATTTCCAACTGGAGATCAAGATCGAACCAGACGCCGAGAATCTTGATCGGGCCGTCTATCCCGCAGATTTATTGTTATTAATGCTACTTTATTTTTGTATATTAAGTGTCCATAATGGTATTTGTGTCGCTGCTCATGTTTCGAGTCCAAAGTTGATTCTCTTCAGGCGAATAAACTTGTGACTTTACATATCGAGATCCGTTTGTCTTTCTGACAGAAATACTGTGTATATATGAAGTGGTCAGTGAGCTAGTC
Organism: Ascarosepion bandense; assembly: GCA_037127315.1. Taxonomy (NCBI): domain Eukaryota; kingdom Metazoa; phylum Mollusca; class Cephalopoda; order Sepiida; family Sepiidae; genus Ascarosepion; species Ascarosepion bandense. The sequence continues at coordinate 6,881,286 of JBBBDQ010000738.1, forward strand.
AGAAAATTCATATGTGTGAGTGTTTGTTATTTTTTACACTCGCTCTTTAAATCTCGTCCGTTTCGCATGTCAGGCATGTTTTTTTTTTGTTTTTTTTTTCCACTGACTCGCAAACTTAATTTCCTCTTTTTGTCTTCAAAATTGTTTTCAGCGATTTTGATTCAATCCCACGGGTCATCAAGGAGAATTTTGGCTCATTCTTTGGGTCATCATTTTTTTCACGTTTGAATTTAGTAAATCTTTGTGTGTGTCTTTGTTTTTTCATGTTGTTTTGTTGAAGAAAAGCCTGTATTTTTTTTATAAATATTTCTTCCAACGTGATGAGCGTTTCATAATCTGCATTTTTAGGTAGATAAGCGATGGTATATATATATATATATATATATATATATATATATATATATATATATATATACCATCGGTTATCTACCAAAAATGCAGAATATATATATATTCTGAATTTATATATAGTTTTTAGGTATGTTATAGTTATGGGTCAAACAGATAAAGAATATGTAAATATAAAAGGGGACATTGAAGAAGATACCCACAGACGACAAACTGTTTCATGTTAAATGCAGTTATCAGGCCATGTCCTGACAATACGATTAACATGAAACCGACTGTCACATACTGATGTTGTTTCAATGTCCACTTATATATATATATATATATATATATATATATATATATATATATGTATATATGTATATATATATATATATATATATATATATATATCTTAGAAGTAGCACAAACTAATGGATTGACAGTACAAAGTTTTAGTTTACTTTGTTAAGAGTGCTCGATACTCAGTAGTGTATTGAATATGGTAATATTTCTATTGCAAGTTTTTAATAAAAAACAGTTTACGGCAATACAAGAACCGTTGAGTTTCGCTACTATCTTATTAGTATCTCGTCAGACAGTGAATAGTACGGAAACACAACGGCTCTTGTGTTGCAGTAAATTATTTTCTTTTTATAAACTTACTAGCAGTATAGGGCAGCGTTGCTCGGGTGTAATAAAAGCTTTAAAACTAATCCATGGCCCTGGAGCTCAGACTCTTTGGACGTTGGCACGAAAGACTAAAAAGCAATAGTTGTTTCTAGTTAAAGCGAAAAATGAATGGATGTAAGTCAAATTTTTATTTCCGGTGTCGATGCCAAATAAGTTTTCCGTCGCGAACTGAATTTTGAAGGCTAAATAAGTCCTCTAAGTAAATGGTATCATGGCTGAGACTAAGAACTACAATTATATCTACTTAGAGCAAAACTCGAAGCAAAAACTAAAATAAAAAAACTGAAAAGGATATCGGGGTATCAATTTCAATTATCGGTGTCAAATAAGTCATCCAAGGATAAACTAACCTAAGTAACTCCATGAAAACTTATCGTATCCATCGGGAGTAAAATTAGAGAAAATGAGCCAGATTGATTCCTGAATATCGGTTTTTTACCAGGTTAGATAGAATATCGGAGGTATCGATTTCTAATATCGGGGGAAATGAATCATCTGAGAAGATCTACTAATGGTTGAGACTAAAAACTATAATTTTAGCAAGTTAGAGCAAATTCTACAGCAAGAACCACGATAAAAGGGCTGAAATCCTGATCTTGATCAGACCTGATCGGATATCGAGGTATCGATTTCCGATATCAGGGTGGGGAATCGGAATATATAAGGAGCCCAGGACCTGACCAGAAGCCTAAAGAATATTTGAGTAAGGTTTGGTGAGAATCGGATAAAAATTGTGGATTTGTATGAAGGACATACAGACAGACAGGCAGACAGACACACAAACATCTTGCCTTTCATGTATATAGATAACAGAAATATTACCGTATATATATATAAATATATGCACACACACACACACACACACACACACACACACACACATATATATATATATATATATATATATATCCAATCCAAGAAATTTTATTTAATTTAATTTTTTTTAAAAATCATTTCACCCCAAGCAGGGCATTCCACTGCCACTATTGCGCATGGGGCTACATAGGGGAAGGTAAAGAGAAAGAGTGGTTAGATATGTCAAAATGAGGGTGATAAATGGGTAAGGATACGGAGGCTGGGGGTTGGGTAGATGGGAAGAGTGTTTGAAAGAATGGATGCGAGTTAGTGTGTTGCAAGATTTCCTATAACAGTTGTTCCAGTTATTACTTATTTAAAGAAAAATCCTTTTGGTAAGTTTTCAATCGTTTTTTATAATTTTTTTTTTTTTACACTTTCTTTCAACAGTGAAATTTTAGTCAGTCATTTTCTTTTGTTTCTAAGGGAAATTTTATAGCTTACTACTCATATAATTTACCCAGTTCACTCCTTTGCCCTTTCTTTCCCTTTCGTTCCCCCTTCCACTTTTATTTATTTTGATTTCAACTTTTGAACCCTTGGCTCTTACAGATGAGGTGTAGATCTCCTAATATGGAGCCAGGGATCTCTGCCTACTTTCCCCCTTTCTTACTTTCTTACATTAAAAAATTGTTAATCGCAACCCATTTTAACTTCCTGTAAATGAATATGTTTTTTGAGTTATACCGGTATAAAAATCTTGTAACACACTTGATTCATAAAGGTTTTCTTTTCCGCCGTTGCTGACGAAACGAGGATTTCCTCGTTGAAATGGCCATCCAACGAAATTAAATTTCGAATTTTTTGTTTATATATATATATATATATATATATGTGTGTGTGTGTGTGTGTGTGTGTGTGTGTGTGTGTGTGTGTGTGTGTGTGTGTGTGCTGTGATACAGCAAACCAAGCCTGTGTGCGGATCATTGTTTATGCTCTCGCTATTCGATAGAGCACTATAGGAGAGGTAGATCTCATAAAACAGTAGCCACTTATAGGGTTTATGCAACCTTCTTCGGTTATCGAGTTGAACGCAGTTCAGTTCGGCTACCGAATTGAACGCTTCAGTTTCTGGCTGTTTGTTTACATTCTTTGATGACAAATCAGCCGGAGTTTGATTCATCTAGATGCAATGATGAGCTCTGATACAGCGAAAGCGATTTGCATGCAGATGATTATATATATATATATATATATATCACAGAGCGTATATATATATATATATATATATATATATATATATATACATGTATGTACTGTGCGTATATATATAAATATATATACATATACATGTCTTGAAGATATATAGAGAGACACGTACACATATATACTTACACATATATATAAATTTCAGGAATGTTTTCAATTTTAACTCAGCATGAATGAATCTATACTTTTTCTCGCCATATATATATATATATATATATATATATATATATATATATATATATATATAATGTTTGAAGTACACACTAATATTTGCATAAATATTTGTGGGTTTGTGTGTATGTGCACGTGAATGTTTGTGATGGGAATGTTGTGCGTGTTCGTAGTTGTGTGGTTTTGTGTCATTCCAAGGACCAAAAACAAATCATGCAAAATGTTGGACCCCCTTTTGCGTTGTTTTGGTAGCGACACTTGAAGATGAGAAGAAAGTCGGCAAAGTTGAAAGGGTGTTTGTGGACCAACAATGTTTCTCTTTGGTGGTTGGCAGAAGGAAATGAAGCACAACACGTGATACTACCATCACAGCCATGATGAACAAGAGCAGTCGCAGTAATCATAATAATGGTAAGAAGAAGAAGAAGAAGAAGAAGAAGAAGAAGAAGAAGAAGAATGTAACTGGAATATGGGAAGAAAATATCACGACTATCAAACAAAGTGCCAAAATAAAAAAAAAATCGAACAGAAAAACTGAATCAATTAAAAAACAAGCAAAGAAAAAAAGAGAAAACATAAGAAAGGAAAGTGATGATGAAGGAAAGAAAACTAGATGATTATGATGACGATAGTAAAAAATAAACTGAGGAATGTTTGGAACAAATGTTCTACTTTTAACATATGCGAAAGGAAAAAAGAAGATAGACACCATGCACGCAGGCAAAGAACATTGGAATAATGAAAAAGAAATAAATTGATGATCATGATGATAAAAGCAAATAGAAGAAAACGAAGATGAAAGCAAAGAAAGTGACGATGAAGAAGACGACAACAACATCAAAGACGACGAGGATGTAAAAAACGACGACGGAGTAGAAAATGAGGAATACAACGAAGAAGAAGACAGCGACAACAGTGAAGAAGACGAATGTGAAGATGGTGACAACGACGGCGACGAATAAGCAGAAGCAAAACATCAAAGAAGAAGAAAAAAGTATAAGCATAGGAAGAAGATACCAATAAAGATGAAGAAAACAGCAAAGATAGAGAAGGAGGAGGCAACCTTAAAGATGAAAAAGAAAGCATCAACGAAAATGGAAAAAGAAAAAGAAGAAAAAACAACAAAGATGAAAGAAGCAGAAGACAAGAAGAAAGCAACAAAACCGAACAAGAAGACAACTATGATGAATTGAGTTTGAATTTGAGTTTTGTTTAACGGCATATCAACCTCTGTGGGTATTTAATGCCAAAAAAGTGGTGTTTTAAGGTATTTTCTTTAATGTTTGGTTACAGTGAAAAGGTTGGTTTAGTTAAATTTTGATGAATTTTTTCTCCTTCTCGGTTTGTATTAAAAAATGTATTGCTGGTAATAATTTTTCCTTCAAAAATGTTTTATGGCAATAATTATTTTTCCTTCAAAAATGTATTGTTGATAATATTTTTTAATTCAAAAATGTATATTTTTCTATATAAGTCTATTTTTAAGTATATATTTCAATAAAAGTCTATTTTTATACTCTCATAGTGTTTTGAGACCAGTTTGGGGGTTACCTATTTGCCCGTAGCTGGGACCCTGACAGGTGCTACCAATTCGGGTCAGGGGGGATCTGGGAATAACAGCAATTAAGAAGTGGTTCCATTCTCCTCACAACCTCCCAATCAGAGGCCATGCTGCCAGATGCAGTTTACCGTCATACCCAGGAACAACAAAGATGAAAGAAGAAATAGAAGAAAACAACGAAGAAGAAAAATAAGATAATAATAAGGTGAAACATGAACTGGAGCCATAACAACACACCACGACCTGCCTTAGGTCTTCTCGTTGACTTGGTTGGTAGTGCGGTCATAGCAGAAATCGAAATATGATGAAAAATGACAACATAATAATAATAAAAAGAAGGATCTGCAATGTATCTCGACTTTCTCACCAACGTGACGTGTCTTCCCTCTGTCTTTTCTACAAATATTTTCACGGCAGTTAATAAAAAAAGAAGGATCTACAATGAAAACGATCCTGACTTATAATCTCAATGTCAGTCACTTTCTCACCAACGTGACGTGTCTTCCCTCTGTCTTTTCTACAAATATTTTCACGGCAATTAATAAAAAAAGAAGGATCTACAATGAAAACGATCCTGACTTATAATCTCAATGTCAGTCACTTTCTCACCAACGTGACGTGTCTTCCCTCTGTCTTTTCTACAAATATTTTCACGGCAATTAATAAAAAAAGAAGGATCTACAATGAAAACGATCCTGACTTATAATCTCAATGTCAGTCACTTTCTCACCAACGTGACGTGTCTTCCCTCTGTCTTTTCTACAAATATTTTCACGGCAATTAATAAAAAAAGAAGGATCTACAATGAAAACGATCCTGACTTATAATCTCAATGTCAGTCACTTTCTCACCGACGTGACGTGGTTTCCTTCTGTCTTTTCTACAAATATTTTCATGGCAACTGCTTTGACAACCATTTTTCTCCGGTGCCTCAACCACACGAATTCAAGCGCGCTACTTTTATCGTTTTAAATCCTGTTCATCATTTATCCTTTCTTTAATATCCCCAGTACCCAGTCTTGTCTCTTATTGTAACCCCCTGCGCACTAGTGGCGCTCCCGCATTGATTGGGGTGAAATGATTAAATAATAATAATAATAATAGTAATGAGAAAAATTTCGTCTTGAGAAAAAAGTATTAAAACAGCTCAACAAGTAGTAGTAGTAGTAGTAGAAGAAGAAGAAGAAGAAGAAGAAGAAGAAGAGGATCAATGACAGTAAGAGAAAAAGCTAACTATACAACGCCTCAAATAAACGATTAAAGTCTTAGAATAATATTAACGAAAGTGCGGATACTTGGTTGTGTATATAGAAAACAATAACAGAAAAATATAGGACATTGTAGTATTTAGATATTTACTAAGTTTAGAGAGACGTGTGAACAAATTTTGTGTTAGGCGAATGGAACTGGCGTAGAAAGATTATTGCCACCAGATTTGAAATTGTCAAGGCTAATCTGCTTTGATAATCAGCATTCGGAAGATTGATATCTACTGGAACATCGATTACTGACGCTAGCAGTAATTACGACGCTCTCTCAAATACGTTACTGATACTAGCAATCGTTTCTCCAGGAAAAACCTATCAAATGTATTCGTATCGTACAAATTTATTTATGTACTTAAGCACTTTGTTTAAGTGCTGCCTCCTTTCAGCACGTGAGCGATCATGACTCTCCATATCTTCCTATTCTTCGTAGCTCTAATTAATGTCTGTTTAGTTACTATCCTTCCTAATCCCTGTTCTGCCATCCATAAACGCAACTCTTGAGGTATGTTACACACGGGTTTTCTCTTCTTGTCATCAATATGTCCAGTGAGTGTCAAATTCTCTAAGCCTTATTTTCTCATTATATATCCCAGTTATTTGTTTCTTCTTTTTCTGATCTTATGCAAGCTTCCTTTTCAATCCCACTTTTCTTTAAAGTTTTCTCGTTGCTGATATGTTCTGTCCATTTTGTTCTTTCATAGAGAAACCCATCTCTCTGGGGTCTTCAGTCTCCACTGGAACTGTAAGTGGAGACTGGAGGTCCCAGAGAGAAGTGGTTCACAGCGTTCATTGCCGTATTGGTGGATTAATATTACATCAAAATAGAAAATCCTTATCTTTGTTTTCAACAAAATTTTCCTTTGATAAAATTGATATTTTTTTAGATTTAGTCAGGCATATCTCGCTATTCCAATTGGTCTTCTGATTTCAACATCACAATTTTTATACTTCCCAGATATCTTGGTATTATGTCGAACTATTGTTCTCATCTTGGTTGATATAGATGTTATTATAGACATGGCGTTTCGACCAAGCCCCGTCTGACCCTCATCAGGTGTCTATTGATTGATCGTTCCTATTGGAGTGGTGCCTCACTACCCGATCCAAGGATTAAACTCATGACCACTAGATGATAGTAACTCATGTATAACCAACTGTTGTATCCACTAAGTCACAGGAACGAACAATAAGAGATATCACAGGATATATCACAATAATCAACAGAATCCATATCAGCGAATCAATGGACAACTGATGATGACTAGAGGGTAGTTGATCGAAACGTTGTTTTTATAATAACATTTATATCAAAATGAGAACAATAATTCGAAATAATACCAAGATATTGACAATTATTCATATCAGATATACATGCTAAATGATACTTCACAGATGTTTCAACTTTGGTACTTGCTTGATTTTAAGGTCTCTAGTTTAAAGGATGTGCGTTGTGGATATTGGTTAGAAACGAGAAATTGGGAACCGAATTCGAATTCCAGTTGAATTCCTTGCATTCAATTTACGCAAAAACACACTTGGGAAAGATATTAATAAGTCTCTTCTCCTTAGTTATGGGTTAAATAACAGAACAGATTGAGTTCTATAGCGTTGGCTGGTAACTAGTCTACCGCAGAAAGTAATGGCAACCTACTGCGGGATAATATTCTACCCAGGCATCATGTCTCTTCCAAAGATATGATCGCCCGAGCATGTATCACGTATGGCACTTAACTGACTGACTGACTGAATTTGAAGCAAGCATCCTGAAATGTCCTCTCTTCTTAAAAGTAAATGGATAGTTTTTTCTTCCCGCTTTATTTTCTTACCTTGGGTAGAGGTTCCTGTAATTTCCTTTCTATACTTTTGTCATCAAGACTGAATCATCTTCTGTTTTGGAGACGATACCCACCAGTAATTCATTCTAGTAGAATTTCTCGATCATTTAGGATAGCCTCGTTGTAAAAGATAAATAAAACCGGTGATGAGTGCCAAAAGAACGGTTTTTCCGTTGACTTTATTATTATTTTAACTATCTTCACTATTCGGTAAAGTTTATTGTTTTAAAAATTAGAATTGGAATAAAAGCTAAACATATGATGAAAGTGAATTTATGCAATGTTTTTTTGTTCTTGAGAATTTACAAACCTACAAAATACTATTTATTTATTAAATTGTTTATTTACAAGAATGATTTTATATTTACAAAATTCTATTGACTAATTCAATTAGAATTAATGCAATGCAATATTTATCATTTGCCAATTTTTGAAGAAATAAATTTGGGAACAATTGTTATTCATAATTTTATAAATTTAAAAAAAATCTTCACAGTATTTAGTCTTGCTGAAGTTATTGTTAACATATCTGTCGCAATTTACAAACTCTAAGTTTCATACAAATTCGTAAAAATCGGCAAAAAAATTTTAAAAAAATATCTTCATAAAAACTATAATTTACACACTAAAGTAAAACCAATACAAACGAAGGAAAGCCTGTACTTGTGTTTTATAGACTACGCAAAGGCTTTCGACAAAGTACGCCACAAAGACTTGTTAGAGATGCTCGGCAACCTCGACATATTAGGGAAAGACATTAGAGTTATCAATAACATATACTGACGGCAAACCGCCTTCATATGGAAAGGAAACGAATTCAGCAGATATACAAGCACAGAAAGGGATGTAAGGCAAGGATGCGTCTTCTCACGGGATCTATTCAACATCTATAGCGAAGGAATTCTGAGAGAGATTTTCTGTCAGGATTCCTCATTGGCAGCCACAATGTGAACAATATAAGATACTCTGATGATACAATGCTGATAGCAGACACAGAAAAGAAAATACAGGACCTCCTACAGAATGTAGCAAAAGAAAGTGAAAAGAAAGGGCTAAACATAAACTTCAAGAGAACACCTCGAGGTGGTGTAGTGGTTAGCATGCTTGTCTCGCTTGAATCATTATAATTGAGTAGTGAGTTCGATCTTCACTGGGTGTCCCTTACTTTCGGGCTTGTGGCACATCTAAGCTATGCTTAGAAAATTACCATAAACTTCAAGATCAGCATAAAGAGGACATCAAAATGCCAACTACATATCAGGGATGATAAAATCAAACAGGAAAAAGTATTTAAATATCTGAAAAGTGCAACACTGAGATTCGAAAGCGCATTGGCATAGACAAGGACACATTTCAAATGCTAAGGAGAGTATTGAGAGACAGGAAGATTTCGTTGGAAATAAAGAAAAGAGTACTGAGTAATGTGATATCTGTCCTCCTATATGGCAGCGAATGCTGGAAAATGCTGCATAATCTCCTCAAAGATGAGGTAGATACTCGAAGCAACAGAAATGTGGTTCTACAGAAGGATGCTGAGAATACCATGGACGGAACATTTGAGCAAGAACGAAGTTTTTGAGGGGATGCAAACGAAAAGGAAACCTATACTTAGCATCAGGAACAGACAGCTGAGGTTTCTGAGGAAGGAGAGCTTGGAGAGTCTAATACTCGAAAGTCGGATAGAGGAAAAGAAAGAGAGGTGAATTCAGCACGAGATATACTTGATAGACTTGACCAAGTAGATGGATGATCGAGGTTTGGGAGAGATACAAAGAAGAAAAATATTAAGAGCCACAAGGAGCAAATAGAAGTCCATGGCCGTCTACGCCCTGAACGGACACGGCGCATCAAGAAGAAGAAATAAAATCAACCGTACTTTGTAACTTCTAACCTGTTTGCAATTCTCCCAAATTTTAGTCTCTGTTGGTCAACGTTTAGAAAGTGGGATGGATTAACGGAAGTCACATAATTTCATATATCAGTCAGTTAAGTGCCATACGTGATACACGCTTGAGCGATCATGTCTCGAAAGAGACATGACTGATTGGGCAGAAAATTATCCCGCATTAGGTTGCCATTGCTTTCTGTGGTAGACCGGGTTGCCAGCCAAGTACCAATCTGTCCTATTATTTAACCCATAACTGGAGGGAAGAGATGGATTAATACCTTTACAAAAGGGTATTTGTGCGTAAATGAATGCAAGAAATTTCAACTGGAATTCGAACTCGGCTCCCCGATTTGTTGTTCCGAGTGTATATCCACTGCTCCACATCGCACATCCTAATTTCATATATAATAATTTTGGTTAATTTTAATTTTAATTAAGAATTTTAATAATTTATTAAATCTTTAAATTTCATATATAGATTTACTAAATTATTAAAATATGTAAACCTAAATCCTTATCATTTACCATCTTATAAAGTTTGAGCTGAGTTTTATTTAGCGGCATATCAACACTTCTGTGGGTTATTTAATCCCAAAAAGGTGGGGGTTTAAGGTATTTTTTTTAATGTTCAGTTATCGTGAGAAGGTTGATTTAGTCAGATTTTAATGATTTTTTTCTTTTTTTTTTAAACTGAAGATGTCTTCTAGTTTTGTATAAAATATGAATTGCTGGTAATAATTCTCCCCTTCAGAAATGTTTTATGGCAAACATTTTTTCCTTCAAAGCTGTGTTATAGTTATATTTTTTTCCAAAAATATATTGTTTGTAATATTTTTTCTTTAAAAATAGATTTATTTCTATAAAAGTAAATTTTCATGTATATATTTCTATATATGTGTATTTATATACTTTCATAGTGTTTTGACCCCAGTTTGGAGGTAAACTATTTGCCTATAGCTAGGACTCTAACAGGTGCTACCACTCCGAGTCAGGGTAGACTTGGGAACAACAGCAATTAAGAAGCGGTTATATGCTCCTCACAACCTCCCAATCAGAGGTCTTGCTGCTGGTTGCATTTTACCGTCATATACAGGAACTTTTATAAAGTTTGAAGCAATTGGCAATTCGACGATGTTTTGCCAACCCTACCAATAAGTAATATAAATAGTGTAAATAAATATCTAATAGTGTTAATTATTTTTGTTGCTAATTCTCAAGAACAAAGAAAAAAATATTTTTTTTTAACTGCTAGTTCGTTTATTATTTTCGTTTAACGATATATGAGTTTCTATGGGTTATTTATCTAAATATTCAGTAGTTCCTTTAGAGATAATAATGGTTCTAGTAAAGTAGTTTTACTAAATAACCTATATTTTGGGGGAGAAGATATGGATTCATACCTTCCCAAAGGGTATTTGCACGTAAGTGAATATAACTAACCCGGACGGGATTTTAACTCGACTCTCTGATTAACATTTCTGAGTCATTATCCATTACAACACCCGCACACCCAAGTTTATATCCCCTGTTATCCCTAAGCCGTACCCAACTAGGTATTGGCCACGCACGACGTCGTTTTAATTTCGGTTATCGTACGGGAATTAGTGTATCAACGTGAGCTTGCTCTAAGGCCCTACTGCCGATCTTTTTCCAGACAAACAAAAAACAAATTTAATGCAAAATTAATATAACCAATATAAACTCTGAATTATTTATTTACTAGCAGTATAGCCCGGCGTTGCTCGGGTGTAATGAAAGCTTTAAAACTGAGTCCTGGAGCTCAGACTCTTTGGACGTTGGCACGAAAGACTAAAAAGCAATAGTTGTTTCCAGTTAAAGCGAAACCGTAGACTGTAAGAAAAATGAATGGATGTAAGTCACATTTTGATTTCCTGGTATCGATATCAAATATGTTTTTTCGTCGTAAACTGAATTTTCAAGGCTAAATAAGTTCTTTGAGTAAATTGTATCATGACTGAGACTAAGAACTACAATCATGTCTACTTAGAGTCAAACCCGAAGCAAAAACTAAAATAAAAGGGCTGAAAAATTACAGACATACTGGCAGATAAACAGACACGCACACAAACATCTTGTCTTTTATATATATATATATATATTATCGATTTGTCTGCACTATTGTAAGAACTGCAACCTTGAAACTTCTGATTATTGTTTCTTATGCCTTTGTCTATGAGTGTATCAAATTTGATTAAAATTGGACCACTACTTCTATAACCTGATTTTTTCGATTATCGATTTTCGATATTTATCGGGGGTACCTCGACACTAAACCTAGCTAAGAACACTAGCAGACGCTTATAGTACAACTGTGTAAATTTTCAAGAAAATCGGTTCAGCCGTTTCGGAATCTATAGGTAATGGAAACACACACACACACATAAACACACACACACACATAAACACACACACACATAAACACACACACACACACACACACACATACACACACTGGCAACGTTCTATTTATAAATAAGTTTAGATGCACAATCGAGATTGGAACCGACGTAAAGCTACACAAGCCGACTAAAATGCCCAGTTTCAGATTTTAACCGCCACGAGAATACTCCCGAGGGTTGACGTCTCATGAAAAGTTGCCAGATGTGACGATTTACATTTTTTGGTTGCGGAAAAAAATCAGGAGCACTTAAATTAGAACCACATTGTAGTTGCACGGGCAAAGTTTCCGGGAAACTGACTTTAGGAATGGAACAAAATTTAACCTACAGGAATTAAAATATATAAACAGGCTTCTAAGTACATGCCGGTTCTAAATTGGATACGTTTAAGCTGATTTGACTGCGAAATCAATTATTAAACATTGATTTACTTTATTTATTTATTTATTTATTTATTATTATATTATAGTATTAGGATATTATATAACATACATTTTTATATTGACATAAAACAATTATTATTTATTCGAGAGATTACTGAAAAGTTCTCGAACCAACTAAGAAAAGAATCTTAGTATTTGTCTATATTTCTGAGATGAGGTAATTTACCTTTTTCGGTCTATTGTCCTCATCTTTGTTGCTATTTGTACGACGTTTCGGTCGTTGTACGCTCCGACCTTTTTCAGCTGCTAGGAATTGGTATTTGCATTATTCGGCCCAGTGGATATAGACGTTGGTTAGTTCTTATGACTTGACTCAAAAGAGTTGTGAGTTCAATACCAGGCTACAGCAGTGGTTAACAAGTAACTTAAAGGGTTAGAGCGAGATAACCCATGACTACCAAAAGTAAGACTACGCAAGGAATGGAGTTCATATACCCCAGTGATTGTAATAAAGCGTTCGGTTTGAAATTCCTATCACCTGAAGAAGACCGGAGCGTACAGCGGCCGAAAGGTCGTACAAATGGCAACAATGATGAGGACAATAGTCCGAATAATGTAAATACTGTAAGAAAGAATCTTAAAAAATAGTTATTATAGTGTTTAGTGATTGGGACAGATTTTAGGAAGTGAGTCGCGCTAAATAGTTTTCAGCTTCTATGCATTCATTATAACATGATGGAATATTAAACAAAAACTTATGAAATATTGACATAAGATTATCTTAAACGCCATCGCTCCCAGTGAAGCATAGGCTATCGACGACCACTCACCATCGACGAGTAGGGTCGTTGATGCATCTGTAGAATCTCCTTTTTACAGGTAGGAGTGTTAACGCTAGACAAATCCCTTCGAGAAAGACTGGGTGCCAACTAAGGCTGTAGAACGCAATCTGTCCTCGTTTTTAATCCATGGCCGGGGGGAGAAGAGATGAATTAATACCTTTCCCAAATAAATACAACGATTTCACTTGGAATTCGAAGTAGGCTTTTTCTCATTCTCAGCCGATATCCATTTCACCACAACGCACATTCGGCATAATGTCATAAAAATATTTTTATGGTTAAATAAAATAAAGACAAGAGGAAAACTGTATTTTAAATCGCCTACGCGTTTCGTCTTGTGATGGACTTTATCAAGGCAAAAAGACGAAATGAGCTTTATTCTAAATTACATATCTATAAACAAACAGTGTTGGCAACCACAAAGATGCTCACAAATCATTTCAAAAGATTGACAGAATATTTTAGTTTTTAGAATTTCTTCATGTGTAGTGAAAAGTCACGTGATATTAAAATGAAGGGAATTCAACAGTTTTCTTTGAAATTTTTATTATGTATGTTAGTCTGTTTTAATATAATTTCCATAAGTAAAGGTGACATTGGGAAAAATCCGGGGCGCAAATTGATGTTTTGGTAGTACTGGATAGCGGTGCTCTCGGGAACTTTTCTTCTGAATAAATTGTTTACTCTTTTTATTAGTGTGGCATTTTTAAAATCGAAATTGTGGTTGAATTTAATGTCCATCACAGGACGAAACGCGTAGGCGATTTAAAATACAGTTTTCCTCTTGTCTTTATTTTATTTAACCATTCTGTCCTTAATCTCAGATTATAACTGAGTATATTTTTACAAATATTTTTCTAGTTAATAAATGTACAAGATTTTCACAATGTCTTTAGACTTTATGAAAATCAAGACCAGTCAGTACGATCAACGCTGCATCCATGTCCACATGCAAGAATGAGCCCAGATTGAGTGCTACCACATGGGATAAAGTCATTGCCGCAGCAACCACTGATGAAGAATGTCGGACTCTGACGGAATATATACGGATTTGTTTCCCCAAGTCACGCTCGTTGGTGACATTTCGATTTTGGCCCATGCATGATGAATTGTACTGCATTGAAGATAACCAATCAAGGAGAATAAAATCCTTATACCTCGACAAATTAGTGCTGAAGTACTTGAATCCCTAAGTTCTGCTCAACATAATGCAATTGGCACGCTAGAAAATATCAGATAAGCCCTATATCAGACTTGCGCGCGATGCCAGATAAATCTATTGCCCCGACACAGCCCTTGGTGCCCCTTTCTAACCCTGACATCTCATTCCAAGAAACCGTGACTAACTTTCTCGACCTATCCAGTAAAAATTAAATTATATACGTTGGTTGAGTGACCCTAATGTCACCTGGGAAGGCAAGGACAATATGCGACACTCTGAAAACTTTGTTCTGAAAACTGCACATATGGTGCACCTGAAAGACTTTCTTCCGAGTGGGGACCAACTTTTGATTCCCAAGAATACGAATCGGTAAATACGGAAACATATTTCGTCGGCTTACTACCCACAAAGCTATGGCCGGATAGAACTACCCGTAAAACGGCTAAGCATGTACTCGCAGACAACACGGAGAGCTGTGGTCGGCTATATCATGAGTGTGTGGGCCCTGCTTTGCTAACCTAATGCAACACTCCCGCCTGGGATTTTGCTATGTCTCCTGCAATGATGTTAGACGTTCGTGTTATCCAAGACCACCCCGCTGTACTACGGAACAAATGCCAAATACGTAAACAGTAGAGATAAATTGGTGAACTGAGAGAGGCAGTAATGGCCAAAAAGGTACATGTAGAACAAACACTTACGATGAACATTGTTGCCCACTTAGGGAATTACAAATTGGCGATTCTGTTTGGATCCAGAATCAAGATGGCTCTTATCCTACCTTATTTCGGGAGATGAAAACAGGGGAATTCTGGGAGATGCTCGGTAACCGGCAATACCTTGTGCATGTGGATAGAAATAATCGTGTACCTCTACGTAACCCCCGCTTCCTCCGTTAGCTCCACCCAGTTACGAACGTCCCACGTCATTCTACCTATTCTAATCCCTCGCCCTCATGTCACCTTGATTTACAGCTGGTTCAAGATAGCAACACAGAAAATAGATTAAATTCATCTAGGCCCGAACCAAATGGGACCTCTTCAAATCTAGCCGCAGCGACCCGGTGAATTATCTATGGATTATAATCGATTATCACCTGCCTTACAACATAAACCAAATACCGCGCGTCATGAAACAGAATAAACTGTCGTCAACGCGGATTAAGTAGACAATTACAAATAATATTGAAGAACCGTTATATCGGTCGACACCAGCACCAAGTCAACGCCCACGTCGAAACACGCAATATTGAAGAACCGTTATATCAGTCGACACCAGCACCAAATCAACGCCTACGTCGAAACACGCAATATTGAAGAACCGTTATATCCGTCGACACCAGCACCAAGTCAACGCCCACGTCGAAACACGCGAGAACCTCGAACTCTATCCCCACAAATTCGAGAACAATCGCACACATATTCTTGTGGCAAACCTTCAACTCACTATGTCAATTCGCCTTGTGGTCTGAGGATAGAGTGCTCGTTAAATAGAAATTGGAGGTCTCTTTCAACAAGTGAGGGAACTTCCATAGGCAAAAGAAGCTGATGTATCCTCAAGGACACTCTACTGTACAGCTTCTACAGCTGCGTCAGTTCAGACAGGACGCTTACGACCTCGTCTCGGAAGATCGCCGACTGATCCAGTTCTTTCAAACCAGGCGACTAGTTTTTGAATTATGTTATTGCTAAGAGATGCTCTGACATTAAAATGTTGTCATTCTTTTCTCTGAGTTTGAATAATTGATCTTTTACTGGAACAGAAAAACTTCCCGTATGAATATGTGGTATTATGGTATATGTCGTATTGTAAGGTGACGGATGAGTTTTTGTGGTAAATGGAGAAATTGTTAAAAGCGATTGGGTCGTGAATGTGATTAGCTAAGTATAAGATCACCCTCTATCCACCTCGTTTTTCGGTCATGTGCCACATTTCTTGCATTTTCAAGAATAAATATTCCATCAACTTGAAGTGGAAAGAGTATACCGAATAAAATGTCAAGGCAGCAGCTAGGAAATCTGATTCTCTGTGTCGAGCTTGACAATTTTTCTTGCCCGAAACTATCTTACATATTTATAAGTCTATCAATCGTCCTTGCATTAAATATTGCTGCCACATATGGTCTGGTGCTCTCTGTCATACATTTAGAATTTTTGTGCGTTGTGGTGCAGTGAATATCGACTCGGAACGACAAATCGGGGAGCCGAGTTCGAATGCAAATTGAATTCATAGCATTCACTTACGGACAAATATACTTGGGAAAGGTATTAATCCATCTCTTTACTCCAGTTATGGGTTAAATAATAAGACAGATTGAGTTCTATAGCCTTGGCTGGTAACCAGTCTGTCGCAGAAAGCAATGGTAACCTACTGCAAAATAATCTTCTGCCAAGTCAGTTATTCCTCTTTGGAGACATGATCGCCTAAAGCGTGTATCACGTATGGCACTTAACTGACTGACTGATACAATCAAAAGAAGAATCTGCAATGTTATTGGTCCTGACATGGAATCTTGGCTTCAGTCATTTTCCTCATCGCCGTAACGTAGCTTCCTGGCGATTTTTCTATACTAATTGTTCTGATGAAATTTGATCTATAGTACATAGATAAACGGAGTAGTAGATTGGCAATTAGGTCTCATCGATTTACAGTTGAAATGGTCAAATCTAACCGTAATTTCTTTGCTAATAGTTTCTTCTATCACACTCGTGGAACTTTATTTCAACTTCTTGCTTTAGAGATAAATTTTTAAAATATCAACAGTTATCTTATGCCTTAATTCTTTTTTTTTTAATCATTTCACCCCAACCAAGGCGGTACGGTCACTGATGCACAGGGGGCTACATAAGAGTAAAAGTTTAGTCAGGAGGAGAGAGAAGAGAAGGACGAACCAGGTGTCAGAGAAAGAGCAAGAAAGGGATGGAACACAGGTATGAAGACATTTGCGAAGGTAGAGAGAAAGGAAAAGAACAAGATACACAGGATGATGTAGAAAGGACTAGAGTCAAGTGGATAAGAGATGGGTATTGATATTGCATTTAAATTCTTTGAGGTTGTAGCCGTCAGGAAATAAGTATGTGGAAGGGAGTTCTACAGTCGGGAAGTGCGAGAAAAATGCTGTTGGAGTTGAATTATCGACTGCATGTGGTTGATCTAACTGTAAATGGGTGGGATCTTGTTGCCTGTCTGGTTGCACGAGTAAATTCTTGTGGTAGGGGCACCAGTGACTTAAGTTCGTCGGAGCAGAAGCACTGAAAATATTTGTAGAATAGACGGAGGAAAGCCACATACCGCCGGTGAGGAAGTGGCTGGAGTCGAGCTGCCAATCACATTATAGATTCTCATTTGGAGTCTGTCGGTCTTGTTCTGTTAATGCTCTTTCTCGCTAATAGTATACATTTCTCACGTCCTCTAACGATCAGTAACCTTTTGTATTTTAGTGGTTTTATTACCTTGCTTGGGGTGAAATGATTAAAAGAAAATTCATTATCATTTCCATTCTTGCCAATGCATTTAATTAAGCACTTCTTCCCTGAGTGAATATTATACATAGAAAAATTCAGATCAAACTATAGTGATATGTAAATAACTGCTTAAATACAAGACAGATTTTATGGTTATCAGCAAAACGATAAACCCAAAATGCAAAAATACAAATCGCGGACGCTAAAATCAAACAAGCAGAGAAATTTAAATATATGGGAAGAGTTCTAACAGAGGAACGAAACTGCGGCACTGAGATCCGAGGAAATATCGGGAAAGATGCATTCCCAAAGTTAAGCAGGGTATTAAGAGACCGAAAAAATTCGTTAGAAACAAAGAAAAAAATACTGAACGGTTACGTGATATCTGTTTACGGCATATCACGTATAATACACCGGTTCTCGTTTGATCACCGAAGTTAAGCAACGCGAGCCTGGTCAGTGCTTAGATGGGTGACCGCTTGGGAATACCAGGCGCTGTAAGCGTTCAGTGACGGATGTGCACTGTGGTGCAGTGGATGTCGGCTTGGAAGAAGAAATCGGTGAGCCGAGTTCGAATTCCAGTTGAATACCCAGCATCCACTTAAGCACTGTTACGCTTGGGAAAGGTATTAATCCGTCACTTCCCTCCAGTTATGGGTTAAATAAATGGAGGCAACCCATCTAGTGTTATGTCACAATAAAAACACCCTTGGTAGCCCTGGCGAAGCATCAAGTATTCAGCTATTTGACAAGATTATGAATTTCGCTATATACTGCGCCAGGGTTCCAAATGTACAGGGAATACTGGAGGGATGTAGTGAGTTCTATATTGGCCGAGGCCGCAGCACGACGACGATATCTGTATTCCTACATGGCTATAAATGCTGAACAATCACCTCAAAAATGAAAAACTTGAAGCAGCAGCAATGTGGTTCTACAGAAAGATGCTGAGGATACCATGGACCGAACATGCAAGCAACGAGAAAGTTTTAGAGAAAATGGAAACAAAAATGAAACTTATACATTACATCAGCAAAAAGCAGTTGAAACTTCTGAGACACGTAATGAGGAAGGCAGGCTTGGAAAATCTGATACACACAAGACGGATAGAGGGAATTAGAGGCAGGGAAACCAACGCGTGGCATAATTAACGGACTTGAGCAAACGGATGATAGAACAGGATTTGGGAGAAATAACAAAAAGACAAAACTTATTTACAAGGGCTACAAGGTATAGGAAGATGTAGATGATCTCCTACGTCCTGAAGGGACATGGCACATTAAAGAAAAAGGTATAGATACTATATAAGTGCCCAAGAGTAGGACAGAATATGATATGGGAAAATAAAAACTAGTGCTAAAGTGAGAAAACACGGTAAAATGATATTTCATAACAAGAACTCAGTTATTAATTCTGTCAGGATACGGACTAATTGACTTATTAAAATATGTACGAAAAGGTAATTAAAAACAATCTGTGCAATGCTTTTACCAGATGCTGCAAAATACCCAGTACATTAATTTTAAGTACACCGTTCTTGTAGCGGTCTATAATTTCTTATCGGCCTTTCGTTTAGGTGCATCCTAAAAAAAAAAGTGAGATAAAATGGCGTCACCTGTTTGCAGTACCTATGTCCTACTTGATTCTCGTGTAAACCAGAGGTATGTCTACATTTTTGACATTTATGGAAGCCGAACTTAGGGCAACCGCTTTGGACACTAATATCAACCGTATCTGTGCTTTCATCTACTTTTCCCCCCACCATACAAACATGAACTAGGTCTACCTTTTTTGGACCGTGCGTTGTGGTAAAATGGATACCGACACGGAACGACAAATCGGGGAACCAAGTTCGAATTCCAGTTGAATTCCTTGCATTTATTTACACGCAAATACCCTTTGGAAAAGTATCAATCCGCCTCTTCCCTCCAGCTATGGGTTAAATAATAGGACAGATTGGGTTCTATAGCCTTGGCTGGCAACCAGTCTACCACAGAAAACAATAGCAACCTACTGCGGGATAATCTTCTGCCCAGTCAGTCATGTCTCGAAAGAGACATGATCGCCCAAAGTGTGTATCACGTATGGCACTTAACTGACTCGGTCATTTTAACTCTCGTACAAACCAGGATCTGCTTCTTTATTTATTTTTTATTTTTATTGATTGATTTGGTTTCTACTGATTATCATCCCTTTGCAGGTTATTTAAAACCAGAAAATATTTTTAGACCATAAGATTTTTTTGCAGTGGGGGAATAATAATAGTCTACAAATACAAGACTGACTAATTAACCCATAGCTAGGAAAGAACAGATGGATAAGGGTATTTGCACGTAAATTAATATAAGGAAGCCAACGAAAATTAAAATTCGATTCACAGATTAACAATTCCAAACCGTTATCTATTACACCCTCCGTACATCTAAGCTTACAGCAAATAGTATTCCGTGATGTGGCTTCCCTGTGCCTCTTCTATAAATACTTTCATGGCTTCTGCTCTGATGAACTTAAATCACTGGTGCCCCCTAGGTGGGAGTTTGCACAAGATACTAGATTGGCAACTAGGTCCCACCCTTTTAAAGTGAAACCGATGAAATGTAACCGCAATTTCTACTCCAATAGCTTCTTTTCTCGCACTTTCCATCTGTGGAATTCCCTTCCGCATGCTTGCTTCCCCGACGGCTATAACCTCCAGGAGTTTAAATGTAAGGTCAATAGACACCTCCTAACACACTAACCATCTCATTCTCTCCAACTCTCCCCCTATGTACATCCTAACTCGTCTATCGCCCTGTGTAACCCCTTGCGTTATAGTGGCAGTGGAATGCCTTGTTTGGGGTGACATGATTTTTAAAAAAATACCATACTGACCATGCCCGGCGTTTCTTAAATTTGGTGATCGTACGGGAACTAGTGTTTCAACCTGATAGGGCCGTAAACCTTTTATAATCTCGTGCAAAATGAAATCGGGTCTACATTCTTAGAAATAGATTCGCCTATCGCCCTGTTCACACTCCTCCCTGGTCTTTTGAACATGTGTAGTGGTTTATCCATTGTTTCCCTTTTAGGATTGGGTTTCCGCTTCCTTCTAAAGCCTATATTTCTAAAGTCATACCGTATTCACGATAAAAAAAACAACCTGCATTCTGTATGTGTTCTTTTGAAAAACAAATGTTCCATTCTTACAGCTTCTTCGCCAAAACTGTTATTTTGTAGAAAATTTTTTGCAAGAATGCTTCCCTGACAACTATAACTTTGGTCTCTTTAAGTCCAGCAATAAACGCTATCTATCCTAATCGTACTTATTATACATACTCTTATGTCAGTTTTCCTTAAAATCTCCCTCAATAAATTCTATCCTGAATGGCTCTTGAGCTTTGTATGAAGAGAACTGTCAGATATACAGGGGGAGATAGGTAAATTGTCGCTATTATTATTTTTTTAATTTCGCGCATGCGCGTTGTTTTTTTTTTTTGTTTGTTTTTTTTTTGTATTTTTTCAACTTCACAGTATAGTAGGGTAAGATGTTCAGCGTCTGTGAAAAAACAGCACCATGACACAATTCACTCCACCAGAAAATATGGAAACGGCAAATTTTACTACTTGGCATTCGCGCCGGAAGATCCAACATGAACATTTCAGAGTCTCAGTGTGTCAATATGAGGGCAATGCAGAGGATTCGGAAAGATTCGGATGAGTATAATGGTGATTACGAAGGTGTCTGGAGGGATCACTGGTGATGGGGACGCAATGCCTCTATTCATCTTCTCACAGAACCTCAGACGCAACACAAAAGCTTATATCAAGTGCCTTAAAGAGGTAGTGCTGTCCAGGATCAAGAGGGTGTCTGCTGGAAGACCAATTTTCTGGCAACACGACTCTGCATCGTGCCACACAAGCAGCAGAACCCAGTTATAACTGTCAGACAATTTCTGCGACCACATCACTACTTATATCTGTCCACCGAACTCCTCAGATTGCGAACTCCTTGATTGTTATGTGCGGAGGGCAGTTGAGCCAGAGACCAACAACACTTTTTGTGACAAGGCAAGGATTATGGCAGCATTCACTAACTTAAACAATAAAACCGCCCAGAAGTGTTCCAGAAAATTTCCGAAGTCATGTGATGTTATTTTTACTTTTGCGTAATTTAGACGACAGTTTATCCGTCGCACCCTCATGACTACCTATCTATTGCTAAGTAACCTGGAAAATGTTACAAACTAAGCGAAAATATAATTTTGTAAGGACTTAGTTTAAAAAATAGTTTCTTTTTGATAGAGTTGAGTAAGTAGATATTCAACTAAAATATTTTTCATTGCAAACTTCTATTTTTGCTATCAGTACCCAATTTACAAAATAATCATAATTATAGATGCTGTTTCCACTTCCCTAGTGACCCGGGGTAGAAGCAGATGTTATGATCCCAGCAATGTGCAAATAGTTAACCAAACAAAAACAAAACACTATGAAATTTTTATAAAAATACATTTTTATAGCAAACATACCAGCAGTACATTTTTATATAAAAATACCAACAATACATTTTTATATTAGAATGACCAGGGATACATTTTACAGCAAAATGACCAATGATACATTTTACAGCAAAATGACCAACGATACATTTTACAGCAAAAAGACTAACAATATAATTTACAACAAAATGACCAACAATATATTTTACAGCAAAATGACAAACAATATATTTTACAACAAAATTTCCAACAATATATTTTACAGCGAAATGACCAACGATAAATTTTACAGAAAAATCTGCAACAATATATTTTACATCAAAATGACTAACAATATATTTACAGCAAAATGACAAGCAATATATTTTACAGCAAAATGACAAGCAATATATTTTACAGCAAAATGACAAGCAATATATTTTACAGCAAAATGACAAGCAATATATTTTACAGTAAAATGACCAACGACACATTTTACAGAAAAATGACCAACAATATATTTTATGGCAAAATGATAAACAATATATTTTATCTATAGTTGAAGGCATAAAGTTGTGTTCAACATGTTTGAATTTTGGCAATAAATAAAGTAGATAGACCGCTAAAAGCCAAAACCCATAATCGTTGAGTTTTTTTTATACTTTTAGCTTTTTTACCAATAAATTACCGGATTATAAACCGTATCGTTAAACTGAATTTGTAAGAAATCTGCACCGTAAAGACAAGGTTTTGGAGAGGATGCAAACGAAAAGGAACTTATATACTTAACATCAGGAAGACTGCTGATGTTTCGGAGACATGTAATGAGGAAAGAGGGCTTGAAGGATAGAGAGAAAGACAGGCATACTGGCTGGGCTTGAGCAAATGGATAGCGGAAGGAGGTTTGGGAGAGATAACAAGAGGAGAAATGTTGAGAGACAAGAGATAGGGGCAAGTGGAAGCCCATGATCACATACGTCCTGAAGGGACACGGCACATAAAGAAGAAGAAATCAGCCTTCGAAACCGAACCAAACAACATCCAATACTTATTTTAAACAAAATTTAAATGCGTAATTTATATTAGCACAGATGGACTCAGTGAGCCGATTTCAATTTTCCTACCTGCTTTCACTTTTGCAATACCCTGAGAATAAATATAACACCATCTTTTCTTTCCGCGGTTATAGATTTAAATAACAAGCCAGACTGAGCTATCTAGCTTTGGATGTCAGCGATTCTATGTGAAAGACTATTCTGAATTCAAAACCTTTAGCTCGCCTAGCCAGATAAATATTCAATGACGAACACGGCAAAATTACTGTAACCAGCGGTGTCCAGTCGACACCTGGCTATCTGTTTGGTCATTGTGAGGGGAGTGAGGTTTTAGTCCTTCAAACGGAACTCCCAAATAATTTTAAATTATTATACACTGGCGTCCTAAATGCTATGGCATATAAATATGCAAATATATAGTGGGTGACGCAACCGTATATTGATGCCAAAGAAATGCACGGATCTATACTTCTGCTTTGACATCTAGTTAATCAGTGTCAACAAAAACTACGCTGTATTTACATTATTCGGACTATTGTCCTCATCATTGTTGCCATTTGTACGAATTTCGGTCTTTGTACGCTCCGGCCTTCTTCAGGTGCTGGGAATTTCGAACCGACCCCTTTATTATAATCATTGGGGTATATCATTCTCATCTCTTGCGTAGTAATGCCTTGATTAGAAATCATGAGTTATCTCCCTCTAACCCTGCAAGTTACTTGTTCACCACTGGTATTGCACTCATAACTATTTGGGTCGCAGGAACTAGCGAACGTCTATATCCACTGGCCTATGTGTCCTTAAGGACAACAGTCCGAATAATATAAATACTACCTCATCTCATAAATATAAACAAATACTAAAGACTACGCTGTTCATTGCACATAAAACAGCTTGAATTATCGGCATTATCTGAATTTATTGGGACAACTGACGTTCATCGGTGTATCGGTAATATCTGATGAGGGATATTATCGCTCACCGAGGACAGTTTAGGGGTCAAGTATGGTTCTTAATGATCAAGAGCTGAGTCATCGGTCAAGAATTGTCTGCGGTTACATAAAAGTGAGATTTGGTTAAACCACAGCCACTTGCAGGAAGTAAGTCTTCGGCGTTCTTTAGCTTCCATGGGATATGAAAAAGAGAAAACCTACCATGGTGTTCCTCTTAACACCAGAACAACAGACACAGTACCTCAACTGGGTTTGTGAGGCAAAAGGGGGCATGAACCGATTTATAACGTCTCCAGTTGTTTCAAGCTGATGCGAGGCTTCGAATATAGCGCAGCGCCTGGAAGGCAATAAACCCTAAGTATAGTGCAGTCTGCATAATATTCTTGGGTGTGTTTCTGTGACGTCAGTTGGATCACTTCGTACGCCTAAACACGTCACTAAACGGTGAACTGGGTACTTTGACATGGTGTAATAGCTAGCTTGTCTTACTAGATCAATTACAACTGAGTAGTGAGTATGATCTTCAGTAGGTGTTCTGTACTTTCGGCCTTGTGCCACATGCAAGCTACGCTTAAAAAAGCAACATTAAAAGGTGACTGACTCGATCGTTGCATAATTCATAAACGTCATTTAACACATAAGCATTAATTTATTCTAATAGGGTAATTTACCATGTCATCACGTTTAAGTAACCTAGAAGTGGTGTAAGGTGCATTCAGGAAACCTCCGACGAATTGTGTAAGCAGCATGTTCATCCAACACGAAGCAAACTGAGCATTTAGGCGTGGTAGGTAGGTCCATTCACAAGCAAGCTCCTGACTTCAAACAGTTAGAACAACTATCGCAAAAGTATTCCGCAACATTTCTTCAAGTGTCTTCTCACCACTTGGGGAGTCTATGCTTCGTTGGATTGCCGAGTTCCACCGGGCGAAATGGGGTTCCTAGAATATGGCATACACTTAAATAAGAATATTTGACAATATAATTTATCCTATTATAACTGTGCTTCTTCCCCTCTTCGTTGGTTAGCACGAGCGTTACGTCCGGTCTGTACTTCATAATTAATAGACTATTCCGCGTTTTAATTTCGTGGAAAGAAGGGAAACGGCATTGCTTCGTTTCAGTGAGAAAACTAAAGAAAGAAGAGAAAAGATGAAGGACAGAATCAGATTCAACTAATAAGAACAGATAATACACTTGATCTCAGTCAAAAGACCAAAAGCTATTTATTTATCCAGTTCCACCGGGGTGATTTGTAACATAGGGTCAGTTTTTAATGTGGGGACACCCGAACGTGTAAACCAAGGCCATTGGTCAAATATTACCCAGCACCCGCATACGCGATGACTGGGTACAAAACTTGTCTTAGCTGGCTGAGACTGGTCATAGCTTGTCAAATCTATTCAAAGTTGGTCATATGCCTCCCAGTCAAAAGTCCGAGACGGAAGGGCGACCGCCATAAAATTGGCATTTTTCAAATGCACCGTATCGAACGATGGAAAACGAGTAGGGCAACAAAAAAAAAAAAAGGCAAAAACAGTTTCCATTTATAAAATGACATCATCTGATGAATTATCTTTTAAATTATAAAGTGAAATGTTCCAAAAACGTGGATCTGGCTAGAAAGAAAGAAAGAAAGAAAGAAAGACTATAGAAGTGTTTACCGTCTCTTACCAATACATCATAAATAATCAATTATTCCGTCTTAATTACTTATAAAAACAAGACATACGAATAAAAATAAAAAAGGGAAGACTATTCCGTTTTGATCGCGTGCAATGTCAAAACATATCATAAATGCTAGTTGGTATCAGGGAAAAAAAGAAAGAAAAAGATATGTGTTAAACGTCTCCTGTCGATCTCTCGTAATCGATTTTGATCGCGGAAGAAGACAAAAGACATATCAAAGACGCTACTTGGTTTCAGTGAAAAAATGAAAGAAGCTAAAATAGAAGTGTTTAACGTCTGTTTCAGTGTAATGAAAAATCTATCAATTTCAAATCTTTTCATGTGTACGCACATACTTTTTAAAATAATGACTAGTATTTATATTTACGATTGTTATTGCAATATTTAGCTAAATTTGTTAAGCTCAAAGATTCAAGGATTTAATACTGGAAGTTCTACAGATATTTTCACAGAGAACTGACCATGAATTTATTCAATGAGTAACTGAAGAATTAATATTCTTCAGAAAATTAAAAATAAGAAAACCGTGAAATTTCCACGGGTCTTTCTATTATTATATTTTCATAATCCATTTTAGATGCATCAAGGGTGGTCTTCAGTGATGCACTGTCCTCATCGCCGATTTCAGGGTTTTGCATTATATCGGCTCAAACAACAACCCCAACCTGACTCCGGACGAATAAGTCCGTCTCCTTGAAAGTGTCGCGCTACGCTAATCGACATTGAAAGAAAGAAAAAAGGGAAAGACATAGCTAGTTGTCCCACCGATCTTATTGAAATACGTCCGCCAACATCAGACAATGAGAAAATGACTTTTACACTCCCCTCTTATACACTTGTGTCTTTCCAATTTAAACGGTTACGATTCGAGTTATTTCCTCTGGATTCTTAAATATAATTAAATAAGTCTTTAAAATATGCTTACAAGCGGTGGGTTTTTTTTTTTTTAATCATTTCACCCCGAGCAAGGCGGAAACGCCACCGATGTGCAGGGGGTTACATAAATGTATAAAGATTAATTAGAAAAGAGCGAGGAGTACAAGCTAGATAGAAAGGAACAATAGAAAGCTGAGAAAGCAGGTGCGATGACAGATACATAGGTGGAGAGAAAGGGAAGGTTATACAGGGGAGGAGAGAGAGCTAGAGGCCAGTGGTTAGTAGATGAGTATTAACTTTGCATTTAAATTTCTGGAGGTTGTAGCCGTCAGGAAAGCAAGAATACGGGAGTGAGTTCCACAGGCGGGAAGTGCGAGAGAGGAAGCTGCATTTGGCTAACCTGACCCAGTTGCCAGTCTGGTTGCACGGGTAAACACATGCTGAGGAGGCATCAGTGACTTAAGCTCATCCGAGCAGAAGCCATGAAAGTATTTATAGAAGAGACAGAGGGAGGCCACATTTCGACGATGGGAAAGTGGCTGCAGTCGAGTCGCCAGATCAGTACCTATCACATTACAGACTCTCCTTTGGAGCTTGTCAAGAACACTGAGGAGAACGGCAGGGGCACCTGACCATAAATGGCAGCAGTACTCCATGCACGGACGGATGGTTGACTTGTATATATGCAGGATGGATTCAGGTGGAAAAAATATCCTGGATCGACATAGTGACCCAATATTCTTAGCAGTAGATTTTGCCATGGATTCAATATAGTGGTTCCATTTGAGGTCTGAGGACAGGGTAAGTCCGAGGAGGCGTAGTGTATTACTCTCCGGGAGAATCACCTGGTCCATGCTTATGGGAGGCAGAAGAGGTTGCCTGTAATGGTTGACAGACAACAGCTTGGTCTTAGATGAATTGAAGTTGACAAGCCACTTCTTGCCCCAGTTCACCACAGAGTGTAGATCCCGCTCAAGGTCAACAGCGAGATTATGTCTGTCCGCCACGACAGGTTTTTTACTGGAGCGGGAGTATATTGTAGTGTAATCTGCGTAGATGCCTACTTGGGACTTGATCTCATCTGGGAGGTCGTTGATGAAAATAAGGAAGAGCGTTGGGCCCAGGATAGAGCCCTATGGGACACCAGCATTCGTGCTGTAGGACGAAGAGGCACGCCCATTCAGAACGACCTTCATTTTGCGGTTATTTAAGAAAGATTGGATTAGGTCAAGCAGGCGATCGGTAATACGATAACCGCGTAGTTTGCATAGGAGGCCAGGGTGCCAAACCCTGTCGAAAGCCTTGGAGATGTCCAGAGCAACCGCGCGAGCCTCGTCAGACTCATCAAGGGCCTGTAGCATGTACTCCGTTACAGTTGTTAGCAGGTCGGCCGTGGACCTGTCAAAGCGGAATCCATATTGCCTGTCTGAGAACAGTTTGTGGGCGGTGAGATGATGAACTATTTCAGCATTGATTATAGCCTCGAATACTTTCCCGAATATCGGTAGAAGACTGATAGGGCGATAGTTGGATGGGTCCGAGGGCTCACCGCAATTCTTAAAGACAGGAACGACTGAGGAGAATTTCCAGCATGCAGGAAAGCAGGAAGCAGAAAGGCAGTAGTTAAACAGTTTAGAGAGGACAGGGGAAATTGAGTGATTTGTTTAATTTTTCCAATATTTTATGTTGTTCAAGTGTGACTGGTTTAAAATAATATAGTCTGTACTGACGAGAAGACCGATGTATTCAATATAAAATACTTTTTTTTTCGTTTTATTCATGTTGCTTTTAACTTAAAATGTAGACTGATATTCCGCAGACATTACCAAAGAAAGGCGAATGACAAACCGCCAGAAGGATTCAAACTATCGTCTGTCAGAATGTTGTTATATGTTTTTTAGGGGGTTATGGTGACAGTGTCTTAACTAGTTTGGCGAAGAAGACTGTACTGGCGGATGCCACACCAATAATCTCGATAGCTATGTTGCTTGCTACACTAATTGCTTATCTGTGCAGCCATCTTGATTGTTTATATCTTCTAATATCCAAAACAGTTACTGTGCATTTACGTAAATAGAGTTTCCCTGTAATAATAAATAGAAGTCAGATAAATATGGAGAGAGACACAAATTGAACAGACGTTAGATAGACCGAGAGAAAGAGAGAGAAATATAGACATACAGACAGAAAGAAAGATAGATGTATTTTTTACGAATATGTTCATGAAAACTGCTTTAATGATTTTTCTGCTGAACCGACTACATGAATATAAGTGTTCTGCTCGATTGGCATCTACGTTCTAGCCGCTTCCTGTTGAAATAGCTAAATGCAACCGCTACTTCTACTCCAACAGTTTCTTGTCACGCATTTCCCGCCCGTAAAGCTCCGTTTGGCTTCCTTGCTTCCTTAACAACTAAAATCTTTAAAAATTTAAACGCAACGTTAATTGCCATCTTCTGATATCTTGAATACTTTTCATCTTTTGTCCTTTCCTCAACTCCATCTATACTCAGTCCTTTTTCTTCTTTTCACTCCCTGTAACCCCCATCCCACTAGTGTCATTCTTGCCTTGCTTGGGGTGAAATGATTAAAAAAGAAAAGAAAATAGACTTATTGATTCGTTTTTAATTTTATCAACACTTTTTAGGCTATTTCAAGCCGAAACATTTGGGAGAGTATAAATAATATTTTTTAATATTAAATATTACATTATTATTATTTTTTTATCATGTAACAATGTTCTCCAGATCCCGAGTCAACAGAATCAACAGAATTTATATACTGTAGTAATAACATAATAATGGTAATAACTAGGATGTGCGTTATGGTGCAGTGGATATCGACTCAGAACGAGAAATCGGGGAGCCGAGTTCGAATTTTAGTTGAATTCCTTGCATTCGCTTACGCGCAAACACCTTTGGGAAAGGTATTAATCCGTCTCTTCTATCCAGTTATGGGTTAAATAACAGGACAGATTGGGTTTTGTAGCCTTGGCCGGTAACCAGTCTACCGCAGAAAGTAATGCATGATAATCTACTGCCCAGTCAGTCATGTCTCTTTCGCCTGAAGCGTGTATCACTTTTCGAGACATGATCGCCAACCGTGTATCACGTATGGCACTTAGCTGACTGAATAACATAAGCACATCTCGTTCCCCTTCTCTCTTGTAACTATCCATTACAATAAAATAAACTTTTTCAGCACTGAAGTTGAGTAAGTGAAATAACGCTTTTACTAGGAGTTGTTGCTACATGATAGATAGATAGATAGATAGATAGATAGATAGATAGATAGATAGATAGATAGATAGATAGTTGGTGATTGTTTTTGTTTACCGGTTTATCAACCTCTGTGGGTTATTTCTTAATGCAACATTAATATATATATATATATATATATATATATATATTGTACGCAATTTAATTTTTCGAGGTAACAATGCTTTTACCGATACAAGTCTTACTATTTAATACATAGTTATGGGGGAAAGACGTGGATTCATACCTTTACCAAGGGTATCTGCGCGTAAGGGAATATAATGAACATAAATGGAATTCGAACTCGACAATCTGATTAACAGGTCCGATCCCTTATCTATTACCCCACCTGCACATCCTAGCCTACAGTACCTGATATTTTCAAAGCAGCCATCTATCTACAGATCAGTCTCGATGTTGCTTCGGTGATCATATGGGAAACGATGTTTCAACGTTATGTTGCTGAAAGCCAGGTAGAATTATACATACATAAAGATAGATAGATAGATAGATAGATAGATAGATAGATAGATAATGAACAGACTGAGATAGATAGATCGTGAACAGACAAAGATAGATAAATAGATTTCCTAAACGCCGCTTAGATATGGCACAAGACCGAAAGTATGGGTACTCAGTGAGGATTAGATAGATAGATAGATAGATAGATAGATAGATAGATAGATAGATAGATAACGATCAGTTAGAGAAGGGCGATTTACTAAGCGCCGCTTAGATGTGGCACAAGGCCGGAATATGGGATACCCAGTTGAGGACCGAACTCACTACTCAGTTGAAACTGGTTCTAGCGAGACAAACTTGCTAACCATTACACCACGCCGAGGTGCCCAGAGTGTAGTGAACAAAACAAATTCTAGATTCAAAAATTCAAATCTGACTCATTGTTAGAAATAAACGAATTTTACAACTTTGCTTAACATACACAAAACTCGCTAAATTTCACACCTCGATATGAAATGTTCGTTGCCTAATGGAAAGGCCAGAATCACATCTAGCAGTGAATTCCCAAACAAAATAAAAGACGAGCAGGTTTGACCCTCGTCAGAGAATTAAGATGAGCAATTAACACGTACACTTGACAAACGTCAAGCGATCGTAATTATTATTATTGTCTCTAGTTTTCTCTCACCTTCATTGTCTTCATCGTTCACCCTTCTACTTGATAACCGCACGGAGCCCTTTAAGACTGAGCGAATACTTCAAAGATACTCCTACCCAACAACAAAAGCTCATATATACATGCCTACATAAGTTCCTGCCTACATACACATAAACTCTTTCCAATCCGACCGTGCATTGAATACTGCTGCCATATCTGGCCGGGTGTTCCTGGTTTCCACCTAAGTGTCCTTGACAAAATCTTACGGGAAATCTGTAATGTGATCGATCCTGACTTGGCAGCTGGGATACAGTCATATTCTCACCGGCGCAATGTGGCTTCCCTGTGTCTCTTTTACAAATACTTTCACGGCTTCTGCTCCGATAAACTTAGCTCACTGGTACCTCCTATATAAGACTTTACTCAAGCCACTAGATTAGCAACTAGGTCTCACCCTTTTACTATGAAACCAATAAATTGTAAACGAAAATTCTACTTCATCAGCTTCTTTTCTCGCACTTCCCGACTGTGGAATTCCCTTCTGTTTACTTGCTTTCCCGACAGTTACAATCTCCAAGAATTCAAATCTAAACTCAATAGTCATCTCCTATCTCACTAACTTGCATCCTTTCTCATGTTCCTTTCTTCGTCCACTCCACTCTCATCACCATACTCATCCTTCTAGTACCCTCTTCCTAACACCCCCTGTAACCTGACATTCTTTCTCATAACTTTTCTCTTATGTAACCCCCTGCTCAATAGTGGCAGTAAAATGCCATGCTTGGGACGACACAATAATAAAAAAGAATTACTTCTACGAACTCTTGATGCCTTTAACTCATTACTTGTTTCTCCCGAACTCTAATTTCTACCGATTAATGTTGTTCTTTTTATTAATAAATTTCTATTCAAACATGCAAAAGGTATACTTTTATTTTTCCACAAATCCACATATTCCAACCAATCTCCAACCTTCTGATGATTACGAATAAAATCAGTAAGCTGTAGAGAGTTTGGTTATGTTTGACACAAGGCCAATTCAAAAATAACCTTAACCATCTCTCTACGACTTCAATAGTGAACAGACGGAGATAAATAAGAAAAGATTGAAATTGACAGACAGATAAGCATAGTTTATGAATAGACTTAGATAAAAAGTGGGTAGCACAAAATATATTTAAAGAAAACATAATTACGAAAAAATATGCATAACGAACATTGAATAATAGATAGACAGACCAAAAAAAGAGAGGTAGAGAGAGATATGTTAAAGAGATAGATAGATAGATAGATAGATAGATAGATAGATAAGGCGAAGCCGAGATAAATAAGGAGACATCAAAAGTTTTTGTAATGAGAGTCACCCCGGCGGCAAGTGAAAGAGTCTTTTTAATCGCTGTCTCGGCTGGAAAGTGAGAACAGATGTTGATTGCATTTAAATAAAAAAGCAATTTATCTTACAGCAATTAAATGCTTGTCTTTCATATTTCCCTATTTCGTTATTTTTACACTGCCCGAATATATCTATTACCGAATAAAGAGAACCTTTCAACCATATTCTTCTTATATATATATATATATATATATATATATACACACACACACACACACACACACACACACACACACACACACATATATATAACCAGCAATATTTAGTTTAAACACGTTTCGTTAAAAACGTCCGACAAGGAAGATTTTATTAATTTTTGACTTAATTTTTCTGGCATTCTTACATATTTCATTTTTGCTTGAGATAAGGAGTGTAAAAATGTTTCAAAATTTTCGACCTCCAAGCGCTTTCAGCCACTTCCCTGGCCATTTTCAAGGATGCTATTTTTATGGTGTTGATATTATGTCCCCATGTTTGACTGTAATGTAAATTTTGTGTTTTTGAAAAGGGAGTTATTTAAAGCTATCACGCTATGCCCTCGCCTGCCTATCTTTTTTTAATATCTTTCAAAACTCCATTTCCACTGTTAATTAATATGAGGTTGATGGTAAGCGAAAATTGTTTGATATATAGTTCCTCTCTTACAGCGAGGTGCATTTGATATTGTGATTTAAATAGTATTTTTGTATTTACAAACAAATTCTTTTTTTAAGAGTTCTTGTAAGTTATGAGTTAATAAATGTCTTTTTTATTAATAGATTAGTGTCAGAGAAGTAGTAGTGTGGCCAATATCGATTGATTTGTGTTAATGTTTAGGACCAAGATTGTTGTTGTTTGTTTCAGTATTTTTACTGATAAAAGGTATTTTGGCAATCAGATCGGTAATACTTAGCCTTGATGTGTGACGACATCGTAACGGTATCCCCACGAAAGTTTGAAGTCGGCATGAACCTGCTCAGTTAAGTGAATTAAGCGATAAGCTTGTCTACATTAATCCTATATATATATATATGTGTGTGTGTGTGTTTGTGTGTGTGTGTGTGTGTGTGTGTGTCTGTGTGTGTTTATATATATATATATATATATATATATATATATATATATCCGAGTGAATCCAGAACGAAGAATTCTTACAACGTCCAAAACATTAATTTAAAACAGTGCTCGATATATAATATATGGAGCTGTGAATATTTATTATAAATTATATTTTAGAACATGTACATAATTTGTCTATATATACACGCTACGACTGTACGTTCGTTTCAGCATTGAAGCCTCAATACATCATAAGGCGAAGTGTAAAGTCTGATGATGCATTGAGGCCTCAATGCTGAAATGAACGTACATTCGTAGCGAGTATATGTAGAAAAATTATGTACATATTCTAAAATATAATGTATAATATATATATATATATGTGTGTGTGTGTGTATGTGTGTGTGTGTATGTCTCTCTCTCTCTCTCTCTCTATATATATATATATATATATATATATACTCTTAAATTGTTGTGGATTCTTGTTTAGAAAACCACACGATATAAGAATAATACAAAAAAGATATGAGAGGGAAAAAGGTAAGTGCATTGAGCAAAAGATATACAACTTGTACACGGTTAGTAGATTCAGGAATACTTGTTAGTGGAAGTCAAATATATACAAATAAATAAGTCCGGGTAATAAGTCTATATACTTGCTGACCAACGAGCGGCGGTTCGACTGCTCTGACGAACACCAACTCTAACAACAACTACTCAACTATATTTGGTTGCAACATATGACACATGGTCAGTTATAAGTGGGGTTCCGGGCTATATGGCCCGGCCAAAAAATGTCTGTCTATTTTTGCCCAGTCGTGCTTATACCCATCGGCGGAACCACGACTGGGTTATTGCTCTCTGCTCTGAAGCAGAGAGCACCCTCTACCCGAAAGCAGAGTGCTGACAGTGTCATAGCAGAGTACAACTACTCTATATTTAGTTGTCCCTTCCAGTAAGGGCAACATGTGACACATGGTCAGTTATAACTGGGATTTCCGGGATATATGTCCCGGCCAAAAAATGTCTGTCTATTTTTGCCCAGTCGTGCTTCTACCCTTCGGCGGAACCACGACTGGGTTATTGCTCTCTGCTCGGAAGCAGAGAGCGCCCCCTACCCGAAGGCAGAGTGTTGACAGTGTCGTAGTAGAGTACAACTACTCATTATTTAGCTCTCCCTCCCACTAAGGGCAACATATGATACATGGTCAGTTTATATCAGGGCTTTCCGGGCTATATGGCCCTGCCAAAAAATGTCTGTCTATTTTTGCCCAGTCGTGCTTCTACCCTTCGGCGGAACAACGACTGGGTTATTGCTTTCTGCTCGGAAGCAGAGAGCGCACTCTACTCGAAGCCAGAGAGCTGAGAGTGTCGTAGTAGAGTACAACTACTCTATATTTAGTTGTCCCTCCCAGTAAGGGCAACATGTGACACATGGTCAGTTATAACTTGGATTTCCGGGCTATATGGCCCGGCCAAAAAATGTCTGTCTATTTTTGCCCAGCTGTGCTTCAACCCTTCGGCGGAACCACGACTGGGTGATTGCTCTGTGCTTCCGAGCAGAGAGCGCCCTCTACCCGAAGGCAGAGTGCTGACAGTGTCTTAGTAGAGTACAACTATTCCATATTTAGTTGTCCCTCCCAGTAAGGGCAACATGTGACACATGGTCAGTTATAACTGGGATTTCCGGGATATATGTCCCGGCCAAAAAAATGTCTGTCTATTATTGCCCAGTCGTGCTTCTACCCTTCGGCGGAACCACGACTGGGTTATTGCTCTCTGCTCGGAAGCAGAGAGCGCCCTCTACCCGATGGCAGAGATCTGACAGTACCATAGCAGAGTACAACTACTCTATATTTAGTTGTCCCTCCCAGTAAGGGCAACATATGACACATGGTCACTTTATATCTGGTCTTTCCGGGCTATATGGCCCGGCCAAAAAAATGTCTGTCTATTATTGCCCAGTCGTGCTTCTACCCTTCGCCGGAACCACGACTGGGTTATTGCTCTCTTCTCGGAAGCAGAGAGCGCCCTCTACCCGAAGGCAGAGGGCTGACAGTGTTGTAGTTGAGTACAGCTATTCTATATTTAGTTGTCCCTCCCAGTAAGGGCAACATGTGACACATGGTCAGTTATACCCGGCATTTCCGGGCTATACGGCCCAGTCAAAAAAATGTCTGTCTATTTTTGCCCATCGTGCTTCTACCCTTCGGTGGGACCACGACTGGGTCATTGCACTCTGCTCGGAAACAGAGAGCGCCCTCTACCCGACAGCAGAGAGCTGACAGTGTCGTAGTAGTGTACAGCTACTCTATATTTAGCTGTCCCTCCCAGTAAGGGCAACATATGACACATAGTCAGTTTATATCTGGTCTTTCCGGGCTATATGGCCCTGCCAAAAAATGTCTGTCTATTTTTGCCCAGTCGTGCTTCAACCCTTCGGCGGAACCACGACTGTGTTATTGCTCTCTGCTCGGAAGCAGAGAGCGCCCTCTACCCGAAGGCAGAGTGTTGACAGTTTTGTAGTAGAGTACAACTAATCTATATTTAGTTGTCCCTCCCAGTAAGGGCAACATGTGACACATGGTAAGTTATGACTGGGATTTCCGGGATATATGGCCCGGCCAAAAAATGTCTGTCTATTTTTGCCCAGTCGTTCTTCTACCCTTCGGCGCAACCACGACTGGGTTATTGCTCTCTGCTCGGAAGAAGAGAGCGTCCTCTACCCGAAGGCTGACAGTGTCGTTGTAGAATACAACTACTCATTATTTAGCTCTATCTCCCAGTAAGGGCAACATATGATACATCGTCAGTTTATATCTGGGCTTTCCGGGCTATATGGCCCGGCCAAAAAATGTCTGTCTATTTTTCCCCAGTCGTGCTTCTACCCTTCGGCGCAACCACGACTGGGTTATTGCTCTCTGCTCGGAAGCAGAGAGTGCCCTCTACCAGAAGGCAGAGAGCTGACAGTATCATAGCAGAGTACAATTACTCAACTACCGTGTTCTGTAGGCAGGATTATTTGTATACCATGGAAGAGTCCATAGAGTGTGTGAAAAGGTGTGACTCTACAACCTAAATATAACAGACATTGAGTGACTATTGCGTTTAATTATGAGCTCTTCTAAACATCGTATTTTTGCATTAACTTCAGGTGAAAATAAAGACAATAATTGTTCAACATTTGGATATTTTTTATTATGCTAGTTCTAAGCTTTCCGCTCACATGAGCCATCTTCAGAGAGTTTAGCGTTCCCTAGCAATGTTTTATGTCAACACAATATATCATCTTTGCTTCCCTAAAAACTACAATCTTCAAAAACTTAAACGCAGCGCCAGTCACCTTCTTCTAGCTTCATGAATCCCTTCCAACTTTTGTCCTCTCCTCAATCCTCATTATAGTCACTCTTTTTTCTTATTTCCACTCCTTGCGCACAAGTGGCCTTCCCGCCTTGCTTGGGGAGAAATGATTAAAAAAAATAATAACTATAAAATCATTTTTAGACTATTAGCTACTCAGGTCAAATGTAAAGGGACGTTTTCAAAGTTAAATATCGTAAGGAACAGAAATTTGTTATATGGGGAGAATTTGAAATCGAACATTGAAAAGTATTGGTAGATGGATTGGATGCAAAAGCAATTTTTGGCAAATTCAGCCAATCATCTAGAGAACAAACGATTTCTTTTAATATATTGTACAGCTTTCAATACTCTATTGTGCTTATGAACTATCTGTCAATGAATAACTTTGGAGTGAACTTTTTAAAAATATCAACCAATTAATATAAATAAAAATATCAACCAATTAAAAATATCAACCAATTAATATAAATAAAAATATCAACCAATTAAAAATATCAACCAATTAATATAAATAAAAATATCAACCAATTAAAAATATCAACCAATTAATATAAATAAAAATATCAACCAATTAAAAATATCAACCAATTAATATAAATAAAAATATCAACCAATTAAAAATATCAACCAATTAATATAAATAAAAATATCAACCAATTAAAAATATCAACCAATTAATATAAATAAAAATATCAACCAATTAAAAATATCAACCAATTAATATAAATAAAAAAAACAGTGTGCATTGTAATGTAATGAATAAGAAATTCTAGAGCCGAGTTCGAATTTCAGTCGAATTCTTTTTGTTCACTTACGCAAAAATATCCTTGGGAAGGGTATTAATTCATCTTTTCTCCCTCTTGTTAAGGGTTGAATAGCAGGACAGATTAGGCTTTATAGCTTTCGTTGGCAACCGGTCTACTGCAGAAAGGGATGGCAACCTACTGCTGGCACATCTACTGGCTTCTGCCATATCCAAAAAAAAAAACATGATCGTCCAAGCGTGTATCACGTATGGCAATTAACTGCCTGACTGATCTACTGTCAATAGTAGGTTCAGTACACTGTAATTAGAAAGAAATATAGATTTATTTCCACAACATATTTAATTGTATCATATTACCAATTTTTGAAAATTTTATTTATTCGTTATGAAAATTAAATTAAAGCATTGTAGTGGTGGATGGGACATTTTGTCATCTGGTAACCAATATTTTTACACAAGTTCAGGACTGACTAGACAATTTTTGCTATTTTTATGTCCTTTCTGATTTTCATCTTTAGGGATACAAAAGGTGTTTATTTCTTTTTGACTGTAATGAAGTCACGTGGGTGATGTTGCGGCTGGTTAGTGACCTCATTACATAGTGACGAAAGTGGTCAAGTTGTCAGATTCCAGCAGTAAAGACGAAATTTTTTTTTAGTACGGACCGAGGTTAATTTTTCCCGGACAGGACCTAGGCTGAATGTATCCCGCCTAAGGCAAGCTACCAAAGAGTCAGCTTATAAGCCCAAACCGACATTCTTTGTTGTGCATTATATCATCGTTCTTGAGTTATTAAGTCTTGTTAGATCCATAGTTTGTTGTGCGACAGATCTCGTCTCTGCAACGCAACGATAAACAGTAGCAAAGCTTGAAAGACTCCGCTGCATTTGGTTTAGAAACGCAGTCGGATACAGCCTTGAATGCTAGCGTTCATTACCATTCTCACGTTAAAAAAAAAAGCAAACTGAAGACAAACTAGCCACAAGTATACACAAATGACAGATGTAAATTTGGCTACATGGCAACAGAGCGCCATCTGCAATAAATTTTCTTTAAACTCAATAACTTAAAAATGAAGAATTTGCGAGAATATATTCATATGGACATTTGACCTTGATCAGTGGTGAGAAATCCACACCTAATGCTTGTAAAAGTATTTTTGTTATATATATATACACACACACACACATATACATATATGTGTGTGTGTGTGTGTGTGTGTGTGTGTATGAAAGTATTGTTAAACAAAAACATTTTAACATATATATATATATATATTATGTTAAAAATATTTTGTTTAACAATACTGTCTCATTATTTATAAAGATTTTGCAATTTCCTAGTTGTTTATTATGATAACTATATTTTGTATACTTTTTGTATTTTTTAATTAGCATTGTTTCGACTGTTTGCTAATAGCCATGATTAACACAGGGCAAATAGTGCGACCCTGAAATCCTCAGGCGTATATATATATATATATATATATGCAGATATTTATATATATTTATATGTGTTGAGTGTGCACGTTTGCATGAATGCGTTTGGTATATATATATATATATATATATATATATATATATATATATATATATTAGTGAGTGGGTGTTTGTGCAGGCGTGTGTAGCCCTCTCAATAAAGTCACGTACACATGCGTATATTTTGCTTGCTTATCGGAGTGTAAACTACTCTTACAAGCGGGAGTAATGTAAGCAATTGTCAAAATGTAAATAAATATTTGTTTTCACCGACGTCCTTTGGTTATTTGTGTGCTTGCTGCAGTACACTTATGACAGAAACAATATTGGAAATCTGAATCGCAGCGGGGAAAAAAATCACAAGAGACGGACAATGCTACACAAAAACCTGACCGGTAGTAAAATCTACTGGTTGTGCCAGGGTCGGCAGTACCGCCTTAGCCACTGAAACTGCATTATCAACCCTGTTTGGTGACTAACAAGAGCAAGGTATGGCTTACAAGGCATATCAAAAGCCCCCCTATATATATATATGTATATATATTCTAAACATATGCTATTAAATATAAGAGACAATGAATGTCTATTATGTTTAATCATGAGCCGTTCTAAACGTCGTATTTTTGCTTTAATTTCAGTTGAAAATAAAGACAAAAATTCTCCAACATTTGGATAATTATTTATTGGTTTTCTTCTAAGCTTTCGACTCACATGAGCCATCTTCAGAGAGGTTGTTTAAACTGAAATATTATAAAATCCACCATCACCGACGATTTTATTTTGTGTTGACATAAAACTCAGCTTGGCAACGGCAATAGTTACCAAAAATAATAAACGCAGTTCTTAAGTTTGCGATGCGGTTTTATGACGTCACACCGCGGGATAGCGCGAAATGACAACAAAAACATGTAGTCAAATGCAATGTAATATGTTATTTCCTGCGTTTATTATTTTTGGTAACTATTGCCGTTGCCAAGCGGAGTTTTATGTCAACACAAAATAAAATCGTCGGTGATGGTGGATTTTATAATATTTCAATTTAAACAACCTCTCTGAAGATGGCTCATGTGAGTCGAAAGCTTAGAAGAAAACCAATAAATAATTATCCAAATGTTGGAGAATTTTTGTCTTTATTTTCAACTGAAATTAAAGCAAAAATACGACATTTCGAACGGCACATGATTAAACATAATAGACATTCATTGTCTCTTATATTTAACAGCATATGTTTAGAAAATTACTTGCTGCCTCGATATACTATATATATATATATATATATATAAGGTTGGCTCACAGTGTCTATCCAGGATGTTTTTCCGCCTGAATCCATCCTGCATATATACAAGTCTACCATTCGACCGTGCATGGAGTACTGCTGCCATTTATGGTAAGGCGCCCTTGCTGTTCACCTCAGTATTCTCGACAGGCTCCAAAGGAGAGTCAGTAACGTGATAGGTGCTGACTTGGTGGCTCGACTACAGCCACTTCCCCACCGACGAAATGTGGCCTCACTTTGTCTGTTCTATAAATACTTTCATGGCTTCTGCTCAGACGAAAAGTCTATGGTGCCTCCTCAACAGGTGTTTACTCGTACAACCGGATTGGCAACTGGGTCCCACCCATTCACATTTAGGTTAGCCAAACGCAGAGGACAATTCTACTCCTGCAGCTTCTTCTCTCGCACTTCCCGCTTGTGGAACACGCTCCCTTATTCTTGCTTTCCTGACGGCTACAACCTCCAGAAATTTAAATGCAATGTTAATACACATCTACTCGAGTCTAGACCTTCCCCCAACCCGTATATCCTTCCCTTTCTCTCCACCCTTGAAACTGTCAACACACCTGCATTCTCATCTTTCTATTGCTTCTTTCTAATTGGTTTGTACTCCTCTTCTCTCTCTTCTAATTAATCTTCTTTCAGTTATGTAACCCCCCGCACATCAGTGGCATTTCCGCCTTGCTGGGGGTGAAATGATTAAAAATACATACATATATATATATATATATATATATATATATATATATATATATTCAGTTTTTTCAATATGTAATACTTATATTGTTTTCTGAATGAATAATTCTAATTACACTGAGCCCTCTGGCAGGATCTGTTGTCACATTTACTTTTTAATAATCAATATTAATAGGATCTCCTTTGGGTTTTTAACTTCAAACCGCTTCCTTTTATATATATATATATATATATATATAAGAAAAATTAAGGCAGACAGGTTATTTCATGGTAAAATTTCAAGCGAACAATCATCAGCTCTCGTTTTTATTGTACAAAGGATTTTAGTTGCTTTATATATATATATATATATATATATATATATATATATATATATATATATTTAGAGCTCTCTTAGAGAGTTATCCTACCACAGGATACTCGTTTAGATTCTTCTATATCTACACCATATGACGAGCAGCAACGTTTGCTGCGAAATGAGTATTACCCATGAAATTGTAGAATATCTAAAATTTTTAAAGATTATAATACTTTGTCAGATTAAAGAAATAGATTTAACATTGAGTTCTTTTGAATTCGTCTCTATCGGAATTTACATGACTTATATACCAAATATTTTAAGTTATATATATATATATATATATATAAGCCTGTTCCACTATATGCAGTTCATCAGTGTGACTAGACAGCCAGGAGCAAAACTCGACCGATTTGGTGTCAGTCGGAGTGCCTATCCCCAAGCTATCGGCGCATGGTGAGAGAGAAAAATTTTAGCGTGTTATATTTATGCGGTGTATACACACGCCAGCCGCCGCGAGAACTCAATCCATTACAGAGAAGTAATGCGTAAATCACAGAGGTGCTATATATATATATATATATATATATATATATATATATATATAATTTATCTGGTATATATATATATATATATATATATATATATATATATATATGTATGTATGTATGTACGTATGTGTGTATGTATGTATTTGACGTAAAGGTTAGAAACACGTAAAATGAAATCGATAAAAAAGTTCAAACTGCAGATGTAGTATTTTTAGGTCTCTTTCGAGTCATTGTTCTCAGGATAGTTATCAAAACCCTTTCCCTTGTGTATCAATTAAAGTGCAAAATAGAAATTGTAACTCGTGAGGCTGTTTAATAAACTGCATTTTGAAAAGAAACATAGCATAAATATTTAAGGTTTGTTATCAGAAGACATCGTCTTCGACGCCGAGTAAAACAAAAATAAAACAACGAAAAACTGTTGACTAGGAAAATAAATGCGCACCCAAATGATTCATCTCGAGCTATTTCGTTCACATCACTCAAGATGTGCAGCAGTCAATAGGGACGGGGGATGATGGGCTTAGTATATATGTCGTAGATGTCGGGCTTAATGGAGCCTAAACACAGTAAGAACACTTGGAATACAGCAATTTTTGCTGTTGTGTTTGTTATAATAACAAAACACCCCTATCTCTCTCTCTCTCTCTAACTATATATATATATATATATATATATATATATATATATATATATATATCCTTCTCCCGTTTCCATTCGGCACTCGCCTCTCCTCCATCTCATCCCTTTTAATTTTCGCTGTTGCTTGAAAAATCAAAATAATACGACACAGGAAATTCGCTCGCGTGGGTTAAATTTTCGTTATTTCACACTCCAAGGGGTTATTTATTTTTACACACACGCACACACACACACACACACATATATATATATATATATATATATATATATATATATATATATAATTTTTATACAAGATTGATATAGGCGTAAAACTTCGATTA
Source organism: Ascarosepion bandense (assembly GCA_037127315.1). Classification (NCBI taxonomy): domain Eukaryota; kingdom Metazoa; phylum Mollusca; class Cephalopoda; order Sepiida; family Sepiidae; genus Ascarosepion; species Ascarosepion bandense. The sequence goes on from JBBBDQ010000738.1 coordinate 6,924,595, forward strand.
GCATCAAGCGGCGAGGAACAAATATATAACTATTTTAGTGTATATACACACTAACACACACACACACAAACGCACATACACATACGTGTGTGTATATGTTGTGGCCTGTTAGAGCCAGGAAGAAAGACACGAAAAGAGGAAGGTAGGTTGAACCTGTGTGTAATCGAAAAAAATCGGGTAGTAGAAGGAGTGGTCCGATTTTAATCAAATTTGATACACTCATAGACAAAGACATAAGAAACGATATTAAGAAGTTTCGAGGTTGCAGTTCTTACAATAGTGCAGAAAATCGATTATATATATATAAAGCAAGATCTGCCAGTATGTCTGTATTTTCAGCCATTTTATTTTAGTTTTTGATTCGAGTTTGGCTCTATGTAGGTAGAATTGTATTTCTTAGTCTCAACCATGATACCATTTACTCAGAGGACTTATTTAGCCTTCAAAATTCAGTTTACGACAAAAAACTTATTTGATATCGATACCAGGAAATCAAAATTTTATTTACATTCATTCATTTTTCTTTCTGTCTACGATTTCGCTTTAACTGGAAACAACTATTGCTTTTTAGTCTTTCGTGCCAACGTCCAAAGCGTCTGAGCTCCAGGACCATGGATTAGTTTTAAAGCTTTCATTACACCCGAGCAACGCCAGGCTATACTGCTAGTATAGAGATAAAATTGAGATAATTCCCAATATATCTAAGTGTATGGAAGATTCTTGGTGTCAAAAGTTAGTGATTTCATTATGTTGGTTTAATAAGTCAGTTTTGGAGAATTTTATTGTATGGCATTTATTTTGTCATCAAAGGAAGCATATTTCAGGTAGCGATTGACATATTCTAGATTTATTCAGTACTTTCCATTTATTTGTAGGAGTTTTATTTGCCTCTTTCAATTGCCGGTAGTATTTAAAGAGAGAAATCATAAATTGAAGTCTTAAATTGGTTCAAACAAATTAACAATCAACATAAATGTTCAATTCGACATAGTGGAGTATTACTTCTACATCTCGAAGAATTTGTATACAATTAACTTAGACTTTGCTTCGGAATTTCCGGACCTCACTAGTGTAGAAAGAAATATAAATACTCAAAACAATCCGTCCTCATCCATAACAATGAACAGTGACTAAAATCTAACTCAGATGACCCATTTGACATTAACATGGGAATACTGGATTCTGTAGAATCATCAAATCCTGTAGGCCTTTTTATTTTGTGCAATCTCATTGCTCATAGTGATGTCGATAATAAAGATATTGGATTGTATAGAGATGATAATCTCATGATTGTCCATAATTCCCCCAATTCAAAAGTAGATCAGTCAGTTGAGTGCCATACGTGATACACGCTTTGACGATCATGTCTCGAAAGAGACATGACTGACTGGACAGAAGATTATCCCGCAGTCGGTTGCCATTACTTCCTGCGGTAGACTGGTTACCGACCAAGGCTATAGAACCCAATCTGTCCTGTTATTTAACCCATAACTGGAAGGAATAGGCGGATTAATACCTTTCCCAAGGGTATTTGCATGTAAGTGAATCCGTAAATACATTCGTAGGATACTGAAAAACTTTAATCGTAAACTAATAGTAAATGACAAACCCAAAAAGTTGACTTTCTAGATGTTACACTTGACTTAGTTAATAGTATTTACTCACCATATGTAAACCATTATGCTAATCATATTTGCATACATCCTAATGCATCCTAAATTAAATCACCCTCCATCTATTATTATACATATACAATATTCAGTTGAACAGAGAACTAATAATTATTCCTCCACGGAAGAAATTTTCTATCAGCATAGTCATTACTACAACCCTAATAACAACGGCTATAATTGCAAGGATATGAAATACCATAAACAAATTAATCATAATACCAAACATAATCGAAACCGGAAAATAATTCAGTAAACACCACCAGGATGTGCGTTGTGGTGCACTGGATATCGGCTCGGAACGAGAAATCGAGGAGCCGAGTTCGAAACCAGCTGAATTCATTGCATTCATTTACGCACAAATACCCTTGGGAAAGGTATTAATCCGTTTATTCCTTCTAGTTATGGGTTAAATAAAAGGACAGATTGGGTTCTATGACCTTGGTCAGCAACCAGTCTACCGCAGAAAGCAATGGCAACCTTCTGCGGGATAATCTTCTGCCCAGTCAGTCATGTCTGTTTCAAGACATGATCGCCCAAGCGTGTATCACGTATGGCACTTAACTGACAAATACCACCATTTAACCAAATGGTTAGTAACAAGTTAGGCAATAAATTCCTAGTTCAAAAACACTTCTCTACTAATAATCCTCTTAGCAAAATTTTTAATAAAATACACTGAAACTTAGTTACAGCTGTACTTATTATTTTGATATGATAATAAAAAACACAATAATAAAATCCTAAAACAACATTATGATATTAATTATGACCAACTTACCGTCAATGATAAAAAACACAAGTTCCTGCAATTGTCATAAACCTAACATATGTCATTTACAAAATAAATGCCTTTCAGATTCTATTGTATACCAAGCCAGATTCTCAACTACTGAAATTCTTAATCTTCCCAAACATTATATCGGATGAGCTAAGAATGGTTTTAAGTCTCGATTTTAGCAGTATAACTTATCTTTCAATAATAAAGTATATAGTAATTCTACTTCTCTCTTTAAATACTACTGGCAATAGAAAAATGCAAATTTAACTCCTGCGGTTAAATGGAAAAAATTAACTAAACTCAGAACATATAAATCGTTACAAGAAATATATTTCTTTTTCTTACACTAAAATATACATATAATAAAATTCCAAAAAACTGTCTTATTGAACCAATTTAATAAAATCATTAATTTTTGCCACCGTAAAATCTTCGATACCCTTAGATATAGCCGAAATAATCTCAGTTTTATCTCAATGTTTTCACTATTTGCCCTTTTATAACTTAAAATAATTAGCGTATTGAACTGGCAATTTTTAATTACTATTATTCATTTTTATTTGTACTTACAAACAAATCCCCTTAAGAATTTATCTTTCGTTATATTTTAATTTTAATTTTGATTTTTTGTATTTTTTACATTATTCTTATCTTTTATGTTGGCTTAGATTTTATTTTTTATATTTACTTTATTTAATTTATTTTATCTTTTCGAAAATTTCGATTTTTCTTTGCTAGTCTTTCTCTTTTCTTTCTCTTTTATCTTGTCTATTCCCTTTTCTGCTTTTTTCTGTTTTTTTCCCCTTTTTCTTTTTCTTTTTTTTTTTATCTGTTTCTCTTTTATCCGGTTTAAAAGTGTTGACCTGTCAGGTTTTCAGTGATAAATCACTGAAACGCTACTGTCTATGGGTCCTACACACACCTTTCTTTAAAATGTTATCACTTCCTACAGCAGATTATGCATCTCATTGGATGACTCATTTATTCTTTTTATTAATTTGTATTTTTAATTAAATCTTATTTTTTTAAATCTTCTTATTTATATATATTATTAAATAAATTAACCGCAATTTACTGCCTAATTATGGTGTTTTAACACCGAAACTTTATAGCTATTGAGTTGCAGTATGTATTTATTATTATTATTATTATTATTATCATTATTATTATTATTATTACTAAATATTTATGCTCTACTTTTGTATTGAGCACTATTTACAAGAAAATTTATAACTGTTGAATGTACTTACATTGGTAACCATTACTTACATATATATATATATATATATATATATATATATATATATATATATATATATATTTGCATATCTTGTAGATAAAGGCTCACAACTTGATTAAACTAATTTTTATCGTCAAAATGTTAAAGTTATTATTACGAGGAAAGTATTTTTTCTGGATTATTTTATTAAATTTTAAATCTTTTTTAGCAAGTTTGAAATCGAGACTAAAAATGTTTTTGACAGCAAAGTCGTCACAGGAATGTTAGCGTATTTTTGCATTAAAAACATTAAAATAGAAATTCTTGTAAAAATAAACTAATTCTCAGATTTTAATTAAATTTTCATGAATTATTCGAATAAAAGTATTTTAAATGTTTTTTAAATTTTGGTAAAAAGCAGCTGATACTCCATGTAATTTAATCAGTAAATTTTCCAGAAGGTAAATATTTATATTATTTAAAGGCTGGACTCCTTGAAGAATTTTTTTTTTCATAAAGCAGATGCATCATTAACCAAAATTCTGCTGTAAATTGTAAAAAAATAATTAAATAAATAAATAAAACTAAGAAATTATTTAATTAGAAACGATTTTAATTGTTTTTATTAAAACAATTAGTATGTATTAAGGGCACTAAAGTCTTTAGAAAACTCATTTCGATGAATTCTGAATTTTTCCAAGTTTTGTTTTCATTTTTATTTAAATTTTGGTTGTAATTAATTATTAAGTTTTAATTTATTTTTAATCATTTAAAATTCTATAATAAATTGTTCTTTATAGATTATAATATTAAGTGAGAATTATATTCATTAACCGTAATTTGAAAAGCTTAGTACGCCATCAATTTCAGCTTCTTTTAAAAAAAAATTTGAATTTTTTCTTTGAGTATAAACAGCCATATTTGTGGACACGGTAGATCGTACACGACCTTATCAAGAAATAAAAGCAAAGAAAAATAAAAATTTTGAAGCTATAACATATTTTATACCGATAAATGTTAAATTACAGAGAATAACTTCTTTGATATTTAAAAATAATGAATACTTAAATATTATATAAAAGAAGGCGCTGACGTTACTTTCTTTAATTAGGTTTTTTGACATATGGACTATGGTAGAAAATATTTGATTTTTCATCACGTTGTCAGATCGTTGAATCCTTAAATAACCAGCTTTAAAAATGTATTTCTACAATATTTCATTATTTAAAGTAACTCATAGTTGTTTAAAATTACATTGATTATAAATTAAATTAACTAATATTTCTCAAATGATGTTTCAGGAAAGTAGATTTTACTTTTGAAAGACATATTTAACAAAGACTAAAGAGAATTACCGTTAAATTAACGCGGACTGAAGTGACGCTAATTTCAGTATCTTGATAAAAATAATCAAAACAACTTTTTCCAGTCTTTTAAAAGAAGCAATTTTCAGGTAAATAGTGCTTAGTGATTAAAATTTAATTTATAGTGATTAAAGTTTAATTTATTAATTTGAAATTTAAATCTCGGTAAGAGCTTCAAAGTAGTTTTCATCTGTATAATCGTTTTAAATCTTAGGTATGGAGTTTTTTCGCGAATTTTGTAGGTACCTAAAACAAATATTCAAAATATTTATATTTTGTTTCTACTCTACATAAAAATATATATTTTTATATCATAATTTTCCCAATCCATATTCTTGTCATTAAAATCAAGTTTCTGATTTAGTATTGTAGGTTTTTATATACACTGCTGCGTTGAATTTCGCGTTAAAAATTGTTGATTGCTTCAAGACAACTTGTTTTATTTTAATTTTTAATGTAAGCAACCCTTTTTTACGATGCTAACTCTAATCGATATCCAACTCGTCCTGGTTCACCAGAAATTTCAATCAAGTCATCAGAATTAAATCGTATGAAATGATTGTCCTTGTTATTTATCATATAAATACACCAAATCAACCATGTAAAAAAAATGACTTCCCAAAATGTGAACCAAAAGATAATCGAAGATCATTTTCTATCCAGATGGTTTGATAGTTACCCTATTTGCATTATAGACTCCGCATTTTGTTTTACCTGACTAAAAGCTGCATAAGCTAAATCTTCATCATTTTAGTTCTTGGTCCAAGGAGATGCATTTGCAAAGGAAGAATTTATAATTGGAGAAGAGCCCGTGAAATATCAAAAGGGTTCAAAAAACACCAATCCTCAGAGAATGTTATGGAAGTATTACAACTATTAAAGCAAACTATGTTGTAACAAAGTCAGAACCGTCAGATGTTAAAAATCCTCACAAGTATTAGACACCTAGTTCGACAGTCACTGTCATTTCGAAACAGTTGGAGTAACAAACCAGGAATTAAAGTTAATTCTAACTTTCACCAGCTGCTTTTACTAAGTGTTGTTGGATCTCCCCTTTGTATATGATAATGGACTCGACTGAGTATACATATACTCTTACCATAGAGCGAACAGCAGTTGAGAGTTATAGCAGATATCCGTGAGAGTTATCGGAGCGTACCGGAACTGATACGTAAGTTACCGAGAGATACCGAAGTTACCCAGAGATTACCGCGTCAGAAGTCAAAATAGCTCTGAGCTCCACTCATCTAGAATAATATGCACGGATATACTATTTCGAACGACTTCACTTCAAGACTTGTATATATTTACTTCTTACAAATAGTATTCCTGGATGTACTAACCTGCGTTCATGTTTATATATTACGTTCAATATAACCTACTTGTCTATCTCAATATCTGTTTTTGTTGTTCATTATTTTGTGCGGTTTCTCACCCGGAATCCACAACACTATGATAAGTAAATGCTAAACAATTGGTTCAGTCGAAGAACAGAGAAACATACTAATCCTGAAATTCAAAATGAGATGATATTTGAGATCCTTCATAATATTCCTAGACAAATAAAATCATTTAAATATTTTATGATTATGGCCAATGAAACCGTAGACATATACATTCAAGCGCAGGTAGTGATAAGCATGAGATGAATTGACGAGGATACCTTGATGACTCGAGGAGAATTTGTTGTCAAAAAATCCGTGGAGCGTTGTACCAATGATATGCTTGTTTAAGTGATAAAAGACACATCTATTCAAATGAATTTAAAATTGTAAAAATGTATTTGTAGTCCCTTTTTGTCACTCTCCACCGCTACCTAATGTAGGAGGTCCTGCAGTTTCCTTTCCGTGTCTGCAATCAGCGCTGTATCATCTGCATACCGTATGTTGTTCAAGTTGTGGCCTCCAATAGCAAATCCTGGCGTGTCGTCGAGGGTCCTCAAAATATTCTCGCTGTACAGGTTGAACAAATCCGGTGAAAAGACACATCCTTGTCTTACGCCTCTTTCTATCTTTGTAAATCTACTGAGATCGTTACTTATCCGTAAGCAGGCCGTTTGCTGCCAGTAGAGACAATGTTATGATGCCTTTGCAATAATGGCAGGTGAGAAATCTGGTATGGCCCCTCAAATCAAATTCTTTACCTCAAAGTGTTCTTACAGTCATTGCTATGGGCATGCACCCAACCCATCCATCAATGATCTTCTTCTTCTTCTTCTTCTTCTATGTGCCCTGTCCCTTCAGGACGTAGGCGATCATGACCCTCCACGGCTCCCTATCCCTTGTGGCCCTCAGCATGTTTGTTCCTATTACTCCTGGTAACCCTCGTTCCGTCATCCACCCGACCAGGCCCTGCAAATATGTTATCCGCTGTCTTCCTCTGTCTCTCTTTCCCTCTACCTGGCCAGTCAGTATCAGGTTCTCCAAACTCTCCTTCCTCATTGCGTGTCCCAGGAACTTCAGTTGTCTCTTCCTGATGCTCGGTATTAATTTCCTTTTGGTTGCCATTCTTTCCAACACCTCATCGTTGCTTGCATGTTCAGTCCACGATATCCGCAGCATCCTTCTGTAGAACCACGTTTCCGCAGCTTCCAGTTTTGTCCTCTTTTTCAATGATATTGTCCAGCACTCACTACTGTATTGAAGAACTGACATCACATAGCAATCCAACACTCTTTTCTTTGTTTCTAGTGAAATTTTCCTATGTATTAATACTTTGCTCAGCTTCTGGAACGTGCTCTTTGCCATGCCAATTCGCCTTCTGATCTCTGTGTCGCACTTTCCATCTCCTGTTTGAACACTTCCTAGATATTTAAATTTTTGCACCTGCTTTATTCTGGTATCCCCCACCTGTATTTGGCATTTTGGTTTGCACCTTTTGCTGATGACCATGCATTCAGTCTTCTTAAAGTTTATTTGTAGTCCCTTTTTGTCACACTCCACCGCTACCTTTTGTAGGAGGTCCTGCAGTTTCCTTTCCGTGTCTGCAATCAGCGCTGTATCATCTGCATACCTTATGTTGTTCAAGTTGTGGCCTCCAATAGCAAATCCTGGCGTGTCGTCGAGGGTCCTCAAAATATTCTCGCTGTACAGGTTGAACAAATCCGGTGAAAAGACACATCCTTGTCTTACGCCTCTTTCTATCTTTGTAAACCTATGGAGATCGTTACCTGTCCGTATGCAGGCCGTTTGCTGCCAGTAGAGATTCTTAATGACTCTGATGTCTTTCCCGAAAATGTCTAGGCTGCCGAGCATCTCCATCAATTCTTTGTGTCGTATCTTGTTAAATGCCTTCGCATAGTCAATGAAACATAGGTATAAGTCTTTCTTCATTTGTATTGCCCTTTCGGAGGGTATCCTAATCATCAATATGGCGTTCCTTGTTCCAGTGTCTTTAACGAACCCGCACTGTTCCTGCCTTATCTCTGACCTGATTCTACTTCTCGCTCTATTCATCAGGATTCTGACAATCAGTTTTGTGATGTGACTCATTAAGCTGATAGCTGATAGCTGATACGTGTACAAATATTCAATGTATGCAAGACACTTCATGCTGCAAAGAAAGTTTGAAAGTTGGTGAAACATCTCCACAAAGAGAGAAAAACTTGTGAAAATTGAGACTTAAAAACGGAAATGAAGAAAGAGCATCCACGTCTTTTGATCAGCAAGATGATCAGTGTATGGCATTATGGGAACAAGAGATTGTGATGAAAGGCAGAATCATTGGTGCGCAGACGAATATTAGAAAGTTTTCATTTCTTTTAGGTTGTCTACCTGGCTAGAAAATATTAATGCAGACAGATAATCTTTGTAGGATGATACAATCTCCCGAGCGTTCAGCGGCTGAAGCCCATTAGTTAACCGAAGTTGTGATACAAAGTTTGCAGCAAGAAAGGAATGATGTGTACATCATTGAATTTGGCGGGGAATACATTTCTAAAAAACAAAAAAAAAGAACTTGACTTCAGTGATTCTGAAATTCTAAGAAAATTGACACATTCAAAATGTTTGGCTAATTTATTTGGCTATGTTCAAATAAATAAACAGAATTTTCTCTTTACAAAAAAAAAATGAACAAAAAGTTTTCGGAATCATAAGCTTTTGATACATCTATTATTGACAGGTTTGACCGATCTGACTTTGTCGTATATGGAACATTGCAAACTCTTCTTTTGAAAACTTTACGTGTTGAGGAAGATCCAAACGAGATACATCAGAAAATGAAAACAGTTCTCTTGTTTCAATATATGATGGGGGATATTCACATGTCTCTGCTTAATATTCAACACAAACTTTCAAACGATTTACTGAAGATTGATAGAGCAAATGCAAGTCTTCCAACAATATTTTAACGAGGGAGATACCTAAGTGCAACACAATAAAGTGTTATTAGTGAAATCTTAAAGTTCAATAAACTCATTTTTTAGTGCCCACTACAAACGCCGAAAGTGAAAGAAGTTTTAGTGCTTTAAAGTGTTTAAACATATTTATATCTATAAAAACCATTTCGCGGTTTGATGGCAATTCATGTACACAAAGACGTGGCTGATTTCAATTTGAGTAGATAGACCGAACTATCGCCCAGTTCACACTCCACCCACGTCTATTAAACAGGTGTAGAGGCTCATCCCTTGTTCCCTGTTTAAGATGTGGTTTCCGGCTTTCTCTTTTCCAATCTTTTCACTTTTCCTTTTTGCTTATTTTATTTTTTATTTTTTTTTCAATTGGAGTAGATAAACTGAACTATCGCCCGGTTCACACTCCACCACGTCTATTGAACAGGTGTAGAGGCTCATCCCTTGTTCCCTGTTTAGGATGTGGTTTCCGGTTTTCTCGTTTCCAATCTTTTCACTTTTCCTTTTTGTTTATTTTTTTTTCAATTGGAGTAGATAGACTGAACTATCGCCTGGTTATCACTCCACCCACGTCTATTGAACAGGTGTAGCGGCTCATCCCTTGTTCCCTGTTTAGGATATGATTTCCGGCTTTCTCTTTTCCAATCTTTTCACTCTTACGTAGCCCCCTGCACACCAGTGGCCTTACCGCCTTGCCCGGGGTGATATGATTAAAAAAAAAAAATTGGCGTCATAGAAGCTGCCAATTCATTTTCCGAAAGGATTTGGGAAATTTTCAAGTCACAATCTTCACCCCAAACACTGAAATACGCAGTATTAGAATATGGACGGAACAATGGTGTAAAATGTTCTTGTTTTAGTTGGGTCTTTTTTTAGACGCAAACAAAAAAGAACGAAGTACAAAGTAAATTTATTTTCCTTCATAATGAATCTATATTTTCCCTGTAAACATTAAAAAATGAAAAGTTCTTTTATTTGAAAAACAGACGGTTCTCTATTATTTCAAAGATGATTTCTGACAATCTAGAGGGACTGGAAATATAAAAATCTTCTTGCCGCTAACAGTGTTGGCGGCCTTTGATAACTTAAGGCTAAATTCTAAATTATTTTGGGCCCCACCAAAACATATTTCTCTGCTAGGCTTCTGGTATATGTATATAAAACAGAAGGGTTATTTATAAAGCAGAACTACATGACATATGACTAAGTCATACATATTTGGGGTCTATTTTTTTTTTTATCATAACACCCCGAGCAAGGCGGTAACGCCACTAATGTGCAGGGGGCTACATAAAAGTGAAAAGATTGGAAAAAAGAAAGCCGGAAACCACATCCTGAACAGGGAAGAAGGGATGAACCTCTACACCTGTTCAATAGACATGGGTGGAGTGTGAAGCGAGCGATAGTTTAGTCTAAAGGCATTTTTAAAACAGTTGGAATAATCATAAAATCTACATTTAAACTGGAAAATCTCAAACATTGGCATAAACTGGCTAGCTACTCGTGGAAATTAAAACCGAAAAATGGTAAAAAAAAACCCTGATATAACATGGAGGAGAGTGACAATAACCAAACCATACAACGGTGGTGATGTATACAGACTGTGCCAGGAAGAAAAGTTATCTATTATGTTGTTCCCAGAACGAAAAAGTTACTAACGGAAAAATCAGAAATTATGTCCAGATGTAATCATACCTATATATAAATACTAGGATCATACAAAAATGTATAAAAGTGTTGTAAGATCCTTGAATAACTCCTCCTTAATTTTGAAAATTTCTGCTCGTTTGAAAATTTGAGTCGCACGTTCGTAAAAAAAATCTCTGTGCGTTTGAAAAGCGGAAAAATCAGTTATTGCAAATCACCTGAAGATACCGAAAGGTTGAAACCTAGGTTGCGGAAATAACACATTTCCAAATAAAAAATATTTAAAAGTTTTACAATATAAATATACTGAACACTTTTTAATACAACTGTATACTGGTCTAACTTCATTATGACCAAAAACTAAATAATATATATATATATATATATAAATTAAAAAGTCTGCCTTCTTCTACCGAGCGCCCATAGCTCAGAGGTAGAATCGCCGACTGATGTCAATGCGGTGGGGTATCAATCCTGAGTTAAAAAGCAATCGGAGTCTAACTGTACTGATGAGCTGTGATACAGCGAAACAGACCTGTCTGTGGATGACTATATATATATATATATATATATATATTGTTAATTTCTAAGTACTTCAATTTATTTGCTAATTTTTTTGCTACGGCGTCTGATAGGTGAGATGATTAGCTGTTCCAGTTAAGTTTTCGAAAAAAAAAATTTAATTAATTAAAGAATTAAATTAAAAATAATGAAATAAATATTTTGAAAAGATTTGCTGTAACTGATGTTATAGAAGACCGCTGTTAATGGCATATAATATTACAGTAGTAGGGATTTAGTCGTGAGGCAAGCACTCAGTGACTTCTGTGTGAAATTAGCCTCCTTGATATTTTAGCTTGGCAAAAGTAATTGAAATATTTTTTTCAAGCTAAAAGGTATATTTTTAGAATCTCTTAAATGCAGCAGTAAGTTTTCTGGAGTTTTTGCGTTTGCTAAATTAGAAATTGAATTCAAGGTATTTGTTTAGCATAGCCTCGAATTTTCAAAGAAAGTGACTATTGTAACCATAATTTCAACAAGGTGGCCAAGAGCATCAGCCATCGAATTCTTCATTTTGACTTTTGATTGAATAAGCACAAACCGTGTCTCGAATTTAAATATTTAACAATTCCGTAAAATTTCACTTTGACACTTATATAATGATGTCATCTTTAAATGACTTGAAATTGGTCTCAGCAAACTACTAAATGCCGGAACAGTTTCTTAAAACGCAATTCTTCATAAAGACCGTCTCGAAAGACGAAATTCTTCTTCTTCTCATTATTATTATTATTATTATTATTATTATTATTATTATTATTTTACTTCTTTTATGGGCCATGTATCTTCAGAACCTAGGTGATCATGCCCCTCCACATTTTCTTATTCATTCTACCTCTTAATACCTTTTGTCTTGGTATTTCTCCCAAACCATTTCCTGCTATCCATTCGCTTAAGCTCTCTATTCGTTCTGTGAGTATCAGATTCTCCAAGCCCTCTTTCCTCATTACGTATCCCAAATGGTCCAGCTGTCTCTTCCTGATGTTACGTATAAGTTTCCTTCTTGTTTCCATTCTCTCCTTCAAATTCATCGTTGCTCACATGATCGGTACATAATATCTATAGAAATCTTCTGTAGATCATATTCTGTTGCTTCGAGTCTTTCCTTCATCTTTGAAGAGATTGACCAGCATTTGCTGCCATATAGGAGGACATATATCACATAACTTTTTTCTTTGTTTCCAACGAAATTTTCCTGTCTCTCAAGACTGTACCCGGTTTCTGGGATGCGTTCTTAGGATCTCAGTGTTGCACTTTCTCTCCTGTGTTGATCATGGCTACGCGAATTAAAAAATGTATTTTGGAAAGTATACCAAATGTATTTATCCCATAAAACATCTTGGAAATTGTAAAAACGTAATAAATAATTAGATAGCATTGTTAAACAGAGTATTATATATATATATATATATATATATATATATATGAAATGATTTGTTTGAACATTATTTTTGATCGATACTCATATTTAAGTAGATATTCTGTTTTTTTAATTAAGCAGTATTATATAGGGGTCGTAGATTCGAATCCTGCCGAATGAAACACATTTTCGTAATAAAAATGTATCGTAAACAATCAGGCCAGTAGATATAAATATATAATACTGTTTAATTAAAAAACAGAATATCTACTTAAATATGAGTATCGATCAAAAATAATGTTCAAACAAATCATTTCAAATTGTCGGTTGTTTATAACCAAGTTTTGTTTATCTTCGTTAATTTCCGTAGTATATATATATATATATATATATATATATATATATATATATATATGATTAAAATACTTTAATCCAAAACGGAATAGTAGGAAGGTAAATCCCAAAAACCTGATCCTAATTAATATTAAAAAATTTAATATTAAAAAATGATACAGGAGGAGAGCTCAATGTAATTAAAATTACAGAGCTAATATAAAGTAAAATAAATTTTCAATATTCAAAAATGTTGAATGAACGTTTCGACATAAAATCCCTAAGAGAGATTTTACATCTCCTCAGCAACGTACATCTTTCAAAATGGAATTAAAGATAAGTATAAAAACAGAGAGAAAAAATAAAAAATAAAAATAAAAAAAGACGATTAAGATTTGGGAAATTTACGTCACAAAAAATTTCGGAATTAATTCATGTCTAATTTTAGATTTTAACTTTTAGATAGAGTTGTAAGTGAAGAAATTAAAAATTTGGATTTGTCTGGCTTAATAAGGAAAGGGGTTAGAGGTGGAGTTAAATTGAGAATAGGGTTAAACAAAACGGAAAGGGAAGTAGGGAGGTAAGAAAAATAAAGACAAGAAAAGAAAAGAATAGAAAGGAAAAAAGGGGAGAATATATATATATATATATATATATATATATATATATATATATATATACGAAAATCTAAAGTGAGCCAAAGCCTTTTCCCTGACGATCCGTAGTGTGAAACCGCGGTAGGTTTTGGCTCACTTTAGGTTTTTCGTGTGTTTTTGCTCTACTATTGTATTTTAGTACTTTCGTATTGAGCACTTTTTCTTGTGTTTGGTTCCGTTTGGGTTTTTTTTTCTTTACTGCGGAATCTTGAATGTTTGTTCTTGTTCCGCTGGTATCTTTTTTTTTCTCCCCATTTATCCGACGACTTAGTACGCCGGATTGTAACGGATTTAGATTCTGTTTGTTAATGGTTTTTTCGAAAGTTTATATTGGCATAAATTTATGGAGTGCATTCTTACAGAGTCTAACTAGTTATTATTATCACTATATATATATATTCAGTTTAACAATACTGTCTAATTATTTATTAAGTTTTTATAATTTCCAAGATTTTTTTATATATATTAATAAGTTAATTGATATTTAAACTTCTTTCTAATGATTAAATAGATATTTGAAAGAGTGTACAAAGATATTAAGAAGTAGATTAGAATAAGAAATGAAAATGTTATTCATAAATTAAAAGGAAACAATTAGAATTAAATACATACTGAATTACAATAAGAATAGTAGATTTACTAAACACCCCTTTTAAGTTAAACCAATAATATAAAATGTTTTTTCTTTCTTTCTTCACTTCTTTTCTTTTTTCTATGAGAAGAGGTCAATATATGAAAAGCTGAAAGAACACTTTTAGCACAAGAATGTATATATCTAAGGTAAAAAAAAATCTGGAGAGGGGTAATAAAAATAAAAAATAAAAATAATATTAGATTTTTTTTTTTTTAATCATATCACCCCGAGCAAGGCGGTAACGCCACTGATGTGCAGGGGGCTACGTAAGAGTGAAAAGATTGGAAAAGAGAAAGCCGGAAACCACATCCTAAACAGGGAACAAGGGATGAGCATCTACACCTGTTCAATAGACGTGGGTGGAGTTTGAACCGGGCGATAGTTTAGTCTATCAACTCTAATTGAACAAAAAAAAAAAGAAAAAGAAAAAAAAAAGAAAAGTGAAAAGATTGGAAAAGAGAAAGCCGGAAACCACATCCTAAACAGGGAACAAGGGATGAGCATCTACACCCGTACAATAGACGTGGGTGGAGTTTGAACCGGGCGATAGTTTAGTCTATCAACTCTAATTGAACAAAAAAAAAAAGAAAAAGAAAAAAAAAGAAAAGTGAAAAGATTGGAAAAAAGAAAGCCGGAAACCACATCCTAAACAGGGAACAAGGGATGAGCCTCTACACCCGTACAATAGACGTGGGTGGAGTTTAAACCGGGCGATAGTTTAGTCTATCAACTCTAATTGAACAAAAAAAAAAGAAAAAGAAAAAAAAAGAAAAGTGAAAAGATTGGAAAAAAGAAAGCCGGAAACCACATCCTAAACAGGGAACAAGGGATGAGCCTCTACACCCGTACAATAGACGTGGGTAGAGTATGAACCGGGCGATAGTTTAGTCTATCTACTCCAATTGAAAAAAATACATAAATAAATAAATAAAAATAATAAAAATAAAAATAAAAAGTAGGGGTGTTGAGCTAACTAAGTTTTAACTTAGTTAAAGTTGACAATTTGACTGCGAAGGATGAAAGCATGTATTCGCTAAAAGTAAAAAAAAACTACTTGTCAAATTTTAAAGTGAATCTCTATTCTGATTAGTTAAATGAAAAGCACATAAAATTTATGTCTTCCCATATCCATAATTAACAAACGTATTGCTTCTTGTATTCAAATGAAAATCATTTTCACAACCAACATCGACTGATGACGAGATAGAAATCTCGAAACATAGAAGTTTCCGTGTAACAATATATATATATATATATATATATATATATATATATATATATATATATATATGGTGTGTCAAAAATATTTTTTACAATCTTTGGAAATTTCCGTGTAACAATATATATATATATGGTGTATCAAAAATATTTTTTACAATCTTTGCAAATTTCCGTGTAACAATATATATATATATATATATATATATATATATATATGGTGTATCAAAAATATTTTTTACAATCTTTGGTGCGTATATTTCTTACCAATGCAATGCAAGGACAAATGTCCACATAAACCTATGTTCACAAATTGTTCGTTTTTGAGCTCTTAAGTTTAAAGTTTGCGTTAAATGTGCAATCCAAAAAAATACTTTTACAAAATTTGTAGGCGGGTTCCTGATTCTATCATAAACTTTCTTTATATATTGCATTTTTTCTATTCTCATATTTAGGTCTCCTTCGGTGGATGACCGTTAATAAATGCTTTAGACAATGAAAGCACTTTTTAAAGAAAAAAACTAATCTCGTACCCTGGAAATATGCGTTTTTTCTCATTCTAAGGAATTTCACGCTTTTTCTGTGAAAATAAAGATTCCATTACTAACCCATTAATTCACTCCGTAAAAACCGGTATTTATACATTTGTTAAAAAATCTGGTATTCATTGTCACTTTCTAAAATAAATCTGACTTTAATTATAAAAAATTAGTATAGGAAATATGGAAACTGTACTCGGCATAAGTGGCGCTTGGAGTAATTTTGTCCAAAGCTATAAGATACTGCTAACCAAAAATATTATCCGGAAAACTTAAATAATGTTTTTAAAAGGTCTTGTCAAGATGTGGTTCCTTCAGTCTTTTTTACAAATATTTACATGGTAACTACGGTATCAAAGGATGTGCGTTGGGGGGCAGTGGATATCGGCTTGGAACGAGAAATCGGGGAGCCGAGTTCGAATTCCTTTTGAATTCATTGCATTCACTGACGCGCAAATAACCTTGGGAAAGGTATTAATCCGTCTCTTCCCTCCAATTATTGATTAAATAACAGGACAGATTGGGTTCTATAGCTTTGGCTGGCATTCAGTCTGCCGCAGAAAGTGGGACGAGTTTTTTTAATTTTTTATTGTTTTCACCTGTGGGTCCCAGGGAAGAGACAGATTAATACCTTTCCCAAGGGTATTTGTGCGAAACTGAATGAAAGGAATTCAATTGCCAGAATAGATTCTTGATTATTCTAATGTCTTTTCCGAATATGTCAACGTTGCCAAGCATCTCTATCAAGTCTTTGTAGTGTACTTTGTCGAACGCCTTTGCGTAGTCTATAAAACACAGATACACGTCTTTCTGCATTTGTATTGCTCTTTCTGATAACATTGAATGTGAATTGCGGTGCAGTGAATATCAACTCGGAACGAGTAATCGTGAAGCCGAGTTCGAATTCCAGCTGAATTTCTTGCATTCAATTACGCGCAAATACCCTTAAGAAAGGTATTAATCCGTCTCTTCCCTCCAGTTAAGGGTTAAATAACAGGAAAGATTACGTTCTACAGCTTTGGCTGGCAAACAGTATACCGCATAAAGCAATGGCAACCTGCTGCGGGATAATCTTCTGCCTTGAGAAAAGTCTTTATCTATTCTTCCTCCGGCTGTGCGTTGAATAACAGAATAGATGGTGTTTTGGTTGTTTACCGCTAAAAGTAATGATAATCTACTGCGGGAAAATCTTCTACCTACTCCTTCATGTCTCAAAAGGGACATGACCGCCTTAGCGTGTACCACGTATAGCAATTAACTGATTGAATACTCCACTTACCTTTTGCGTTCTCAATGTGTCTTTGGATTTCAGTGTTAAAATTTTCGTCCTCTTTTAGAACACTTCCAAGATATTTAAATTATTGTAATTGTTTGATGTTGGTATGTCTGATCGGTAATTTACATTTAGGCGCAGTCTTTTTACCACCATTTTTTTCCTTAAGATGATTTTTAATCCTTTGTTCATGATTTCCTTGACTAGCTTCTTATTATGATGCCCTTTGACGTGGAATGGACTATTTCTCCTGCTATAAATCATAACCTGAGTGACTTCGGGGAGAAAGCTTAGAGGCAGCCAGGACGCAGCTGTCAAACTGTCAAGTGACAGTCGTGAGGCAGTCTAGACGCAGAGTAACTATACCGTTTGGATTTACACTTCTATTTGCTGATTACTAACACTTATTATTGTATACATTGTTCTGTTATTGTGTTTGAAATCTACCTTCTTGTTTCCGTGTCTTACTTCCGGGCCCTATCAAGGCCACAACAATTTGGCGACGAATATTCGTCACAGCAACTTAGCGAGGAAGATTCGCTACAACATTTTTACAGGAGCTTTTGTAGTTTTCTTTCTTGTTCTGGGATTACGGCCTATCACGTTGAATACACCGGTTCTTGCTCGATCACCGGAAGTTAAGCAACATTGAGCCTGGTCAGTACTTAGATGGGTGACCGCTTGGGAATACCAGGTGCTGTACCCGTATAGTGACGGATGTGCATTGTTGTGCAGTGGATATCGGCTCGGAAAGAGAAATCGGTGAACTGAGTTCGAATTCCAGTTGAATACCCTGCATTCACTTAAGCACTGGTACCCTTGGGAAAGGTATTAATCCGTCCCTTCCCTCCAGTTATGGGTTAAATAACAAGGGTAGGACTTGGGGACCCTACCTTTAAAAACAAATCCCAATGAATCTTCATACTCGAAAAGAAAAAATGTATTACTAGACACAAAACTTATATAAGAAAAACAACAATAAATTGTTGAAAGAAAAAGGTATTACCAGCAATAAATAAGTAAAGTTTAGTTGACAATAAATAACCCGCCGAGGTTGATATGCCATAAAAACAAAACAAACACCCAAAAAATCTTTCTTGTTCTACTAACAACACTGTGCCATCTGCTTTATATCCGTTGCTAAGATTGTGGCCGCCAATAACGCTATTTATTTCAAGCTAGCATATAGTCATACAGTGTAAGATTTTTTTACGGGAGATAATGATTTCACCTGGATGTGCGTTGTGGTGTATTGGATATCGACTCGGAACGAGAAATCGGGGAATCGAGTTCGAATTCCAGCCGAATTCATTGCATTCACTTACGCGCAAATGTGCGTTGTGGTGCATTGGTTATCGACTCGGAACGAGAAATCGGGGAATCGAGTTCGAATTCCAGCCGAATTCATTGCATTCACTTACGTGCAAATGTGCGTTGTGGTGCATTGGATATCGACTCGGAACGAGAAATCGGGGAATCGAGTTCGAATTCCAGCCGAATTCATTGCATTCACTTACGTGCAAATGTGCGTTGTGGTGCATTGGATATCGACTCGGAACGAGAAATCGGGGAATCGAGTTCGAATTCTAGCCGAATTCATTGCATTCACTTACGTGCAAATGTGCGTTGTGGTGCATTGGATATCGACTCGGAACGAGAAATCGGGGAATCGAGTTCGAATTCCAGCCGAATTCATTGCATTCACTTACGCGCAAATGTGGTGCATTGGATATCGACTCGGAACGAGAAATCAGGGAGTCGAGTTCGAATTCCAGCTGAATTTCTTGCATTCACTTACGCGCAAATACCCTTGGGAAAGGTATTAATCCATCTATTCCTTCCAGTTATGGGTTAAATAATGGAACAGATTGGGTTCTATAGCCATGGTGGGCAACCAGTCTACCGCAGAAAGCAATGGCAACCTACTGGGGGATAATCTTCTGCCCAGTCTGTCATGTCTCTTTCGAGAAATGATCGCCCAAGCGTGTATCACGTATGGCACTTAACTGACTGAATGATTTCACTGATACAAATCCTACTAATTTACCCACAACTGGAGGAGGAGAAGAGTTTTATTCATGCCTTTCCCAAGATTATTTGCCGGTAAGTGAATGTAACAAACCCAGTGAACCGATTTCCAATTCGAAGTCGTTTGTCATTATTCCCACCTTACATTCAAGCTAACAGCACCCGGTATTCTCAAGAGGTCACAAATCTATTAATTGACCACGCTCAACGTTGCTTAACTTTCCTGATCGTAGATGCACCTTCGTTTCAATGTGATCTGACCGTAAGCTGTTAACCTTGGGCACAACTTTAATGAAAATGTTTGGTAGGAAAGTGTGATAGCAATTTGTGGACTTGTCAAATATTGCTTATATAGTTCAACCAACAGGAATACTAACTGTTTAGGCAATTAATACCGAAGTTTGATGACTATTTTCACCCTTAATATTAATAATAAATCTATAGATAAAAACAGTTGAATAGATTTGAAAGTTGTTTTTCTGTGTTGCGCTAGACAAATGTTCTCGCTCAAATCTGTCTTACATGTGTTTACGTATACCATACGCACGTGCTTTGAATATTTCTGTCACATATGGTTTGGCGTTCCTGCTATTTAGATATCCTTGATAAAATCAAAAGAAGAATCTGCAATGTAATTGAACCTGACCTGGCATCTCGGCTTCAGTCCTTTTCTTACCTTCGTAATGTAACTTCCCTATGACTTTTCTGCAAATACTTTCATGGCAATTGTTCTGATGAATTGTTTTTTTCTATGGTACATAGTCGTTATGAATTTAAGCACAGTATGTGCGTTGTGGTACAGTGGATATCGGCTCGGAACGAGAAACCGGGGAGCCGAGTTCGAATTCCAGCTGAATCCATTGTATTTACTTACGCGCAAATACCCTTGGGAAAGGTATTAATCCGTCTCTTCCTTCCAGTTATGGGTTAAATAACAGGAAAGATTGGGTTCTATAGCCTTGGTCGGCAACCAGTCTACCGCAGAAAGCAATGGCAACCTACTGCGGGATAATCTTCTGCCCAGTCAGTCATGTCTCTTTAGAGACATGATCGCCCAAGCGTGTATCACGTATGGCACCTAAACTGACTGACTAGATTGCATCGAGAAATCGGGGAGCCGAGTTCGAATTCGAGAGTAATTCCTTGCATTCACTTACGCTCAAATACACTTGGGAAAGGTATTAGTCCGTCTTTTCCCTCCAATCATGGGTTAAATAATAGGACAAATTGGATTATATAGCCTTGGCAGGCAACCAGTCTACCGCAGAAAGTAATAGCAACCTGCTGCAGGATAATCTTCTGCCCAGTCAGTAATGGCTGTTTCGAGAAATGATCGTCCAAAGTGTGTATCAAGTATGGTAATTAACTGACTGACTAGATTGCCCGTAAAGCACTATCTTTTTACAATTTAATGAATAGATGTAACTGTAAGTGCTACGCTAACAGTTTCTTTTCTCGCACTGCTTGCTTGTGGAACTCTCTTCCGACTCATGCCTTCCAGTCAAGTTTGATCTTGTTACGGTTCCCTTCTACGAGATATGAACTCTTTGTCTTACTATATATAATTAGCTGTATGACTTCCAAAAGGCAGTTACGTACGTAGTTAAGTGCGCAGTTAAAGCCAGCTACTAGCCAGGAAATAAGCAGCGCAACTGTACCGTTTACTTATTTCTATTTACTGATTATTAACACTCACTTTGTACATATGTTCATGTTATACTAATACGCAGTTTTGAACCTACATTCTGTGTTCCATGTCTTACTTCTGGCCAACCCAGTCACAAGATCTTGGCAACGAAGATTTCGCCACTACAACTCCACAACGAATCTTCAAAAATTTAAATTCGATTTCAATTGTTATCGTCTGTCATCTTAATTTCTGTTTTTATATTGTTCTTGTTCTTTAATATTTTTTCTTTTTATTATACTTTCTCACATTCAGTAACCACCCATCTGCGTCTTAGTGGCTTTGTTGCCTTGCTTGGATCGAAATAATTAAAAAAAGTATCAGTTTCTACTCATTATCCCGATAAAAAGCAGATATTTGTATAAAAATTGATCATTAAGTTGGTAACCAAATTCTAGATGTAACGAAAAAAAATGCTTTAACTTTAAACTCTCCATTAGGAAACGCTTATTGAAGCTGTCTTTTGTTTAACGACTCGCAGATATTTCTCGAAGGAATAGTTCCCTTTGCACGGTTTTTCCAGGTTTAAATGATTCCTTTCTTTAAATTTTCTAGTGACAGTTCGCCACGGCCGGAAAACCCCGGAGCACACAAAGTCGAAATCCGGACGTGACCCGTGACAAAATAAATATTCATACGATCGATTTTATACAAGGCAATCCGTGCTGGGTCCGCGACCCCTTTCGTCTGAAGTGTTTCTCACGCTCTGATGCGCAAGGAGAAGTCGTAAATTCCGAGTTAATTTTCAATAAGCTTCAACAATCGTTTGATGTCAGATTTCTGTTCGTTGATGAATATTCATGAAGATGGCCGACTTAAACATTTCCAAACGGTTTTAATATCGTTGTGGATTAAAGACCACTGCTTTTCAGAGATTTTGGATATGTTTACAGGGAAGAGTCGGAGGGTTGTAAAAATAGAACTTTAAGGGGTGATATTTTCAGCCCATTTTTAATATTTTTACGAACTTCGTGTTTTTGTTTGTTTGTTTTTTTACGATTTTGTATACTTAAATAACCCTGTAAAAGCTATATTGTCCGTGTGATGTTTTGATAAATTGAGGGCTCGCTAAAGTGCATCAATGCTTTCACTTTTAAATAATTAATTTGTTATAATAGTTTTCTTTGTTGATATAAGCAGCAGTCCTTACCTAATACGGATGCTTGCGCACAAGTTGTCCACTGACGGGGAGCCATACGGTTTGCTTCTGGCTGTGTGTATTTCACTAGAAAGTTCCGATAGGATTCGCAGCTGATCAGTATGGACAACGAAACTTCTTCGTTAAGAGTAATTTTGGGGGAGTTTTAATAAATGTTTTCCTTTTCTTTGACTAGATTTTAACGTCAAGATTGAGAAATTATCGACATTCACGCTATATATATATATATATATATATATATATATATATATATATATATGTATGTATATCGCTCATTCACTAATGAATTAAAGCACTCTGGCTATTGGGCGTGTCTAATCACAATATACATGCTAAAAGTCTGCCTTCTTATACCGAACGCCCATAGCCCAGAGGTAGAATCGCCGACTGACGCCAATTCGGTCGGGTTTCAATCCTGGGTTAAAAGCAATCGGAGTCTAACCGTATTGATGAGCTGTGATATCTGCGGATATATATATATATATATATATATATATATATATATATATATATATATATATATATTACTATACGTACCAACAATAAAGTAGCACTATTTATTAGAAAAAAACTAACGCTAACAAATCAGTTACGTAAATCGTCAACATCCCAACGAGGACTACCACGTGGGTTAAAGGGGAAGAAAAAAAGAAACAAACAAAGCCCAATAACAATAAGTCAAGATCTTGTTTGAAAGAAAAAAACCCAAAGACGAAAACCTTAACAGAAAAGAGCTCAATACGAAAGTACAAAAGTAGAGCAAAAATACAATAAACTAAATCTAAAAGTGAGCCAAATGAGTGACACACACACACACACATACACATACACACACACACATACATACATACACATATATATATACGTGTGTGTGTGTGTTTGTTTTTAAGGATTTTTATCATGACAACTTACTACAATAAAAGTTGTTTTTTAATCAGTTGAGTTAACTTAACTCAAGGACACATGACCCATCGGATATAGGAGTGGATTAATTCCAGTGAATTGGCCAAAAGTGTTGTGAGTTCAATACCAGACGACAGCAGTGGTAAACAAATAACTCAGAAAGTTAAGTTAAAGGGAGATAAGTACATGGCTACTGGAAGTAGTATCGCGCATGGATTGAGAATGATATACCACAATGATCAAAATAAAGGGTTCAGTTCGAAATTCCTAGCACCTGAAGAGGGCCGGAGCGTACAACGGCCGAAACGTTGTAAGCACGGCGGCAAGAAATAGTCCCAAAAATTTAAATAATATTGGCTTTCTTTATCTTATTCTTTATTTACTCATTCATGAATCATGGATTGAAATTGGTCCAAAATAACGCAACATATAAAATGATTTTACGGAGTTAGACCAAAGAAGAAAATGATATATCAAGTATTTATACGTATTGTTATTATTATTACTATTGTTATTATTATTATTTCCTTTGATTTATGCTATAATTCCATTTCCTCCGAGTCCCAACGAAAGACGTAACGTCAAAAATGTCATCATGACTTTTTCCACTGAACATTTTTGTAATAAAATAAAACAACCTAAGATTGCATGCATTTTTTACATTACTTTAACGAATGAGCTACAAGGGATCTATTTAATGGGTCTATCATAAACTTACCAATCAAATTGGGGGCTCCATTAGTGATGACTTAATGCATCTTACTTTTGAGAATTTCCACTTCAAGTTCCTTGTATTTTTTATGGATATTCAAAGATACATTGCGGTCTACAAGAACTGAAATGTCAATGAGAAAGCACATTCTGTTTTCATGTTCTTTGCTTGAAATTGAAAATAATATTATTATTAAAGCATTTTTCTCGTTGCAATGAAGGATATTCATAAGCCCGACATGAAATCCCTTCTTCAAAATTTGCTGACCAACAGAACTTGGATGTTCAACTCTAATATAATAAAAACCGTTGTGTATTTATCTGTTTATATATATATATATATATATATATATATATATATAGTCATCCGTAAACAGATCTGTTTCGCTGTATCACGGTTAGACATCCGATTGCTTTTTAACCAGGATTGAAACCCAACCAAATTGGTGTCAGTCGGCGAATCTACCTCTGAGCTATATATGCATGGTAGAAGGATGTAGACTTTTTAGCGTGTATATTATCATTATACACGCCCAATAGCTGAGGTGAGTGTGTGTGAGTGTATGTCTGTGTGTGTGTGAGAGAGAGAGACAACGAGAGAGGGAGGGAGGGAGGGAGGGAGGGAGGGAGATATGGATCGGAATCTGACAAGATGAATAGAATAAGCAAGGACCAAGTAGGAAATGTGTCTTTAATTTAACCTTGTTTCGCTATTACAAGATTCTTCAGATATTTATTAAAGACGAATTCGTCATTAAAAATCTCTGAAGAAGCTTGTTAAAGTGAAACATGTTAGAATAAAGACACTTTTTTCTACTCTTGTTCTTTATTTATTCTATTCATTTACATATATATATATATATATATATATATATATATATATATTATAAATTATGTTTTAGAACATGTACATAATTTTTTCTATATATGTCCTCTACAATCATATGTTTGTTTCGACGTTGGGTGTCCAACGTCTCATCAGGAGGAATAGGCAAGAACTGAAATGATCCGCTGTCTATATTTGGTTCATTGTTGTTGTGGGGTTGGTTGGGGTTATTGATAATGAAAAATATGTGTCTTCCATGTTGACAGTTAGATTTTTGAAGAGCTTGGTGTGTAAGTGCTAAATTGTTGATTAATAGCATTATCTGTTGGAATGTACGTTTTTATCGGTCGGGTATATCTTTTGGTTAGAATTTCGAAGAAAGTGGTGTGTGTGGGGTTTTTGATTACTTGGTCAGTTTTGTGTTTTTGTGTGGGTATTTTTGTGATTGGGGAACTCATCTTGTTTGAGTTAAGAGTTAAGAGTTTTTAGGACGGCCTCGTGGTTAGCTAGTGTTTGATTAATTTGTGTCTGCTGTTACCAGACAGATTTTATGCATTCTCTTTCATTTAGTGGATAGGCTGTCTTCCTCGGGGTTCCTTAGATAAACGTGATAGGGGTGGGGTGTTTTTCTTTTTATTTCCAAAAAATCTAAACTTGTAATTTTTAGGAAGTAAATGTAAATTTGTATTTTAAGATATTAGTATTAAGATATTTAATCTTAATTTTGAATATAGGAAATTGACTCTTTTTCGAGTTTGGGAGTCATTTTTTTCGTTTAATTTTGATTTTTCCAGTATGGAATATTTTTGTATTTAAGTAAGGTTATTACGGGTAGATTTCTAATCTAATTCGGAATATTAAACTCTGCTGTAGACTTTAGTTATTTGATCTATTTAAGTGTGGAGTATTTTGTATTTAGGCGAGGCTATTTATAATAAAACCTAAATTTGTATTTTTTAGAGGGTAAATGTTAATTTGTATTTCATCAGTTTTTTATAATTTATCTAAATTTGTATATTTTAATCTTAATTTTAAATTTAGGGGATCAATTTTTTTTCCTTTTAATTTTTAATTTTTCATAGATTATAGTTTGGGAGCCTGTTTATTTCTTTTAATTTTACATTTTATTTATTTAGATGTTTTTGTGGGTATTAGACCTTACTTTAAGGATTTATTAGATCGATTTTTTCTATAGCATTTTTAATCTTTAATAATAAGAATATCTAATCAAACTCCTAGTATTTCCTAGCATGATTGTAGGGTTAGGTCCCTAATGTACTTACTATTTATATATTTAAGCATCTGTATTTTTTCTTGAAGGCAAAGAAAACATGGTTCTTTTATAGATTTTGCTGTTCTTGCTTGTTTGAGGATTTTCTATTTAACCTTAGGCGTTTTATTTTCGTCTTTTATTTTCCAAAAGTATTTGTAGAGAGACGTCATGTTTTGTTTTTCTTTGTTATTGAAGGATAAGAGATGATTGTAAAAGCGCTTTTTAAATACGTTCAAGGTATTCCCAATATATTTTTTTCATCTTTAGGATTTTCTATGGATGAAATCGAACACATATATATCAGAGATTTCGTCAGACATTTATTGGTCATGGGGCATGGGTTGGGGGTTTCTACCGTTACGGAGGTTGTTATCACGTGACGGACTTGTATTAGTGTTGGATTTATTTTTGCTGTGTCGTTTTAATATTTTGGTGTTATGCATTTTGATTATTTTTTTCTAGATTCTTGGAGCAGCTATAGCTTAATTTTATGGTATTTTTATTGAAGATTTTGCTCAGAGGGTTATTTTTGGGAAAGTGCTTCTCTATTAATTTAAGAAATTTATGCCCCAGCTTAAAGTTAACTGATCGATTGAAGAGAGGGTTATACCCTGTTTCTATTTTTGCTTTTTGAACTTTTGAATTTTTCCGCAAAGCTGATTTTTGATGATTTATACCCGCTTTCATTAAGGATTCTATTATAAATTACCTTGTGCTTATCAAATATCTCTTTACTGGATGAATGTGTGTTAATGCGACGCTCTACAGATGATGGGATGTGCTTAATAATGGATGGTGGGTGATTATAGTTGGGGTTTATATATATTGGGTTAGCGTTGTTTTTCATGTAAGGTTGGAAAGTGTTCGATACTAGGTCTAATGTTATGTCTAGGAAATCCACTTGCTTGATATTGTGGTTAATCACTACGTTAAGGCCAAAGGATTTAAAGACTCTATGGATTAATTTTCTGGTTTTATCAACCTTACCTCCAGTAGATTTATCAATTATCATTAGTCCGTCGTCCCTATATAGGTCTATATTGTCCGTTTCGACTTCCTTATGTGCAGTTAAGTTGTACAGTAAGAATAATCCTATCAGATCCAAAGCCTCTGCAGAATCCAGGGCACCCATAGATAAATCAAAGTTCTCCTTTGAGTTCTTAGTCCACTGTTCGTTGTCATGGATTATAACCGATTTCCTGCAGTTCAGGATAATTTTGACTTCATCCTCTGTGTTGTCTGATTAGAATTCCGCGAACTCCAGGGCGAGACCGAACAGGTTCTCCGAAATTGATGGGTAAAAATCCACAATATCAAATTGTAAAAAGGGGGCATTATTTTTTCCAACAATTTTTTCAAATCACTCGATTGCGTCCACCGTACCTTTCCACTGCGTTAGTTTAATTTTATTTTTTATTTGTTGGTTGACCCTCTCTAATATTGTTTTACTTATCCTACCTATTTCGGATTTTGTGGGGTTTATTATTCTTGTAGGTAATTTGCTGTAAAAATCAGGTTTGTGGTCTTTCAAAAGCACATATGCTTCTTTCGTTGTTATTTTGGGGACTTATTTTCAATTTGTCCGTAATTAGTTTATCTTCCTGGTTTATTCTGTCTATGTGGTTTTTATGTTCCTTGTTGATTTTCCTGTATTTTTTGTTAGTTCTTTTTTTAATTAGGTCCTTGTATTCATTTGGGTCCATCTTATAGAAATTCAATGTTTTGTCTGATTTGACAAAGACCTTATCTGATTTGTATATGTTGCTGACTATTGTGTCTAAGTGATTTTGGAATTAATTTTTGTGTTTGTGGAAAGGTATTTTGTTTATGGTTTCGAACAAGTCGTTTTCGAAGCTAAGAAGTTTGTCTGTGAGGGGAGCGGTTCTTAGGTTTTTAAATCCGAATGTGTTATTATTTGGAGCTCCATGGCCTTTAATGAAGTCTATCTAAGGAACCCCGAGGAAGACAGCCTAGCCACTAAATGAAAGAGAATGCATAAAATCTGTCTGGTAACAGCAAACACAAATTAATCAAACACTAGCTAACCACGACACCGTCCTAAAAACTCTTGATTGATGGGTAAAAACAAAAAGATGAGTACCCCAATCACAAAAAAACTCACACAAAAACACAAAACTGACCAAGTAATCAACCCCCTCATGTGGAAATTCTATACCCGACCGATAAAAACGTACATTCCAACAGATAATGCTATTAATCAACAATTTAGCACTTACACACCAAGCTCTTCAAAAATCTGTCAACATGGAAGACACGTATTTTTCATTATCAATAACCCCAACCAACCCCACAACAACAATGAACCAAATATAGACAACGGATCATTTCAGTTCTTGCCTATTCCTCCTGATGAGACGTTGGACACCCAACGTCGAAACAAACATATGATTGTAGAGGACATATATAGAAAAAATTATGTACATGTTCTAAAACAATTTATAATAAATATTCACAGCTCTATACATCATATATCGAGCACTGTTTTAAATTAATGTTTTTGGGCGGTGAAAAAAATTATTTCTTCGTTCTGTACTCCCTCGTATATATATATATATATATATATATATATATATATATATATCCCTCCTGTCATGCACATGGAGAACGAGACAAAAGCGAGGCAGCGTCGGTTCAGTTCACTCGCTTTACAAGTTACTGAACTTGACTATCTGTAATTGAAATTAAAGATCTTAACACGTGCTTGCAAAAAAACTAATTAGGCACAATTAATTTTTGGCTAATTAATTAATGTTTTTGCAATAATTATGTCTTCAAATAATGAAAAATCCTCTCGATTATAATAAAGGATATTATATATATATATATATATATATATATATATATATATATATATATAAAACCAAAATAGTAGGAGGATTTGAACAATTATTAAGTAAATCATAGAGCTTTATATTCTACCACAACAGAATGCAGAAAGCACTGGACGGCCGTTTCGTCCTACATGTCAGACGCTCCAGCAGTGCGCATCCACTACCAGGAACTGAAACCCGACAGATAGGTTATTAAGCTGATGTCATACCAACTGTACTACGGGCTCTGGTGACGAGAAGATAACGGATTAAGCTCAATGAAGTGCGCCGCTCCTCACAAATTCCGTGGTGGAACTCCTCTAAGTTCCTTTGCCCATAGGATAGTGTCTCCCCAAGTCAAGACTTCTCCAACCAAGCCGCTAAATCCATAGCGAGTTACGTGGTTGAAGCACAGAGATATAATTCAAGTAGTAGGAGGATTTGAACAATTATTAAGTAAATCATTATGATTTATTTAATATATATATATATATATATATATATATATATATATATATATATTCCCTCCTGTCACGAACAGAAAAGATTATCTATCAGGAAACAGTTAGAAATCCTTTCAAATATTTTGCTGTCATTACGTTCAGGGTGAATAGCCTGTAAGAAAACAGTTAATAATTCTCTCGAAAATTTTGATGTCATTTTTACCGGCAGGAGTACACTCTTTTAAGAATATTTTTCATACTTACTCAATTCACACAATTATTGTGCTAACCGTGTTTATTGTGAACTCTATTTACTCCGGTCTCGATAGTAAGTCTGACCGGATAAGGTCAAACTGGGGTTGATCAAGAAAATGACCTACAGTCAGTTGCTAACTGAGGCAAAGAACGGCAATGTAATTTTAGCTCCTCCAAAACAAAACTGCTTTCTGCATTCCATCAATAGAACTGTTGCTAACCTCCAGACTCGCTGTGACTTCTCGTGCTAACATTTACGGTTGACATTAAATGAAAAGACTGTATTGATAAGCCTGCTAATAAGAAAATTCGTTCACCGTTTCGTGCGAGACAATTTTTCTCTCTCTTGAATCGGTTTAACATATCTATAGGTCTACTATTAGTCTATGCCTTGAATATGGCTTCAATCACTTTCCCACGACCATTAAAAGCGTCTATGTGTCTATTCTATAAGTACTTACATTTTTCGGATCAGGTGCTTGCTATGTTACTTAGAATTTATTAATTTAAGCACGGTATAGGAAAGGTATTCAACCGTCTCTTCCCTCCAGTTATGGGTTAAATAACAGTACAGATTAGGTTCTATAGCTTTTTGTCTACCGCAGAAAGCAATGGCAACCTACTGCGGTTTAATCTTCTGCCTAGTCAGTCATATCGGTTTCGAGACAAGATCATCCAAAGCGTGTATCACATATGGCACTTAACTGACTGATAGGTTCATGAGCGTTGTGGTGCAATGCTTATGAGCTTGGAATTAGAAATCGAAGAGCCGATTTCGAATTCCTGTTAAATTCATTGTATTCACTTTCGCGTAAATATCATTGGGAAAGGTATTATTCCTCAAGGACACATGGCCCAATCGATAGAAGCGTTGGTTAGTTCCAGTGACTTGGCCTCAAGAGTTGTGAGTTCAATACCAGGCAGAACAAATAACTAAGAGAGTTGAGTTAAAAGAAGATAGCTACATGGCTACTAGAAGTGTCATTGAATGAGTATCATATACCGCAGTGATCGAAATAAGTGTTCAATTCGAAATTCCTAGCACCTGAAGAAGGCTGGAGCTTACAACGGCCGAAAAGTCGTAAACATGGCATCAGTCCAAACAGTGTAAATATTACCTCATCTCAGAAGTACAAACAATTATAAATATGTTTCTTCTCCCTCCAGCTATGGGTTGAGTAGGAAAAAACTGAGTTCTATAGCTATCATTGGCAACCAGTCTACCGTAAAAAGAAATGGCAACCAACTCCGGGAAAATCTTCTGGATTGTCAGTGATGTCTCGAAAGAAGCATGGCTGACTAGCCAGAAGATCTTTCGAGGCCTGATCGCCCAATCGTGTATCACCTATACCACTTAACTGACTGACTAACATGATTAACAGCAGTATATAATCAATTTAATGTTGAACTCGATGCAACCATAAATTCTATGTTAAAACGTTCTCTTCTCACACTTCTTGCTTGTAGATCTCTTATCCAGCTACTTGCATTTCAGTTGATCATTAAAAAAAATAAATACAATGTCAGTTGTTATCTACTGCTTTTCTGATTACTTTTCTATTGTAATCGATCCTAAATAATGCTTCTGTTTTCTAATACTTTCATGGTAACTTTTAAGATGAGGTCGTTGTTATGGTACCAATGTTTATAAATTTAATAAAGCGCAGTGGTAGATTAGCAAC
Organism: Ascarosepion bandense; assembly: GCA_037127315.1. Taxonomy (NCBI): domain Eukaryota; kingdom Metazoa; phylum Mollusca; class Cephalopoda; order Sepiida; family Sepiidae; genus Ascarosepion; species Ascarosepion bandense. The sequence continues at coordinate 6,956,002 of JBBBDQ010000738.1, forward strand.
AAGGTTTGATCAATTTCTACTTGGGTTGGGTAGATGTAACCATAATTTCCACGCTAACAATTTCTTTACTCGTGCTTCACGCTTGAGAAACTCTCTGTGGGCTTCTGGATTTCCAATCAAGTTTGATCTTCAAAGATTTAAATGAAATGTTAGTCATATTTATTGACTTCCTGATTAGTCTTCCATTATTCTCAGCTCAGTTTTGTAATTATTTCACCCCGTGAAACGCTTGTGTCTTAATGATTACATGGGACGATTTGATGCTCTACAATTTATGTTGTATTGAGCATTTTTTAAAAATTAAATGCCGGAGAACTCGGGATTCTAAACCTGTTAGTTATCTTCACACACACACACACACACACACACACACACACACACACACACACACATATATATATATATATATAACTAAACTTATTTATAAATGGAACTTTGTCTGTCTGTGTGTGTGTCTGTGTTTGTGTGTGTGTGTCCCCGTTATCTATAGACTTCGAAACGGCTGAACCGATTTTCTTGAAAATTTTCAGTTGTATTATAAGCGTCTGCTAGTGCTTCTTAGCTAGGTTTTTGATACACTCATAGAAAAAGACATAAGAAATGACATTCAGAAGTTTCAAGGTTGCAGTTCTTACGATAGTGCTGAAAATCGATAATATATATATATATATATATATATATATATATATATATATATAAAAGGTAAGATGTTTGTGTGCGTGTCTGTTTATCTGCCTGTATGTCTGTATTTTTTCAACCCTTTTATTTTAGTTTTTGCTTCGGGCTTGGCTCTAAGTAGGTGTAATTGTAGTTCTTAGTCTCAGCCATGATACCATTTACTCAGAGGACTTATTTAGCCTTCAAAATTCAGTTTACGACAAAAAACTTATTTGATATCGATACCAGGAAATCAAAATTTGATTTACATCCATTCATTTTTCTTTCAGTCTACGGTTTCGCTGTAACTGGAAACAACTATTGCTTTTTAGTCTTTCGTGCCAACGTCCAAGGAGTCTGAGCTCCAGGACCATGGATTAGTTTTAAAGCTTTCATTACACCCGAGCAACGCCGGGCAATACTGCTAGTATATTGATTGTATAATTACTTAGTTTATGGTCATAATAAGGTTAGACCAGTACACATTTGTATTAAAAAGTTTTCAATAAAATTATATTGTAGAACGTTTGAATATTTTCCATTTGTAAACAAGTTATTACGCTTACAAATAGAATATATATATATATATATATATATATATATATATATATATATATATATATATATAGTACCGGCCATAATTATCAGGCCACCCCAGTGTTTTTTTGTCAAATGAAAATAGAATGGTACTTTTGTAATTTTTACTTTGCAAAATTTTACAAGGCAAAGAAGCAAAGATGAACTCTTCCGAATCACCCTAAATTTTCTTCGTACTTTTATTGATGAAACTGCAATATAAGTAATTAGTAAATATTTATAAATTCATTTGATGCACATATTATTGTGCAAGATTTACAAAAGAAACATTCTATTTTCATTTACAATTATTCACTTGGCAATAAATATTAAAAAACAGTATGAAATACATCAGTTTTTAAAATACTGCGGTGGCCTAATAACTATGACCGGTAGTGTATATATATATATATATATATATATATATATATATATATATATATGTATTGTATTGTATTGTAGCGGCATTCACCCAGGACGGGTTGAGCCGGCATCCCCAAGAACATTTGAAGCGTCTCTCCCAGCGGCGGCCCACGATCGGCGATCTTGAGCCAGCTCCACTCCGATCTCTGCCCAGTCCCGGCTCCACCTCCGAAATCCCACGACATTTGGGCCCGAGATCGGCTCCATGTCCCCCTTCAGCGTGGCTGCCCACGTCCTCAGCTGACCCCCCGCACGCTTGCGCCAGCCCGGTAAGGGCCTCGGGAAGAGGCAGTCGCGAATCAGCTCACCCGGAGGACAGCGCGCAGCATGGCCGAACCAACGCAGTCGACGGAGTCGGAGAGCAGCCGGTATCGGTTGAAGACGGCATGTTTGACGAAGGGTCGATGTCCGCACCCGATCAATCCGCCGGAAACGCAGGATGCGCCGGAGACAGTCATTGTCGAAGACCTCCACCCTCTTGAGGTCCGCTATGCGCACCGGCCACGTCTCGCAGCCATACAGCAAGATGGATCGCACAACAGCTTGGTAGACGCGGCTCTTTGTACGCAGGGCGATCTCCCGCCTTGACCAGAGACACTTCTGGAGGCGGTTGAAGGCGGCCCTCGCAAGCGATAACTTATTCAAGGTTCATATATATATATGAACCTTGAATAAGTTATCGCTGATTTTTCATAAAAGGTACTGTCTTATTATTTACAAAATTTAGTAAGGAACATGTTACTGAAAATATTGTCCATAGCTAGCCATTACATTTTTCAACTTTCTGTCATCATTTGAATTCCACGTCGGAAAATCGATACCTCTTTTCAGGTTAACCACGAGTCAAAGTAATTTTTGTCATCTTCATAAGAATGAAAGTGCTGCTCAGCCAGTCCATGTGTCATCGATCGGAACGAGTGAATATCTCTGAGGCATACGACGAGTGAATACGGCGGGTGGAGTAGGACTTACCATTTAAGCGTTTGCAAGTAGGTTTTCCCCTGATTTGCAACATGTGGTCTAGCGTTGTCATGTTGCAAAATAACTTTGTCGTGTCTTTGCTTGTATAGCGGCTGTTTTTCTTCAATGCTCGGTTCAAACGCATCAGTTGTAGTCGATAGCGGTTTCCCGTGATGTTTTCGGTCGGTTTGAGCAACTGATTCCACCAAATGCAGAGCAGACATTTCGAACCATGAATATTCGGCTTTGCCGCCAATGTTAATACTTGGCCGATCTTACCCCACGATATTTTACGGTTTGATTTTTTAATAGTGTATCTACTTTTCATCGCCGGTCATGTTATCTTTCCTTTTCTGCCGTTGAAGCAGCTCGACGTCTCTCGGCTTCAATTCGTACGGCACACAATGTCCTTACTTTTTAATCACCTCTAATGCTTTCAGACGCTTCGAAACTTGTGCGATCAACTAATGATTCTGCAACTTCAGCTTGCGGCTACATGAGTCTTCGTGAAGTAATGCCCCTAATTATCCTCTTCAAACTTTTTTCGGTGCGCAGGAGCGTTTTTAACTTCAACGTTAAAATCACAATTGAACCAATCTCTGCATGTTGTTGAATCAATAACGCATGGTCGCCGTAAGTCTCAAAAAGAATTCTGTGTGATTAAGCTGTAGATTTCTTTTGAATAAAGTAGTGCCCGTAAATACATTTTCTTTGGCATGAAATCCGACATGTTTAACGTTATGAAAAACAAAATTGTTTACACTTCGGCGAAATGACATACATTGAATTTCAAGTTTGCTTATAGTACTTCTTTATAAATGCGTTAACATCTGAAACTACGTGCAAGCAGTTCTGGGAATGCCATCTGTTGGAAAACAAGGAGAACTTAGTCAACCTCCTAATATATATATATAAACAATAAGAAAAATTTTCGACTCAATTCCATTCGAAATTTTATGCCATTATTACCAAGGGTAAATTAAAATATCTTTTGTAACACGCCTTTATGTATATAAAATTTTAAGTTTGTTATTTTATATCGGTCAAAGATTTATCATTCCTATCAGCATTCACTGTACGATATTATGTATTATTCATTTTTATCGCTCATTCATTAATGAATTAGAGCACTTGGGCGTGTGTAATGATATACTCGCTAAAACGTTTGCCTTCTTCTACCGGACGCTCGTGGCCCAAAAGTAGAATCGCCGACTGACGCCGATTTGGTAGGGTTTCAATCCTGGGTTAGGAAGCGATCGGAGTCTAACTGTACTGATGAGCTGTGATACAGCGGCGGATGACTATATATATATATATATATATATATATATATATATATATATATATATATACATACATATTAATGCGGGTTTCATTGAATAATATAGACAAGTTTTGTCTATTAATTTTGTGTAGGATCCGTTCATACCGTCTGATATACTTGATGGTGATGTCGTTGAAAGACAACAAAAAATCACAGTAATTGTTGATTTTTTTATCGGGTCTAAGCTTTCGGCTCACATAAGCCATTATCAAAGAGTAAATATTAACACACAGTAAACATAGAACATTTAAGTTATTAACAATAAAGAGAATTGAATTGAAAATAAAAGTCCATCCTTACCGTGGCGGATGGCCGAAGACAGTGACAAAATAGTGGTGTTGTGGTCCCTGGTCTGATTACAGACATTTGAGTACGTTATTGGAAATATCAAAAGTGATTGTATTCAAACCAGGTTTAAATTGTTTAATGTAGATTGCTTCGAGGATTTTTAGTTTCTGTTTGTTATTTTCTTGTTTAAGTATGTACGTGTTATCAACAAGCGTTTTTCTCAGAAGTGTGCGTTGATAACCGTGTTGTTCTAAATGACGGAATATATTTGAATTTTCATTTAAGTGCAACGTCAGACGCCGTGAGAGCGAATTTGTGGTGTGGCCAATGTAGATATTATTGAGGTTGTTAGAGATACATTCTCTAAATGGACATTTGAATTTATATACTACATTGGTTTTTTGCAAATCACTAACGGTGGGGGAAGAGTCGTTGCGGACGAATGATTTAGATGTAGTGGATTTAGTGTAATATATAATAAACTTAATTCTTTTGTTAGAGTCTGTCGGAGCCACGTTGTTTGTCTTGATTACCTAACAGACTCTAACAAAAGAATTAAGTTTATTATATATTACACTAAATCCACTACATCTAATTCATTCGTCCGCTCGGACGAATGAATAATATCGTACAGTGAATGCTGATAGGAATGATAAATCTTTGACCGATATAAAATAACAAAGTTAAAAAGAAGTAAAAATAGAGGTAGAAATATTTTTATGGTTCAATCCCCCGTTTAACTTAGCGGTGATAACTAAAATCGGTAAAATATTTTAAAATATTTTTTAATCTATTGGAACAAAATTTTAGCAAAAATACTAAATTGCATAAAATATTTAATAAAAACAATGATAAACTTATTTACTGTTGCATGCCTAATTTAGAGAGGTTAATTAGTGGACTTAATAAGGAAAAAGTTAGAGACATTCCACGCATTGACACACGGAGTTATAATTGTAGGAACAAAAATAGTTGTCCCTTACAGGGCAGATGTCAGCAGGAATGCGTGGTCTATCAAGTTAAAATCTATAAGAATACAGAAGATACTAACCCCTAAATATATATAGAAGCTACACAGGATAAGTTTAAAAAAAGATATTATAATCACACAAGTAGTTTCAATAACGAAACAACTAAGCATAGCATTATCCACTTACGTATGGACTATTAAGCAGGAAGTAAATAAGGACCCAGTCTTGAAATGGGAAATACTAAGGAGATGTCTTAAATACAAAGCTGACCAGCAGGCTATGTACTGAAGAGAAACTAGCTATAGCTTTGTATAAGCAACCGACTAACTTACTGAATTCTAAGACTGAAATCCTGAATAAATGTAGGCATAGGAAGCGATGGCTATTAGATTAGGCCAGTCTATCGTGGTATAGTACATTTTTGTTTTCGTCTTTGTTTTCTAACCATCCCCCTGAAAATTAAAAATTAAAAAATTAAAAGTAATAAAATTGTTAACCTCCCCCTCCCTTGTGTTATGTAGTTTGTTTGATTTCTTGGTCACGTGGTTTGTCTTGATTACCTATTTATATATCGTTTTTTTCTTTTCCTCTTTAGCTAGCTTTCCCTGACAATCTGTTTAGATGAAACTTAGGTAGGTTCGTCTGGCTCATTAGGTGCTATATATATAGTCATCCGCAGACAGATCTGTTTCGCTGTATCACAGCTCATCAGTACGGTTAGACTCCGATTGCTTTTAACCCAGGATTGAAACCCGAACGAATTGGCGTCAGTCGGCGATTCTACGTTTGGGCTATGGGCATTCGATAGAAGAAGGCAAACTTTTTAGCGTGTATATTGTCATTATACCCGCCCAATAGCCAGAGTGCTCTAATCTATTACTGAATGAGCGATGCGTACATGCAAGAGTAGTTATTGTTTTTTCAAAGTCTACCATTCTTCCAAAGTGCACAATCAGGGTGTGAGAGGGTAAGTAGTCATCCGCAGACAGATCTGTTTCGCTGTATCACAGCTCATCAGTACGGTTAGAAGAAATACAGAAGAAAGTAGGAATCGTTTCTCAATCTAACATTTCTACTTTTTATTAAAGCTTCTTCAGAGATCAGGTTAAAGATGAGAAATGTATACTGTGTGGAGTTTATGTATATAAAGTCATGTGAATGTAAATAATATCATTTATTAACACATATCTACCATACTCGAAATATAATAAGCACATATCGCTACATACATAAATTCTACACATATTCATTTACACGTAAAATATAATTCACTCTTGATAATGGCTAAATGTGTGGCCGAATGCGTAATAAAATCAAAACATTCGGACAAATACTATATAATTTGATTTATGAAAAGAAAAATTAAGAACACACGAAAACTTAATGATAATGAACTGTTAGCTATCTATAATTAAACCTGCATTAAAAAGAGATTGCTGCCCAAAATCACAATATGTAAGTAGCGAGCATAAAGATCAGAACGATGTTAAGAAAACGTTTAAATGTGAAATGACTTTTTTTTTAAAGCTTCGTAGAAAATTTCATCAAGGAAAAATTAGGAAATAAAGGTAAATTATGTAATTCCAAAATATAAAACTCAATAAACTTATTTTGATAAGGTTATAAGAATAATTATATAACATTCGAAAAAAAAATAGGTGATCAAAAACATCAGAACGATTAAATAAATCTATAAAATTTAATAATTATTTTGCATTATTGAAAATTTTTTTAGGGTAAGAATATAAAATCAGGTATTTTACTAAATTACTTTTTACTGGTTTTTGCATTGTAAACAAGTGGAAAAAAATCTGTGACGTCTTGATATTTAGAAAACTGGTGGTGAAGTTACGTAATGAAGATAAACTCTTGATTGGGGATATTTCAAAGAGTGTGAGGAAATCTAAAAGTGTTCTTCATCGTATTAAAAAAAAAAACTTGAGGAAACTGGGTCATGTGAAGTCAAGAAATCACCTGGCAAGCCTAGGAAAACTTCTGCAAGGGAAGATGGATTGATGAAGAATAAAAAAAAGCTAATTCTAACCTTGGCATTAAAATATCAAGGCACACTATTTCCAGAAGAATTAATGAAATAAATCTGAACAGTCGAGTAGCCTCTACGAAACCTTACATTTCTACAATGAATCAAATGAGCCGATTGAAATTTGTCAGTGAACACCTCACATGAACAGAAGAACAGCGAGATTGTGTTCATTTCAGCGATGAGTCAAAGTTTAACCTGTTTGGTTGTGACGGGAGAAGGTTCGTTCGACGCAGTTCTAAGGAACGATATTTGCCTCTGTGCACTATAAGTAGCGTAAAATTTGGAGAAGGAAATGTGATGGTGTCTGGCATGATGTGATGATGGTACGGGACCTCTATTATACATTTATATCCTTTTTTTCCGTGATAAAATGTTCTTTGAAACTTTAAAATAAAAAGTGTTTTCATATTTAAACCTTTTCTTAACATCGTTCTTATCTTAATGCCCGCTACTGTATATATATATATATATATATATATATATATATATATATATATATATATATATAAGCGTGACTTTTCAGAAATGAATTTGACTTTCGGTGTCTGGCGTGTGAATACACTGCTTATATACAACACGTTAAAATTTCCATTCTCTGATTCCATGCGCCTGTGCCTTAGAGGGTAGCGACTCCAACTGATACCAAATCGGTCGTGTTTCGAACTCGACCTGAAGCAAATGGATGTGTCTAGCCACACTGATGAGCTGTGATACAGCGAAACAGGCTTGCATGTGGATAACTAATATATATATATATATATATATATATATATATTAAATCCAGAAGGATGATCAGATAGGTAAATCCCAAAAACCAGATCCTAATTAATATTAATTTTTTAATATTAAAATTGACCAAGGTGGAGGGCTCGATGCAAATATTACATTCTATTTACAGAGCCAAATATAAAAAAATAAAACAGAAATTTCGATATTTAAATCCGTTGTATAGCCATTTCTAAGAGGAAATCCTTGCTTCTTCAGCAACGGTGAAATGAAAATTTTATTTACTCAAATTCAAATGTGTTAAAAGTTTTATACCGGTAGAAATCCCAAAAATCATCCATACGCAGAAAAAAATGGGGTGGGATTAACAATTTTTGAATGTAAGGAAGTAAGAAGGGGGAAATTTGACATTGTAGATTTCTACTCTTCAATATCCAAAAACCTTCTAGAATACACCCAGGTAATCTACGAAGCTCAAATCTCACCAATCAACAATAGAACAAATTACCAAACATATATCGGTATATCTGCGGGGGATTTTAAGCAGAATTACTATAATAATAAGCATTCTTTTTCCAACTACAATCAAAAATATCAAACAGCCTTTTTCTGAAAATTTTAGAAAATGAAGGAAGAAGGACAAACCCCATAGTTAGTTGGAAACTGATAGGCTCAGCCCGTACTCCCAGAAACGATAGGTGCAATCTATGCTTAGGGAAAAATAAAAATATTAAAGTACCCAAATCAACACCTACTTTTAAATTTACGTAAAGAATTCATAAGCAAATGTCACCATAAGTCGAAATTTGTAAATTTTGAATTTTAAACTTAAGATTTGAGTTTTAAATTTAATCAATTAATTTAATGTTTTTAAGCTAGTAAACTAGTAAGCTACACTCCACTACTAAATACTAATCCCAGTCTTATAGATACTTTCCTCCTTTCTTTTCCTATCTAAATATCTACTATTTAACATGCAAGAACCTGTACACCAACTCTTTAGCCCTTATGTTTCCTGCACCTTTATAATATTTTGTTTTGTTTTTGCGACGAATCTTATTTTCATTTTCGTTTTTCCATGACTCATATAACTTCCCTGTGCCTTGTAATAATTGTAACGGTTGTGTGCATTTATATACATGTTTATGTATTTTTGTAAGAATTTGTGTGCTCGTACATGTATATATATATATATATATATATATATGCGTGTATATGTATATGGGTATGTATTTATATGTATGTATATGTGAATATGTGTGTATGTATGGATGTGGATATGTGTACATGTATATGGGTTTATAATTGTGCATGTGTATATATATGTATGTTTGTGTATATGTATGTATATGTGCATATATATATGTATGTGTGTAGATATGTATATATATGTTTGTGTGTGTATATGTATATATAGAACTTTGTTGAACCCGCTTTAAAATAAAATAAAATTCATATAATTATGTTTTTATTTTTAATACTAAATCTATATTAACTTTCTTACACAAAAACATTAATCGTGTTGGCTACAGATGCTAGTTACTAGTGTTATAGGGGCGGTAATAATATTGAGCATTAGGAAGGGCAACTAAATTCCTGGGACATGCACTGAGGAAGGAGGGCTTGAAGAACCTGATACTAACAGGCCTGAAAGAGAGGAAAAGAGACAGAGGAAAGCAACGGATAACATATTTGAAGGGCATGAGCAGGTGGATGACAGAACGGGGATTGCCTGGTGTGACAGGAGAAAGCGTGCTAAGAGCCACCAGGTATAGGGAGACGTGGAAGGCCATGACCTCCTACAAAGAAGAAGAAGAAGAATTTTACACAAAGGCGATGGCAGTAAGATGATAGCCGTCGCACATGATTCGCTTTTGCTACCACCGACAGAAAAAAAATCAAACTACAGCCAGATTAAAAACGAGACGTAGTAATAATATTTTCAGTAAAGAAACTTTCACAAATTCAAAAACGGAAGGTTTTTTTTACAGACAGACCACAAATCTCTATTATCAATTTTGCGTTAAAAAAAGAAATTCCTAAGCATACAGTAAATAGATTACAACGCTGGTGTATCATTTGATTAAATTACGATTTTAGGATGGAATGCCAACTATCTAAAAATGTGCATTGTGGTGCATTGGATATCGGCTCGGAACGAGAAATCGGGGAGCCGAGTTCGAATTCCAACTGAATTCATTGCATTCACTTACGCGCAAATATCCTTGGGAAAGGTATTAATCCGCTTATTCCTTCCAGTTATGGGTTAAATAACAGGAAAGATTGGGTTCTATAGCCTTGGTCGGCAACCATTCTACTGCAGAAAGCAATGGCAACCTACTGCGGGATAATCTTCTGCCCAGTCAGTCATGTCTCTGTCGAGACATGATCGCCCAAGCGTGTATCACGTATGGCACTCAACTGACTGACTGAATGGTTTATCAAGACTGATACCGCAAAATACTGAACCATTTGAGGACATTGTGATTGCAGCATTAAAATGTGAACTAGAAATTAAAAATATGATATGCAATGATGTACGGAAACTACCGGTTACCCTGGATTAATTAAATGTAAAAGTAGAACAAGACGTGTATTTCGAAAAAAAACGACTAAAAAAAGTAAGAAAGATATACGATATTTAAAACGAAATCCAAACTTGAACGCCTAGTGACGCCGTACTAATGTTTGCACAAAGAGTATCAGTACTTATTATGTTACAAAAGTGGGTATTAAATGGATTTCAGAAGACATCCGGGAATTTCAAGGATTAAATTTCTCATGAGAAATTAAGCATACTGGATTAAAATGAAGATATTGAAAAATTGCATGAACTGTTTGCAAGAAATCTCATTCTGGATGTCATAGTCTATCATTATGGTATACAATCCACACTTTATGAACTTGAAAAACATTTTACTTGAACATATTACTATTTGGTCGTATCCTCAATGGTTAAATGGACACACTAAATGGTTTGTATGTATTTTTAAGAGAGCTTTGAAAGAAAGTGAGTGAAGAAGCATTACAAATGTTGTGGGGGTTCTCCCTTTTCATAAAGATGGACTGGTCCAGAGTATATTTTTATTTCTGCTATAGAAGTGAGACTGAAGAATGTCGCGTTTTCACGCGGTAATTCCACTGACACTATCAGCTCTCTGCCTGGAGGCAAAGAGCATTAACCCAGTCGTGGCTACACCGAATGTCATAGAGAGATTAGCTGTCAGTACACAGTAGTTCATAGTAGCTCTGTGCTCCACTCATTGAGAAGATTATTACGCCGTACCCGTCAGCTTCCGACGCGGACATACTCAATATGCTACGGCTTCACTTCCAGAGGCTTGTACATATACTTTTTATTAACACGCATTCCTGGACTACTAATCTTCATTCAAATCTGTATCCTAATGTTAATATACTTGTTTTCTATCTCAATTATTGGTCGTTTTTCATTTATTTGTGCGGAACCCATTCCCGGGATCCACAACAACAAAAAATTCTAGAGTGTATACCGGATAACGCCGAATCGCAAATACACTGACAGGCAGGTCACCAACAGAAATGATTTTCACAAGTAAAATTAAATTGGTGTTCGACAAGTTGTTACCAGGTAAAAAATAAGAACAGATAACAGAAAAGACACATTTTTTTAAAATATGCAAAAAAAAAGCTGTTTTTCATGTTATATAAAAATGGAAAAGTAATGGGGAAAGACGACATAAAAAGGACGCGAATTGGAAAATTGATTTATAGGATGAAAGGAAAAAATGGGAAACAAAAGTCACTGGAATCAGTTAAAGAAAAGATTTACTGAAAAAAGGCATACAAGAAAGTAAGAACCTATGCAAGTTCTGCATGATATCTTTGACGTGCCATCACTCCAAGAATCCGTTGAACGTAAAAGTATGATACCCAAAAAAAAGGAAACACACGTAAAAACTAGTAGTAGACCCAAAACGAAAGAAATAAAAAAGTCGGTACATAGCGAACTCATTAGAAAGAAATGGGGTGAATACTAAGAAATAACATATTTAAGAAAATAAAAAAAATCTCAAAAGTTGTGATGTTGTGGGTTAAATTACACTTCCGGTAACACATGAAGTAAGCAAGACGTCTTGACTTTTTTTTATCATTTCACGCTAAGTAATGCAGGATCGCTACTAGTGTGCAAAGGGTTACACTGATAGAAAAGAATAAGCACAGAGGTATTGAAGATAAGATAAATGATGAATAGGATTCAAGAAGATGAAAGATAACAATTGACGTCGCATTTAAATTTTTGAAAATTATAGCTATCAGAGAAGCAAGTAAACGGGAAGAAGTTCCACATGCAGAAAGTGCAAGAAAAGAAACTGTTGAAGTAGAAGTGGCGGTTAGATTTAACTATTTCAACGGTAAAATGGGGGGACCTATATCCCAATCTATTAACACGCTTAAATTCATGCGATCAGGACACCAGAGAAAAATGCTCATCAGAACAGTTGCCGTTAAAATATTCGTAGAAAAGACAGAAAAAAGCCACGCCACGTCAGTGAGAAAGTGACTGAAGTCAGGACAGATTACATAGCAGATTCTTCTTTTGATTTTGTCGATAGCCTTGAAATAAATAGCAGGGACACCCGACCAGATATTGAGCAGTATTCAATGCATGGTTGAATACTAGATTTATAAATAAAGTCAAAGAGAGCTCTGCAGTATACTTTCGAGAGATATCTGATCTGATATAGTGTTCATTAAGTACCGTGGATTCAATCGAGAGATTATATTATGACAATTAGTAACGAGTCATACTGTTATATACCTCTTCTCTAAGATGACTAAACCTGGAATCAAAATGAAGATATTCGTCTCTCTGATAAACACGCAAACACGGGTATATAAAAAATATACAATATATTTTTATTTATTTTATTTTTATTTTTATTTATTTATTTTTTTTTTTGTGACTTTGCGTAGAGGAGAGGTTGGTTAGAGATAGGCTGGCGCACACGAGGAACAGTTAGTTGCTGCATTCGATTTCTCTTCTTTATCTCTGATCTGAACTGAGCTTCACTTCTCCTTTAAATAGCCCAGCTTCGTTTGACACGTGATACGTTTACTGCATTTAGTTATATTTCGAGTGCTTATTTCTTTGACCTCGACCTCTGTTCGTCAATGGATTTTTCACTCACTGACATTTCAAAACAATATTATTTTCTTTCAAACTTTGCCGGCCTTGCGTCGTTCAATGAAAATACACTTCTTCGCGAAATTTTACACCGCAGCAAACGAATATATAACAATAAGAACATTCTCGCGTGGAGCTCTGGTACGAATATTTCAGATTGTTTGGGGGTCAATTCGAAGACAATTCAGAATGGAAGATACTATATATGGCAACAAGTATCTGTCCCATGCCACACAATCAGGAGAACACATTTGTGACTGTCAGACGATTTCTCCAGCCATATCACCCATTAAATCTTGCCAGCTAACTCTCCAGACTGCAAACCACTTAATTATTATTTGCGGAAATCACTTGTGCAAGAGACCAAAATGTCTTTGTAACAACAAAGATGAACTGAAGGCAATGATTATGGAAGCATTCACCAACTTAAACAAGAAGAGTCGCAAGAGATTCCGAAATCGCCTAGAGGTCATGGTCAAAGCAAATGACGAATTTTTGGAACAATTTTCTTTTTAGTATTCCGAGATATTTTTGTGTAATTTAGTTAAATATATCTGTTAAAATGAGATGTCAATATTATTTCCAATATTGCGTCATTTAGATAGAAAGCCAGCATTGCACGCTGCATATGCGAAGTATCTTCAATACAAGTTATACATGTCTGATTATCTAAACTCATTTATAAATGGAACTTTGTCTCTCTCTCTGTGTATGTGTGTGTGTCTGTGTGTGTGTGTGTCTGTGTCTGTGTGTGTCCGTTACCTATAGACTCCGAAACAGCTGAACCAATTTTCTTGAAAATTTACACAGTTGTACTATAAGCGTCTGCGAGTGTTCTTAGCTAGGTTTTGTGTCGAGGTACCCCCGATAAATATCGAAAATCGATAATCGAAAAAATCGGGTTATAGAAGGAGTGGTCCGATTTTAATCAAATTTGATACACTCATACACAAAGACATAAAAAACGATATTCAGAAGTTTCAAAGTTGCAGTTCTTACAATACTGCAGAAAATCGATAATATATATATATATATATAAAAGTCAAGATGTTTGTGTGTGTGTCTGTTTATCTGCCTATATGTCTGTATTTTTTCAACCTTTTTATTTTAGGTTTTGCTTCGGGTTTGGCTCTAAGTAGGTAAAATTGCAGTTCTGAGTCTCCGCCATGCTACCATTTACTCAGAGGACTTATTTAGCCCTCAAAATTCAGTTTACAACGAAAAAAACTAATTTGATATCAAGAAATCAAAATTTGACTTACATCCATTCATTTTTCTTTCAGTCTACGGTTCCTCTTTAACTGGAAACAACTATTGCTTTTTAGTCTTTCGTGCCAACATCCAAAGAGTCTGAGCTCCAGGACCATGGATTAGTTGTAAAGCTTTCATTACACCTGAGCAACGCCGGGCTATACTGCTAGTCATAAATATATAAAAGTTGACTTTCTGATCATCACCGAATTTCAGTTTCATGCATGAACTCAAACTTTCTCTTTCTCTCTCTCTCTCTCTCTCTCTCTCTATATATATATATATATATATATATATATATACACGACCTAACATAATTATTAGGACACCACAGGTTTTTAAAAGAAATGATGTATTTCATACAATTTTTAGAATTTATTACCAAAGTGGGTAATTCTAAATGAAAATAGAATCGTTCTATTTTTATTATTAATTTGCAAAATTTTACAAGTCCAGGAAGTACAGATGAACTCGTCCTAATCACACTAAATTTTCTTCATTCTTTGATTGATAAAAATGAAATATAGGTTATTATTAAAAATATTTACGAATTCATTTGATGCACATGTAATTGTTCAGTATTAACAAAAGAACCATTCTATTTTCATTTACAATTATTCACTTGGCAATAAATACTAAAAAATATTATGAATATATATATGATTATATATTGTATAATATTTATGCATTACACCCTAATCTTTATTCGGTAAAAATTTCATTGCTAATCATGCATTACTTTTTAAGTGATACACATATTTATGTCTTTGTTGTTTCCGTTCCTTATATTATGGCCGCTACTGTACACACACACACACACACACACACAAATATATATATATATATATATATATATCTGTGATACACCGAAACAGATCTGTCTGCGGATGATTGGATGATTATATATATATATATATATATATATATATATATATATATATATATATATATTAATAAATATAGCAGTATATATATATATATATATGTATATAGATATATTAATAAATATACCTATATATTTTTTAATAAATATACCAATATATATATATATATATATATATATATATATATATATATATATATTAATAAATACAGCAATATATTTTTTTTTCTAAACATATACAGTTAAATATAAGAGACAATGAATGTCTATTATGTATAATCATGAGCCGTTCTAAACGTCGTATTTTTGCTTTAATTTCAGTTGAAAATAAAGACAAAAATTCTCCAACATTTGGATAATTTTTTATTAATCTGGTTCTAAGCTTTCGGCTCACATGAGCCATCTTCAGAGAGGTTATTATTTATTTTCAATTGAAATTAAAGCCAAAATACGACGTTTAGAACGGCTCATGATTAAACATAATAGACATTCATTGTTTCTTATATTTAACAGTATATGTTTAGAAAATTATTTGCTACCTCGATACACTATATATATATATATATATATATATATATATATATCGGTGACTAGCTTGTGTATACACCGTTTGTATATAACACTCTAAGATTTTCCTTCTTTGATTCCATGAGCTTTGGTGTTAGCGATTCCGACGGACACCAAATCGGTCGTGTTTCCATCCCGGCTAGAAGCAAGTGGATGTCTAGCTAATCTGTTGATCTGTGATACAGCGAAACAGCAATATATGTGGATGTCGAATATAAATATGTAATAGTTACCAATGGTATTATATTCTACGATTAGATATTTAAATTTAAATGTGCTGAATACAGAAGTAGCTCGTAAAAATAAGGTAATGATAATAATAATCATGTTTATTATTATTATTCTAGCATACTGCAAGTAATTAGCTATAAAGCTTCGGTGTTAAAACAACATTATGATATTATTATTACAAGAATAATAATTATCATATATATATTTATAATTATATATATATATATATACACACACACGCACACACACACACACAGAGGTGGAACCGCCGACTGTCGCCACTTCGTTCGGGTTTCAATCTTGGGTTAAAAGCAATCGGAGTCTAACCGTACTGATGAGCTGTGATACAGCGAAACAGATGTGTCTGCAGATGACTATTTAAGCTCTCACACCATGAGTGAGCATTCTGAAGAATGGGAGACTTTGAAAAACAGTAGCTACTCTGGCATGTACGCATCGCTCATTCACTAATGAATTAGAGCACCCTGGCTAATGGGCGCGTATAATGACAATATATATGCTAAAAAGTCTGCCTTCTTCTACCGTGCGCCCATGGCCCAGAGGTAGAATCGCCGACTGACGCCACTTCGGTCGGGTTTCTAATCCTGGGTTAAAAGCAATCGGAGTCTTACTGTACTGATGAGGTGTGATACAGCAAAACAGATCTGTCTGCGGATGACTATATATATATATATATATATATATATATATATATATATACAATTTAGTTACAATTATTTTTCCTTCTTTTGCGAACCCAGACGATGTCAATTTTTTCTTTTCTTTTTTATTTTATTTTATTTTATCTTTTTCTTTTTCTTTTTCTTTTTCTTTTCCTTTATTTTTCCTTTTTATTTTCTTTTTTAATTTCTTTGCAAATCTATTTAAAAAGGAAAAGTAGACTAATTTTTCTCCAGTTTCTGAAAGGATTTTTCTGTTGCTGAGGTGATGTATTATCCCCCGTGGGGATCTTCATATCGAAATGGCCATTCAACATCTTTGAATTAATCCTTTTTTAATATATATATATATATATATATATATATATATATATATATATATATACACACATATACCCTACCGGCCATAATTATTAGGCCACCCCAATTTTTTCATACTATTTCTAGTATTTATTGCCAAATGGATATTTCTAAATTTTCGATGAAAGGAAATTTTCGATGAAAGGTAAAAAAGATTATGAAAGGGTTTTAGATTATGTTGGCTATAAAAACAAATTAGAATATAAACTTCAAATAAACAAGCAAATGAAAAATAATGTTAGGAAACGAAACATTATTTGGTTCAACCGACCTTTTAATTTAAATGTAGAATCCAAAATATTGCAAATATTTGTTCAAATTAATTCATAAACTCTTCTCTAAAAAGCGAAATTACATCCAATACTCAATAGAAATACATTTAAATTTAAGTATCGCTGTACTTGTAATTTAAACAATTACATAAAAAATAACGTGCTGCATAATATCGTTAATGAGAAATGTAACTACAGAGATAAAAAAAAAAGACCAATTGACGGAGTTTGTAAAACAGAACGAGTTGTTTACAAAGCAGAAATACAGGATACAGATGGACAACAAAAAAAAAGATACTTGTGGTCTGCTGTAGGAATTTTTAAATACCGTTGGTAAAATCACACGTCTACATTCAAGTTAGAAAACCTTTAAAACTGTAACAAACTAGCTTAACATTAATGGAAATTAAAAGAAAAAAATGGCAATGATATCACATGGAGCATATTAAAAAGTAGCCAAACCTTACAACAATAGTGATGTCTACAGACTGTGCCAAGAAGAAAAGTTAACCAAAGTTTTATTTTCAGAAAGAAAGAAAATACTAAACAAAACTTCCGAAATAATGTTTTGATGTTGTTAATATCAAAATATTATTTGGGAAGTTTCGTTTATTATTTTTAGAAAATATATTTTAGGAGTATACAAACCCGGATGAAAGGGTTTACAATTCTTGAAAAACTTCCCCCTTATTTGGAAATTTCAACTATTTTAATCTTCCAATAGGATGTTCTGAAAATTCCTGTTGAACGTTTGAAAAAACGCTTGAAGATACTGAAAGGTTGAAACCAAGATTGCGTATCAACTGACTTCAAAATGAAAATATTTAAAAGCTCTACATTATATATGCATTGAGCACTTTTTGATACAATTGCATACTCATTTAATTCTGCCAAATAACTGGTTAATAATATGTATATATATAATAATAATAATAATAATAATATATATATATATATATATATATATATATATATATATATATATATGTAAAGTTATATATATATATATATATATAAATATGTAAAGTTTTTTTTTTTTTAATCATTTCACTCCAAGCAAGACATTCCACTGCCACTATTGCGCTTGGGGCTACATAGGGGGGGGGGGGTAAATAGGAAGAGTGGTTAAATATAGGAAATGTCAGAAGGCGGAGTGATAGATAGTTGGGTGGGTGGGAAGAGTGTTTGAAAGAATGTAAGTTAGTTTGCTAGGAGGTGTCTATTGACCTTACATTTAAACTCCTGGAGATTGTAGCCGTCGGGAAAGCAGTCATGCGGAAGAGAATTCCACAGTCGGGAAGTGCGAGAAAAGAAACTGTTGGAGTAGAAGTTGCGGTTGCATTTTATCGGTTTCACTGTCTAGTTGCTAATCTAATATCTCGTGCAAATTCGAACCTAGGGGGCACCAGTGATCTAAGTTCATCGGAGCAGAAGCCGTGAAAGTATTTATAGAAGAGACACAGGGAAGCCACGTCGCGCCGGTGAGAGAGAGACTGCAGGCGGTCTGCTAAGTCGGTATCGATCACATTACAGACCCTCCGCTGTACCTTGTCTAGAAGCCCAAGGAGAATAGCAGGGCACTCGACCAGATATGGCAACAGTATTCAATGCACGTGTAATATAGCAATCTGGCCCCACCCGAGGAAGGTTGATGTAATCGATGGTGTTTCCCGTCGGTGAAGGGGTCGGCGAACGACAAGACAGGTGTTTGAGAAATACATCCTGTCGGGGCCTGGAGCGGATGTCGCAGGGTTATGAGTCGGGCTCGTTTGACCTTATTTCCGACAGCGGCGGAAATGACTACGGAGGCAAACAGAACAGGTGTCTCTTGGAATTACGTGGGCGTTTCGTGGGCGAGGCAAAACCGGAAGGAAAAGTCCCGGTTCTAGAAGACTATAAAAAGACCTCGACACACGGATTCGCCAGCGAGAACGGCCAGTGGAAGCAGAGAGACACCACAGACAAGACTACACTCCCGTCGACCCATTCTATGTGCGCTCTCACTCTTCCGTTCTCTGTTCCACACGGGTTCGTCGTCAGGAATAAAGATATAACCTTATATTTTTATATATGCGTGTTCTCGTTGTTTGTCGTCGTACGGCGATATATAACATACGCAAATTGGTGCCTAGTGACTTGCTGTTTTAAGACAACAACAACAACAAAACAGATAGATGCGAACTTGGTTACCACGGCGACAAATTGAAATTCTACGGAATTAAAATCACCAGATAGAGGAAGAAAAAGAAAAAAGAAGACGAAAATAGAAAGCAACCGGACGACCATAGACGACATCAACGAAAGGTAGGTGACTTTTGATTCGATCTTGTGTGTGTTCTGCTCTTGTTCATAATAAGTTTATAATAAGTCTAATTAAAAAAATAAAAATAAAAAAAATGGAACAGCATACTTTTGCCGATTTTGTTCAAGGTCTGACCCTAGAATTGAGAAATGTGGCTTGTTCGGTGTCGAACACTTCAAGGGGAGAATCTTTTTTAAAGAATATACAGCCATTAGCGTGCAAAGAAGATGGTGGTTATAGTGCTTGGTTGGAGGATATGGAGAGCGCATATGTTGGGGTTGACGGGAGGAATGAAGTTGTGATAAAACAAGTTCTAGGATTTTCATAAAAGGTCTAAGGGATCGGGAAATAAAGATGGCAGTTATGAAGGATGAGCCACAAACACTAGAGGCTGCCTATCAGAAAGCGTTATCTGAGTTGAGATGGAAAATTCGACTCAATGCAAACTCTGAATACGAAGAGGAGCCTATGGAAATTTGCCACTCTCGGAGACGGGTACCGATAGAAGCCGTAAGCCCCGCTGAATCTAATACTAATACTAATAATAATAATAGGAATAAGAACAATAGAAAAGTTGGTAATAGGGGAACTGAATACAAGACTCGCGAGCGGGAGAGGAACGGGAGCGTTGTTAGGTGTTGGAATTGTGGGAAAGAAGGCCACATAGCGAAATTTTGTAGACGCGCCCCGGGAAACGGCAGAGGTCCGTTCGTGCGACGCCCAACGAACGGAACAAGGCGGTATCAACGCACATAGTTGGTAATATGGGCGCGCCAAATTCCATCTTTATTAGAATAGAACGTAGACCTTATAGGGCATTGGTAGATACGGGAGCAGAGGTATCGGTTATAAGCTGTAGGGTATTTAAAAAATTGCGACTGGGACTTGAACTGCAAAAGAGGGACATTAAACTTCGAACTGCGAATGGATCCCCGTTATACGTTGAAGGCCTTTGTCCTCTACAGGTCCAGATAGGAAGTAAGTCCATACCCCATGATTTTTTAGTCGTGAAAAATCTCAATAGAAACGTTATACTTGGCCGAGATTGGCTGATGCAGAACGGGGTGAGAATGTATTTCGATTTGGGGGCATTGAAGATTGGTGAAGAATACGTGGCATTGGAGGAGGATGTTCATATTTCCTCTATTGTTAGGTTAGCTCAAAAAGTAACATTAAGACCTCAACACCTGCATGCTTGTCTGGGATTAACCAGGCTGAGAAATGGACGTGGCAAAGAATATGAAATCGAACAGCTGAGTAGTGGATATGTTAGCAACTTATGTGGTATATCAGTAGCCAACGCAGTTGTAAAAATGCCAAAGTCTCGTAAGTTTCAGTTGCTGATAATGAATAACACTAACCAGACAATCACTTTGAGACGTGGGTGTCCGCTGGCTAAATTGGAAAGGGCAGGTGCTATTACTGAAATTACTATGCCCGATAAACAAAATAATAAAAGTCCTGATGTAGATTTGGAACAGGTACATGTACCGGAGGAATTCAAGCCTGAAATTAACAAATTGCTAAAAAGAAATAGGGACATGTTCGTTAGTGACGACAAAAACCTGGGCAGAACCGATACTGTGGAGATGCGTATCGATACTGGAACGCATGAGCCCATAAGAAAACGCCCATATCGCACACCCCTCAAACAAAGAAAGACAATGGATTCAGCAATCGACGAAATGATGCAGGCAGGTGTAATTGAGAGATCCAATAGCCCGTGGGGTTTTCCAGTAGTTTTAGTAGAGAAGAAAGACGGTGGTAAGAGATTTTGTGTAGACTTTAGAGCACTTAATAAGATTACAAAGAAATATGCTCGACCTCTTCCTGTCATCGATGATATACTGGCATCACTTGGTTCGGCAAGGTACTTTTCGAAGCTTGATTTAAAATCAGGGTACTGGCAAGTTAAGCTTCATGATGATGACAAAGAAAAAAGTGCATTCACCTGCCACAAGGGTCTGTTTCATTTTAATGTTATGCCATTTGGACTTGCAAACGCACCCGGCATCTTCCAGGAATTAATGTCAGTTGTTTTACAGGGACAGGAAGATTTTGCTCTGGCATATTTAGATGATATTCTGATATTTTCAAATACGGTGGAAGATCATTTAAGACATATAGACACAGTCTTGAGTAGTCTACGTAAGCACAACCTTAAACTGAAGCCAGCTAAGTGTGAGTTCTTTAAGAAAGAGACCCAATACCTGGGGTTCAAGATAAGTGAAGAGGGAATACAACCAGACCTCAATAAAGTCAAGGCTATAAAGTCAGTTTCTACTCCAACCACTGTTAGGCAAGTAAGAGCTTTTATTGGGATGACCTCATACTATCGCCGCTTTATTAGAAATTTCTCTGATATAGCCGAACCGCTGGTCAATTTGACAAGGAAATATGCACGATTCCAATGGGACGATGCTTGCCAAACCGCTTTCGATGCACTAAAAACGAAGCTCGCGGAGATGGTAACACTAGCCTATCCCAACCCAAATAAAGCGTATAGGTTATATACTGACGCATCCGATCAATCGATTGGCGCATGCCTATCCCAGGTGGTGTACGATAAGGAAAATAGGAAGGATGTAGAAAAACCAATTTATTTATTGTCCCATAAATTAAGTGACACACAAACGAGGTGGTCAACTATAGAGAAAGAGGCTTATGCCATACACTATGCTCTTCAAAAACTGAATCACTACCTGCATGAGGCAACATTCACAATATACACTGATCATAGGCCCCTGGAGCACTTACTTAACTCGCCCATACAAAATAAGAAGATACAGACTTGGGCTCTGAGCATGTCTGGCTACAATTGCAGCATACAGTATCTTAAGGGTAAGGATAATGTTTGCGCGGATCTCTTATCACGCGCTGTTGATGTGAACGAAGACCATATTGCTTCTCCAGTAGAGATAGATGATAGAAATTACTTGGTTAGTGTTATAAACTCCAACCTAATGGAGCCGGAAGAATTAGCAGCCCATAAAAATGTCGGAAATTCATCAGAGGCACCCGAACGGCCCACATTGAAAGGAATAGACATAATTAGGGAGCAAGAATCAGACAAAAACATCTTAGACCTGAAGATTAGATTACGAAATGGTAGGGCTACCAAAGCAGAACAGAAGAGATATATAGTAATGGATGAGGTGGTGTACTATTTGTCTCAGCCTGATGATGAACCCCTCATCAGGCTGTATGTACCATCTCACCTTAGAAAAAGGGTGCTAGTTCAATACCATAATGACAGTGGCCATATGGGGGTGGATAAGACATTCCACTCAATAAAACAAAAGTATTTCTGGCCTTGTTTACTTAGAGAAATAAATGATTTCGTAGGTAAATGTATCCCGTGTCAGACAAGAAACCTAAAGAAGCAGCAACCCCACATACAGGAATGTGACTTCCCTCCTTTTCCTTTCGCAAAGGTTGCTTTAGATGTCTCAGGACCCTACCCAAAGACCCATTCAGGTAACCAATACATAGTTACATTCATAGATATGTACAGTGGTTGGCCGGAGGCATTTGCGGTTCCTAACAAGAAGGCAGAAACAGTGGTGCATCTCTTAGTTGACGAAATTTTCTACTCATGTAGATCAGGGTTTTTCTAGGGGATCACCTAGCAGCGGAGATGTCCAAATGAGGCAAACGTCTGTTGGGGCAAAAAGCACGGATAGACCTGCAGATTCCACAGTTGATCGGAACAAAAAGAAAGAACAACTGAAAAGTCTTGTAGACTTATTGGCTGATATGCTATAGGATTGGAAAAGAAAACATTGTACAAACTAAGGAATTACGAGTCACGGGTCCATTTTTTTAGACTAAATTAAGATAGATGAAACCTCTAATCCTCCACAAGTAAATTGCATGCGGATTAACGTTGGAATCAGGGTAATTTTCTTCGTTTTCTATTGAAAAATTTCTCGGTCAGACTATGAATGATATGTACTGCAGATAATGGCAGTTTTTCTGTGTTCAAACATAGTATGTTTGAAATTAAATTAAATTAAATGAAGTTACATGTGTAACAATAAACTCGAGCGGAAACACGCATGGTGTTGGTCAAAGGTCATTTACTCGATGTCAGTTTAGAAACCGGGACGCGGTTACCGCCTATGATCATATGGTCGTGCATCGAGGCGTCTACACGTATCGACAGAGTCGAGAAAGGAAACGAACATTGAAAGTTACAGAAACTTAAAAAAAAAAAAAGAAAAAAAAAAGAACAATGAAACATCGAGCTGGGAGAACATTATGAGAATTCCACAATGGACACGAACATTGTTGGGTTGCCGATGTAGGCTCCCCTATATTTTTTTTTTGTTTTGTTTGTTTCGGCGTGCACATGTTTTGTACAATTGTCGGGCTTGCGTGGCATGGGGGGGGGTGAGGGTGTTGCGCTTAAAATGTTCTTAGGTGAACATTTTGGAAAATGGGAGGGCGAGGAGTGTAATATAGCAATCTGGCCCCACCCGAGGAAGGTTGATGTAATCGATGGTGTTTCCCGTCGGTGAAGGGGTCGGCGAACGACAAGACAGGTGTTTGAGAAATACATCCTGTCGGGGCCTGGAGCGGATGTCGCAGGGTTATGAGTCGGGCTCGTTTGACCTTATTTCCGACAGCGGCGGAAATGACTACGGAGGCAAACAGAACAGGTGTCTCTTGGAATTACGTGGGCGTTGCGTGGGCGAGGTAAAACCGGAAGGAAAAGTCCCGGTTCTAGAAGACTATAAAAAGACCTCGACACACGGATTCGCCAGCGAGAACGGCCAGTGGAAGCAGAGAGACACCACAGACAAGACTACACTCCCGTCGACCCATTCTATGTGCGCTCTCACTCTTCCATTCTCTGTTCCACACGGGTTCGTCGTTAGGAATAAAGATATAACCTTATATTTTTATATATGCGTGTTCTCGTTGTTTGTCGTCGTACGGCGATATATAACACACGGACGGATGGTAGATTTATTAATGTGCAGGATAGATTCAGACGGAAAAAACATCCGGGCCCTGCACAGAGAACCGACCTTTATAGCAGCGGAGTTAGCAATGGATTCGATATAGTAATTCCACTTGAGGTCCGTTGAGAGTGTGAGACCAAGGAGGCGTAGTGTTTTACTCTCTGGGAGGCAAGCCTGGTCCATGCTAATAGGAGGTAGGTGCGATTGTCTATGATGATATTTATAAA
The DNA here is from genome assembly GCA_037127315.1 of Ascarosepion bandense. NCBI lineage: Eukaryota > Metazoa > Mollusca > Cephalopoda > Sepiida > Sepiidae > Ascarosepion > Ascarosepion bandense. The sequence goes on from JBBBDQ010000738.1 coordinate 6,980,878, forward strand.
ATAAATAAATAGTAGCTTCGTTTTAGAAGCATTCAAATTTACGAGCCATTTCTTACCCCAGTCCACCACGGATTGGAGTTCCTTTCCAAGCTCGGCTGCAAGGTTAGCTTTGTCGCCCGCACCAGATTTTTGGTAGAGGCGAGAATAAACTGTGGTGTCATCGGCGTACATACCTACTTGGGATATTATGGTATCAGGGAGATCATTAATGTAGATCAGAAAGACCGTAGGACCTAGGATAGATCCTTGATGGACACCCGCGTTCGTATGGTAGTTCTGGGAGGCATGACCGTTTAATACGACTTTCAATGTGCGGTTAGATAGGAATGACTGAATTAGTTCAAACAATTGTCCAGCTATACCATAGCTCCGCAGTTTGCATAGAAGGCCAGCATGCCAAACTCTGTAGAATGCTTTAGAGATATCCAAGGCAACGGTTCGGGCTTCACCATTCCTATCGAGTGCCTGATATATATACTCGGTGATGGCCGTTAGCATATCAGCAGTAGACCTGGTGAAGCGGAAGCCATACTGTTTGTCTGAGAGGAGCTCGTGGGCCGTGAGATGCTGAACGACATCGGCGTTGATAATGGCTTCGAACACTTTGCCGAAGATCGGAAGAAGGCTGATATGTCGGTAATTTGCGGGGTCCGAGGGTTCTCCAGTGTTTTTAAATATAGGAACTACATAGGAAGATTTCCAACAGGCAGGAAAGCAGGAAGCAGATAGGCAGGGGTTGTAGAGCTTAGAAAGTACAGAGGAAAGTTCGGGGAGTGATAACATATTTCAATATATATGTATATAGTATTGTAAATTTGTTATTAAAATGGTTTATAAAAGCATTATATCACTGCACAGAACTGTTCATATTTCAGAACATTACTGTTCTTCTTCAGGTGATGTTAAAATAAATCGTGAAAATGATTTATTTTTAATATATAAGATGAATTCGTGGTTATTTAGAAAATTAGGGAGTGATAGTTGAAGAAAGTGCTTTAGGTGTGTTAATATTGTTCACTCAAAAATGATAATCAGGTAACCATAGTGTTTCAAGATCTAGGTCGCGAAAGAAAGCAGAATGGCTTCGTGTCTCGACAGGTCGCTTTTTAGTTTTGTCTTTTTAATTTTGCTTACAAATGTCACTTTTTAATTTTGTGTAGTGATATAATGCTTTTATAAACCGTTGTAATAACAAAATTCGAATATTAAGCTCTACTCTGTATCGAGCACTGTTTATAAAATAAATGCTTGAACAGTGGGTTTTAATCGACGTGTTCTTTCATTTTCTTATAATATATATATATATATATAGATATATATGTACGTGTGTGTGTGTGTGTGTGTGTGTGTGTGTGTGTGTGTGTGTGTGTGTAAAAGATTGTATAATATTTAAAAATACGCATAAAATCTACACATATCAATGTAGGAATGTGTATTGTGACGGTTTCTTCTGTGAAACTGACGCATCAGTAAGCAGACTCTTGTTATTTAGTAAGCCAAGGTAATTAAGGTTCCTCCTATCTGAAACGCCGATCTCTCTTCAAAGAGACTAAGATTCGCCTCGTTCTTCTGAAGAAAGAAACTTGCACATCAAAATAAACATTAACAAATTAACTGCTATTTTCTGTTCGCATCGTCACTAAGGCTTGCCAAAAAACACGCGCAAAATCTCACTCACTCTTCTCTATCTCAGTGTGTTCATATCTATTTAAATATCTATCTTACTGCGTTCTTATCTTTCTAAAGGGCATATATCTTCTCTCTCTATCTCTCTTTTATTTCTCTCTATCTTCCTCAGTCTGTTCGATATCAATGATTGAACACTTCCCTATGAAGGCTTACGGGGCACAATACGTTAAAACACTGACAGCCGCCGTACGATCTCTGAAGTTAAGCAACGTCAAACTTGGTGAGTACCTAGATGGCAACTGCTTCGGAATAGCATGTGCTGTACGCTCTTATTCAAAATAATTGAAACAAAACGAATAATGATATTCTAGGATCTTTCCCACTTACCCTGATCACGTATACGTCCTCTCTTGGCGTTGTTGTTCTCTTACGACCGCATTTTCCTTTACGTTTTTGACTGATGGATTAAATTTGTTTCTTCACTTTGATAACACGACAGAGAGTTGAAAGACTGACACCAACAATATCCACGATCTATCTGTAAGTTTGGCCAGGGTGTTCGTGAAACGTTACAATTTTCGTACGCTTCCTTGGAGTAACGTCCATCGCAAATATGGTTATTGGACAACTAATTGATAGTCGAGACAATAGTGGCTGGGTGTGAAAAACATATTTATGGAGCCATGGATGACGCAATATATTCAAAGCCAACCAAATTTCATCATGCACTCTGAAAATAGATTCCTATTACTGCACACCACTGTAAATGACCTTATCTGAGATAAAAATAGAAATAGATTGCACCCTGTCAGTCCAGTGGTTGTGAAACGGACTGAATAGTAAAAGAAAGAAAAATAAAAACTTGTTTCAATTGATTTGCAGAAGGGTGTATGCTTAGATATGCAGATGGTATAACGTCTAATGACTTGGAATTGGAAATCAGAGATCCGAGGTTCAATTCCCGTTGCGTTCGTTATATTCACATGCGCATAGATACCCTCTTCTGCGCCAATCTAGAGTTTAATTAATGAATCTTATATATATATATATATATATATATATATATATATATATATATATATATATATAAGAGTAGAGTGAAAAGTAAGAAAAACATGATACAAGGGCTGTCAGGGAAAGGATGCAAATCAAGGAGATCAGAGATTGCAATTAATATTGCATTTAAATTCTTTGAGACTTTAGCTGTCAGGAAAGTAAGTATAAGGAGGGAATTTCGAAGGCAGAATATATATATATAGAAAATTAGACTGATTTTTCTCCAGTTTCTGAAAGGATTTTTTTGTTGCTGAGGTGATGTGTTATCCCCCGTGGGGATTTTCATATCGAAATGGTCATTCAACATCATTGAATTAATCCTTTTTTAATTTATATATATATATATATATATATATGTGTGTGTGTGTGTGTGTGTGTGCGTTAAACAAAGAAATATTAAAATATTTATAAAGTTAATTTTTTGTTCTTTATTCTGATTATAAACAGCATCTCCTCTGTGTTGGGAATAGACAGGTTTGATTCCAGCCGGAATCGAGATATTTTCCAAACAATTTCTCAAACGATTAAGGCCTGTAGAAATTATAATGTTCTGTTTAACTATATATATATATATATATATCGAAAATATATGAGCAACGAAACTCTCTGCAAAGTACGATGACTCTTTGAAACGACGAGTGACCCACTTCCTCGGAAAGCTGGGATAGTATCCTGAAAAAGTATGCTCCTCTCTACTTCTCCACAGTAGGACTCTATAACAATGCCAGAAACTTGCAGCTTCTCACCTCCTCATTGGTGGAAGATTTCAAGTTTGGGAAGGTACGCCTTCGCATGATGATGAGAGAATTGGCCGATTACTTCCACCGCATGTTACAGCCAGATACCAAAACTTGCAAAAAATGATCGGCAGTAGAAGTTACCTAAGAATCCAGCCTGCGAACCAAGGAGATTATGGGAAGAGGAGACCCGAACCAATTGAGCTGGCCTGGGAAGCATAAGAAACCTTTTTTTTTTCAAACGGATTAAGGGGAAAACGAGACATGGTTATTGAAGAAATCAGGAATTTCACAGGAAAGAAACGAACAGATATTTCTGTTTTTTCAGTTCAAACAACGGAATTGGACTACATTAAGTGATACTGAACCGATGAAGCTATCTAATTACAATAGAGCCGTTAGCAATATCATTCTTTGTGCGATCTACCTATGATTTCCTATCAAATGCGACCAACCTCACTGATGTATGCGGATTGTGTCAAAGTGATCGAGGGAGTTTACGTCATGTGCTTTCTGCATGTCCTTCACGTGTTCTCTGCATGACTGCGATTACTGCATATGTACATGCAGCGTCATTATAAATTTTTTAAATTGGTCATACACTTAATACACAATGTAAAATAGCCAACAAACAGCCTGTAACTGACAGAGAACCTAAGATCGGTTTTCGCAAGGAAGGTGAACGTCCTTTGTGGAGAACCCAAATAATCCCTAACATGACGCTACTGAGTAGAGCATGTGATTGGAGGGTATTAGCTGAACTTATACTGAACAAAACAAGTTCTAGATTTAAAAATTCAAATGCTGAACACTGACTCATTGATTTTGTTAGAAATAAACGAATTCTATAGAATTTACAAACTTTGCTTTAAACACACAAAACTCGCGAAATTTCACACCCCGATGCAAAATGTTTTCGGCGAACAGAAAACTAGGAAACATCTAAAAACAAAATAGAAAGGCCATAATCACATCCGGGAGTGAATTCCCACGTGACCTGTTCGGGGCCCCCACAAACGAAATAAAAGACGGAGCAAGCACGACCGTCGCCAGACGAGCGTAGTTAGCACGTACCCTTGACAAACCTCAAGCATTCTTTATTATTGTCACTATCTTTCTCTCACCTCTCACTTCCTTCCTTTTCACTATTCACCCTGAGCGATAACTTCAAAACAATCCTACCCAACAATAAACGCACATACATACATACGTTCCTGCCTACGTTCATATAAACTCACTGTTGCAAGGACTACTACGTACTCTTGATACCCTTAACTTCTTAATACCGTTTCTCATTGAACATTAACTTTACAGTATTTACAGTAAAGAAAGTAAATAGGCTAAAATTTTCTTCCTACGCCTAAAACCATTTAGCAGCGAATGTAAGCCGGTAATGGGGACAAAAATATCGAGAAGAAGTCCGATTTTTTTCTGGTCGTTAACATCAAAAAAAGGTAGGTTTCTTCATTATCTAATTGTTGATTTGAGTTCAGCACGTACATTTGCACAGAAATAAGGCTATTTTGGAAAAATTTGAAGAGATATGAGCCTTCGGGACATAAAACGAAAATTTACCCCGAATGGAACCCTTTAAGACTGAGCGAATACTTCAGGGACAATTCTCCCCAACTATAACGCCCATACATACATACATACACACGTACGTTCCTGCCTACATCCACACAAGTACTGCTAAGAACTCTTGATACCCTTAACTTCTTAACACTGTTTCTCATTGAGCCATTAACTTTTACCAATTCATGTTATTCTATTCTATTAATAAATTTCTATTTAAACATACAAAAGGTTTACTTTAATTCTTCCACACATTCCAATCTCCTATCTTCTGATGATAGCGAATAATCATAAGTTGTAGGGCGTTTGGTTATAATTGACACAAGGCAGTTCAATAAATATTAACCATCTTCCTACTTCTACAATCTTAGAACACCTCTGCAATTTTCGATACATATTACTTAGACAGAGGCACACACTGACATTGTAGAGAGATCCGATTTAAATAGGTGTGTTCTTCTAGCAGAAACAATGTTTTCACGAGATGGGAACAAGGAGAAGGCGCACGAGCGATATAAAATTCTTTCTTGTGACCCTCTTAATTTTTAACTTTTGATTTCTTAACATAGATGTAATCTAAAAGTCATTTTTAATGATCGTATCTTGAATCTTTTTCGCCGTCTCTATTTTCTTTTCTTTTCTTTTCTCCTTCTTCCTTACCATTCGTATCATTATCTACACGATAACCTTCTAATGAAATTTACTCCCTCTTTTAACACCCCTCCCATTATTCTTCTGATATTGTCTTATTTTTTTTCTTCTTTCATGTAAACTTCCGAGTATAAATTTCTTTTTGAGTATACTTCTGATAAATGAATTTTGTACTGTATTTGTATAATAAATTAATTTCACCTCTGAAGAATTGAGGTTTTTCCACGCTGAAATGGCCATACGGCATGTGTAATTTTTGGAGTTTTATTTGAAAATATACAGATTTGGCTCTGTAAATAGATATTACTATTTACATAGAGCCCTCTACCAGATCATTTTTAATGAGTATGAAATTAATATTAATAGGATCTGTTTTGGAATTTTATACACACACACACACACACACACATATATATATATATATATATATATATATATATATATATATATATATATAATTAATACAAGCATTTTTACTGCAGAGATAAACTCGTAAATGTATATTCTACCAAATAAATAGAACCCAACCAAAAAATCATAGATGCAAAATAATTTAACAGGAAATCAATCAAACAACTTTTAGATAATACACGAATATTATACCAAATATTATACCAAATATTATACCAAATGACTATTTCTGATGAATATAAACGTAAATTGTAATCGGCACAAAAATTACTGTTGTTTATGTTTCGAGTCAGTCAATCAATTAATACGTGCCGTACGTGATACACGCTTGGGTGATTATGTCTTGAAGGAGACATAACTTTTTGGGCAGAACTATTTTTCCCGCGATAGATTGCTATTACTTTCTGCGGTAGACTGGTTGCCAGCCAAAACTGTAGAACCCAATTTGTCCTGTTATTTGACCCATACGTGGAAGGAAGAGAAGGATTAATACCTTCTCAAGGTTATTTGCAACTGGAATTCGAACTCCAGCTCGGATAGCTACTTCTTGCAAATATAAACGTAATTTTTAAAGGGCAAAATATTTACTGTTGTTTATGTTTCGTGTAAGAAACTGAAATTGAGTTATTATTCTGTTTTTTTTTTTTATTTTCTTAAAAAGTGAAATTGATAACAGTTAGTTAAGTGCCATGCGTGATACTTGCTTGGGTGATCATGTTTCTTTTGAGACATGACTGACTAGGTAGGTGATTTTCCAGCAGGTGATTACAATTAATTTCTGCGTTAAACCTGTTGCTAACCAATGCTATAGAAGCTAATTTAATTTTCAATTTGAATTTGAGTTTTGTTTAACGGCATATCAACCTCTCTGCGTGATTTAATGCCAAAAAAGTGTGTGTGTGTGTGGGGGGGGGGTTATGGTATTGTTTTAATGTTCGATTATAGTGAGAAGATTGATTTAGTCAGATTTTGAAGAAAAATTTAATTTTTTTTATTTTAAAAAATTGAAGTTTTCTAGTTTTGTATTAAAAAATGTATCACTGGTAATATTTTTTTCTTCAAAAATGTGTTATGGTAATAATTTTTTTCCTTCAAAAAAGTACTGTTGGTAATATTTTTCATTCAAAAATGTATATGTTTCTATTTTTTGTATATATTTCTATAAAAAATCTTTCATAGTGTTTTGACCCCAGTTTGTGGGTTAGCTATTTGCCCATAGCTGGGACCCTAACAGGTGCTACCACTCCGTGCCAGGGTGGACCTGGGAGCATCGGCAATTAAAAGATGGTTCCATGATCCTTGCAACCTCCCAATTGAGGAAAATAATTGTAGATCTGGGTGTAGTTTTTTGTCTCTTTATAGAATTGTTTGTTACTTTTGTTTTAACCTTTTTTTATTTATTATAGATTCTTAGCTTATTTGCTAAACGAATTCTTAGCTTATTTGCTAAACGAATTCTTAGCTTATTTGCTAAACGAATTCTTAGCTTATTTGCTAAACGAATTCTTAGCTTATTTGCTAAACGAATTCTTAGCTTCTTTGCTAAACGAATTCTTAGCTTCTTTGCTAAACGAATTCTTAGCTTATTTGCTAAACGAATTCTTAGCTTCTTTGCTAAACGAATTCTTAGCTTCTTTGCTAAACGAATTCTTAGCTTCTTTGCTAAACGAATTCTTAGCTTCTTTGCTAAACGAATTCTTAGCTTATTTGCTAAACGAATTCTTAGCTTTGCTAAACGAATTCTTAGCTTCTTTGCTAAACGAATTCTTAGCTTCTTTGCTAAACGAATTCTTAGCTTATTTGCTAAACGAATTCTTAGCTTCTTTGCTAAACGAATTCTTAGCTTATTTGCTAAACGAATTCTTAGCTTATTTGCTAAACGAATTCTTAGCTTATTTGCTAAACGAATTCTTAGCTTCTTTGCTAAACGAATTCTTAGCTTCTTTGCTAAACGAATTCTTAGCTTATTTGCTAAACGAATTCTTAGCTTTGCTAAACGAATTCTTAGCTTCTTTGCTAAACGAATTCTTAGCTTATTTGCTAAACGAATTCTTAGCTTATTTGCTAAACGAATTCTTAGCTTCTTTGCTAAACGAATTCTTAGCTTCTTTGCTAAACGAATCAAGTAAAATATTCAATAATAATCCCAGCTGAATTTGTTGGATTTACTTACGCGCAAATAACCTTAGGAAAAGTATGAATCCATCTTTTCTTCCTCCGATTATGGACTGAATAGCAGAACAGATTAGGTTCTATAGCCTTGGTTGGCAACCAGTCTACTGCAGAAATTAATACTATTCTACTGCGGGAAAATCAACTGCGTAGTCAGTCATGTCTGGAAGAAACATAATCTCCTAAGCGTGTATCACGTACGGCACTTAACTGACTGTTATTAATTTCACTTTTTAAGAAAATGAAAAAAAATTACGGGATAGTAATTCAAACATGGGTACCCACTAAAAAAAAAAAGAAAAAAAAAAAGAAAAAGAAAGAAGAAAAAAAAACTTATAGTAACACTTATGGGATAAAAAAAATTCTAAAAAATTTACCAAATAACAAGAAAAATCTCGGCTTCAGATATGAAACGCATTAACAATAAAACATAAATAACTCGGTATTAATAAAAACTTCATAAACACACACATACACACAGACACACACATACACACACACATATATATATATATATATATATATATATACAAGAGGAAAAATAAGATATAAAATAATATATATAAGTAAAAGACAGAGTAAGAACTAACACATGACGGCGTGACATTTCAAAGTTAGGCGTAACATAATCCATAAATAAGTTTAAAACTCTACACATTTTAGCAAAGTAAATATAATCTTTCTTTGAAAATGTCTTATGAAAGACGAATGAGTTTAGAATTTGAACAAGACTTGTGCTGACTACATTTTGATATCCAAAACCTAGTCAAAACAATTACAAAAAGAACTATTTTTTTAAAAAAGCGTTTCGTTTGGTTTATAACAAAATTTACACGAAGAAAAAAATGTTACCCGTATATATATGTAGCAGTAAACAACGTTTAAAGAGAAAGAAAAGTCTGACTTTAAACTTCCGCTGTCTTGCTGTCATACCCAATCACGGGAAAGGCTTCGGGACTAAACGCTGAGAACATATCCAAAGCTGGGATCCCTAAGGCAATCCGATATGTCCAACATCATTCTGGAAACTCCCGCAAAGACGCAGGTGCCAAGCCATATTAGACCCTAACTTTTGTTTGGACAACATCGCTGACGTGAAGAGGCGAGACGTGGTACATGGGTAAACGCCAATCTCTCATAAAACCAGCCCAAGTCTGCACTCTGGAGAGGACATTCTAGAGTCACCTCACCACGACAGCATGACACGGGAAGCAACTATCTATTGACGTGAGGATTCTGAAGGTCCTTTTGCGTGGGGAACTGACAACCGGCAAGAGAGGACGGGAATGACCTCCACTTTGAGCCAAGCCAAAATGACATGGGGCCGATGAACTATTTGGTTAGGAGTAAATCTATACGTTTTGAAATATTCTAGGGAGTTATTGAGGGAAATAATTCTGGATCCGTGTGCAGATTTTTTTCTCTTTAAAGAGATTATTTGCTACACGAACCACGTAAAATACTGAATAATAATTCTAGTTAAATTTGCTGGATTTATATACGCGCAATTACCATTGGGAAATGTATTAGTCTGTCTCTTTCCGCCAGCTATGGGTTAAATAGCAGGACAGATTGGGTTCTATAGCTTTGGTTGACAACCAGTCTACCGTAGAAAGTAATTGCAAACAATCGCGAAAACATTATCTTCAAAGTCAGTCATGTCTCTTTTGAGACAAGATCGCCCAAGAGTGTATCATGTATGGCCCATAACTGACTGACTGATTGATGAAAAAAGGCGAACACAAGAAAAAAAACTTACTCACAGTACCTTATCATTCATTCTTTAACGAAACTTGTATAAAATAAGCGTTACTACCCAAATGCGCAATTCATATATATATATATATATATATATATATATATATTAGGGTAGGTTGATTTTTCACTTTTTTTAAAAATATTATAAAATCTCACTTACCGAAAGTTGTGTATGGACCTATTAAGTACTGATGCAAAATATTAGATCAAATACTTCAACGGTTTTTTGAGCGTTTGGCATCAAAAATCGCAGACAAAAATATACTGAAATTCCTTGTTTTCGCAAGATTTGGCTTGAATATTAGTGAGAAAACCAAATAATTTTAGTATTTAAATCAAGGAATGTTATTTTATTTTATAAAAATGATATTAATTAAAGAAATGATGACTAATCTTCAAATTGAAAATCTGCCCCCCCTTTAAGTATCTGCTTTAAAAAACATTATGAATTAAGTAGTGATATTTGAATACCTTATATGATTTTTTCTGTTATAAGTAAAAATATAACAAACAAACAAATAAGGAAAAACAATCACTATTTTAATAGTGCTTAATATATAGATCAAATTGCTTCATATAAGAGCCCTTATACAAAAATGCTGGTCTCAATTTCTGACTCAAAACTTTGGCTATAATATGTTGATGCCTTGCTTCAAACCCGTATACAGTTTGCAAAGCTTCTGTTGTTAACTTGACTGCTCATCCCATGACTTAGGAATGTGGGGGCAAATTTGGCAAGTCAAGCTTGGTTCCATTTAACAATGATTCTTGAAGTTCAGATTCAGAAAAACCTTCCGTCACTGGTGGTTCAAAAATGCCACAATGATAAATCTGTCAATTGTGTCCAGTGTGTGGCATTAAAATTAATGGTTGGTATTCTTTTAAACTTTTTCTTGGTTGACTCCCCACTCCTGAAAGAATATAAAATTTATTTATTGATTCATTTGAAAACTTCCAGTCTCTACTATAATAATTATGGTGAAATTAGATAAGATCTTTAAAATGATTCTATAAATTGCAATAAATAATTGAGTCATTGATATATAAATAAATATTTAATTACCTAATGGCCAAAACTCTTTTTAAAGCTTCTTCTCTTTCTTCAATTTCATCAGATTTGACTATGGAGTATAGGTTTTCAGACAGTAAACAAAATGTACTTCCTTGTATATTTCTTAAAGTGATCTGTTGGATTCCATGAGGCTGCTTCTTGATCTTCTGGATCATATTAAAAATGTGCACTTGATGATTGTGGAACTTATTATTTCTTTTAATTTCAAACCAACAAGTGGTATACACATTTACAATAGAACTTATTAAACTGTGGAGTTTTGTTGTGAGCTTTTGTGGGTATGTGCCACGACTGAATAAACGCATAAGCCTGATGGCCAAAGTTAACCACCTTGCCTGGTTTAAAGGACCAATTTTCCAGGAGGCATATCTAGAGTCAACCTTACCTCTAGAAATATCCATTGTGTATTCATACAAGAGTCTTTGGTCACAGCTAAGATCATGTATTTCATCAATTTTCAAAACTGAATGCAGAGGACTGCTAATAGTGGAAAATGATGTTTGTGGTAAATTATTTGAGCATAATTGCCCCAGAGGAACACTGAATGCTGTAGGGCCTTTTGTGCAACCACCTATGTTTTTGAAAAGAGCTCTGAAAGGTAGTTCATTATGGTGCAAATAGCAAGCAATTGCATGAAGATCTTTTTTTTTTTCTAAAATTGCAACCATTCCACCTTCACAGCCTGTGTTGGCATTGGTGTTGTCAACAAGAATAGCCTTGATAGTGTTCTCATTGTTGAATTCATGCAAAACATCCACTACTTGCTCTGCATGAACAACACATGTTGCACCACTATTAGGGAGAACTCTTTGTATCAGATAATGACTTTCATGTGGTGCCTCCTTTGTAAAAGTTAAACGGTGTTCTGGTTCCTTAGTTTTTTCATAATTTTCTGTCCATTTTTCTCCACAATTTCCTCATACAGCAATGTGCCTTTATTCATTCTTCCATCAACTGCAATACATATAAGGTTTTCCACACTTTCATCATGTTTTTGTTGGGCAGTTGTTTTCACTTTAGACTTTGCTCTATCAACTTTGCATTTATCTATAATATCTTTCATATTAATATTTGGTATAAGAAGGCCCATAGCCTTCAAATCCAAGAGCAAGGCATTGACAATGCTGGCTCTGAGATTAGAAGATATGTCCCCACTAACTTGAAAGAGTAACTTAGAAATTATAAGGGCCTTTTGGATGTCTCCTTGGCTGTAAATATTCTTCTTCTGGTTTTTCACTTGGAGAAGATGAGTAGGAGGGTGAAGGAACATTAGTTTGAACATTTGATGTTGAAGCTGTTGGTGATGAAACTAATTTTTTTCTTAACCTCTCTCTTTCCCTTTTACTTTTTTATAGCACTTTTTAAATTAACAGGTCCAAGCTGGAAAGTGCCCTTAGACCCTAATTTTCCACCACTGATCCTTTTAGTTATTCACGATCCTGAAATACCTAAAAAAATATATGTACTATCAGAAATGAAATTCCACAAATATTTTAAATATAAATTTGATAAAATTTGAAATAAATACATTAAATTAAAAGTAATGTTTACTTACTTTAAAGTAGTGTTACTTCCGAGATTAGCGCGTAAACAGGCTTTTTAATAAATAAATATTAACTTTAAAAATATAAACAACTCAGAATAATAATAAAAGTTAATTTTTCATTAAAATAAGACCTAACTATTAAAAAAATACAAGAGATATTCGTGATAATTAAAAGCGTAAAAGAGTAAACAAAGTCAAAACAATCGTTTAGGGGGAGGTAATTTCAACAGGTGAAGACCATAAAAATAACAATAAATAAAACGGTATAAGTAAATAGTTATTTGTATATTAAACTAAATATCATAGTGTTTTTATTTCTTTTTAATTTTGATGTTTTCATTTAATTTCTTAAGAAAAAAAGAATACTAAACTTAAAATATCTATTGTTAAGCGTATTGTATTTTTTCTTATTGTTGAAACTTGGGTTTTATTTAAAGCGACACATGTTTCCGTTTACACCTCTATCGCGATAAAAATCCCAATTGATTTCGTTTTTAAGTTTAAATGCTCAAATAAATACAAAGTTTTGAAGAAAAAAATTTCTTGTGGTAACTCTTGACATTATTTTGCAACTTTCGTCAAGTGCGATTTGTTACAGTTCCAAAATCAACCTACCCTAATATATATATATATATATATATATATATATATATATATATATATATATTGATTTTGTGTATTTAGGCATCATTTTTCCATTAATGCATGTTTCATTAAATAATATAGACAAGTTTTGTCTATTTATTTTAAGTAAAATTTTTTCATATTCTTTGATCAGCTTAATATGATTATCATTAAATGAAGAAAGAAAATTACAACGCTGATACATAATTTTTTAATAATCCAATCTAAGCTTTCGGCTTACATAAGCCATTTTCAAATATGTCAAATTAAATCATATATTATAAACACGGACAAACGATGTAAACAAAATCAGTTTGTCATTAGCGTTTGTCGGTGTTTATAATATATAATGTAATTTGACATCTTTGATAATGGCTAATGTAAGCCGAAAGCTTAGATTGGATTATTAAAATATTAATATATATATATCGCTCATTCAGTAAATGAATTAGAGCACTCTAGCTATTGGGTGCGTATAATGATAATATACACGCTAAAACGTCTGCCTACAACTACCGAACGCCCATAGCCCAGAGGTAGAATTGCCGACTGACGCCAATTCGGTCGGGTTTCAATCCTGAGTTAAAAAGCAATCGGAGTCTAACTGTACTGATGAGCTGTGATACAGCGAAACAGATCTGTCTGCTGATGTCTCTCTCTCTCTCTATATATATATATTTTTTAATCATATCACCCCAAGAAAGGCGGTGACGCCACTGATGCGCATGGTGCTACTTAAGAGTAAAATGATTGGAAAAGAGAAAGCCGGGAACCACATCCCAAACAAGAGACAAGAGACGAGCCTCTTCACCTGTTGAAAAGACGTGGGTGGAGTGTGAACCGGGTGATAGTTAAATCTATCTACTCCAATTGAGAACAAAAAAAACGAGAAAAGAAAAAAAAATTAAAAGAAGATTGGAAAAAAAAGAAGAAAACCGGGAACCACATCTTAAACAGGAAACAAGGGATGAGCCTCTTCAGCTGTTCAATAGATGTGGGTGGAGTGTGAACCAGGTGATAGATTAGTCTATCTACTTCAATTGAAAAAAAAATAAACAAAAATGAAAGTGAAAAGATTGGAAAAGAGAAAGCCGGAAACCACACCCTAAACAGGAAACAAGGGATGAGCCTCTTCACCTGTTCAATAGACGTGGGTGGAGTGTGCACCGGGCGATAGTTAAGTGTATCTCCTCCAATAAAGTCTATCTACTCCAATATATTGTTCATTTGTACCAAACTGACTAGCCAAGTGCGAAAATGAAAAAGACCCTAATATATCATGGAATATAGTGAAAAAGCAAAACTTTGCAACGCTGGTGATATCTGCAGATTGTGCCAAGAAAAGTTAGCCATTATGTTACTTCCAGAACAAAAATATACTGAATGAAAGATCAGAAGTAATATTTCGATTTAATAACACCTGTAGATACATATTAGGATCATACAAAGCTGGATGAATATATTCTAAGATCCTCCGCGCTGATTTTTAAATACATTTGGTTGTTAAAACTTTCAGTCGCGCGTTCGTAAAAATCCCTGTTTGTACGTTTGAAAAACGTTGGAAAAATGAGTTAATATAACTCACCTGAAGAACCAAAACGTTGAAACAGAAGTTGCATAAATAGTTCATTTCCAAATGAAAAATATTCAAAAGCTATACAATATAAATGTATAACAACTGAGTTTATGGCACGTCTCGGAGTTTCATGCGTTATGCAGTCATCAGGTGCATATTTCAAACTGACAGTTTAATAGATTTGATTTTAAGTTCACTCGATGTTCATGAGAATTAAATCTTATAAAGCTAAGTTACTTGTTATTAAACAAGATTAAAAATTTAAATATTCTACGGTTACATGTGGATAAAAATTAAAATTTTTAAATTTTAAAATTTTAAAATATAAATATAAATAAGAAATAAAAAATTTCAGGGAGAAAAACTCAAAGGGGCGTAAATCAGGAGTCTTAAAAATTTAAATATTCAAATATTGCATGTACACAAAAATGTAGGAAAAATTAAAATTTAAAATAAAAAAAAGATAAAAGAAAAGAAAAGAAAAATGAAAAGAAAAATTATGAAGTAAAATTTAGAATTAAAAATTACACAATTTAATGAGCAAAAATAAAAGTGGTTTAATTCATAATTGTAAATTTTTTTCAAATTAAAAAAAAACAAGATTACAGTAATTTTTAGCAACAATTTTGCGGTTATTTTTTGTTACCACAATTTACACCCCTGAAGATGATCTCGGAAGGAGATTGAAAGTACTTGGGAACATTGAGAAATGAACGATAATAACAACTGTCAACGTCACAGCTTATTTTTTACATCTTTCGATTATAAAACACGAAAGGTTATCCTTGAGTCTGAACGGATTTTATTAAAAATGAACAGACACCATGTTTAATGCGACATGTCTAAAATTCGCTGCCTAAATACACAAATTTTAAATCATATATATATAAACTTCTTTATAAATGGAAGTTTGTGTGTGTGTGTGTGTCTGTGTGTGTGTATCCGTTACCTATAGACTCCGAAACGGCTGAACCGATCTTCTTGAAAATTTACACAGTTGTACTATAAGCGTCTGCGAGTGTTCTTAGCTAGGTTTTTTGTCGAGGTACCCTCGATAAATATCGAAAATTGATTATCGAAAAAATCGGGTAATAGAAGGAGTGGTCCGATTTTAATCAAATTTGATACACTCATAGTCAAAGACATAAGAAACGATATTTAGAAGTTTCAAGGTTGCAGTTCTTACAATAGTGCAGAAAATCGATAAGATATATATATATAAATTGATACCAGGAAATCAAAATTTGACTTACATTCATTCATTTTTCATTCAGTCTACGGTTTCGCTTTAACTGGAAACTTTTTAGTCTTTCGTGCCAACGTCCAAAGAGTCTGAGCTCCAGGACCATGGATTAGTTTTAAAGCTTTCATTACACCTGAGCAACGCCGGGCTACACTGCTAGTGTATATATAAAGAGAAAATAACAGGAATTTGAGTAATTACGTATTCGGGGACAACATTCAAGCGACTGATTTTTCATGTCATCATCTTTGAGTAATCGCAACAAAAAACAGATACATTCTTTTTAAATATTTCACGTTAAGCGACACAGGACCTTTAATAGTACGCAAAGTGTTAGAGTGGGAGAAAAGACTGAGTACAGAGAGTATTGAGAAAAGAATAAAAGATGAAGTTATAACAAACTACTGCAAAAACATCATCTTCCAAGTCAGTCATGTCTCTTTTGAGACATGATCGCTCAAGAGTGTATCATGTATGGCACATAACTGACTGACTGACTTATGAAAAAAAGCGAACACAAGAAAAATTAAAGAACAATCTTATTCAGAGTACCTTGTCAATCATTCTTTAAAGTAACTTGTATAAAATAAGCATTACTACCCAAATGCACAATATCTAAACTTATTTATAAATGGAACTTTGTCCGTGTGTGTGTGTGTGTGTGTGTGTGTGTGTGTGTGTGTGTGTGTGTGTGCGTTACCTATAGACTCCGAAACGGCTGAACTGATTTTCTTGAAAATTTACACAGTTGTACTATAAGCGTCTGCGAGTGTTCTTAGCTAGGTTTTTTGTCGAGGTAACCCCGATAAATATCGAAAATCGATAATCGAAAAAATCGGGTTATAGAAGGAGTGGTCCGATTTTAATCAAATTTGATACACTCATAGACAAAGACATAAGAAACGATATTCAGAAGTTTCAAGATTGCAGTTCTTACAATAGTGCAGAAAATCAATAATATATATATAAAAGTTTTCATTACACCCGAGCAACGCCGGGCTATACTGCTAGTATATATTTAAATGTAACGTCAGTTGATGGCAATTAGTGTTACATTTACATTTTTCGAGACTGTAACTCTCAGGGAATTAAGTAAACAGAAGGGAGTTCCACAGGTAGGGAGTGCGAGAAAAGGAACTATTTGAGTAGAAGTGGCTGTTACACTTAGCTCTTTTAACCATCAATGGGTGGTATCTTGATGCCAGTCCAGTAGCACGCTTAAATTCGTCAGAGCAGTTTATATGAAAATATTTCTAGAAAAGACGGTAGGAAACCAAGTCAGTGAGAAATTGATTAATCTCGAGATGCCAAGTTATAATCGATTACATTACAAATCCTTTCGATTTTGTCAAGAACGGCGAAAAAATAGCAGAATCGCCAGACCGGATATAGCAGCAGTATTCATGGCAAGGACGATTTGGGTATCTGACATGAATTGAACTCACTACAAAATTGTCTTCTTTAGAAAATCCATCTTCTCAATAAGGCATTCTCACTGCAGCTTATTTAATAATGAGTGCAAATAAATTTAAGTGGATTTTTACTGAGAAGCAGAGGTGACGCCTTCTTTTGGACTCCATTCTGTGACGAAATATTATCCCGTGGAGAGAGGTTATCGTCAACTCGCAGCAGGCCATTTTGTGAGTTTTAAATGAACATTTCCAGTCCGTGGAGTTTCTCTGCTTTGAACTGCGTATCTTTCACGTCTACGTTCCGAACGTCTCGTCAGGGTAAACCGATGACATTTTATAAATTGCGGCATTGCCAACGCGCGTAAAGATTACAATAACAGCGTTTTGCAGACGATATGTCTATGACATCATGGCGATGTCCCCGATTGTGACAGTACAATCTGGGCTAGCTCTTAGGTCGATATGTGCCGTTGTTTGTAACAACAGCCTTCTTCTTCTTCTTCTAATAATAATAATAATAATAATAATAATAAGAAGAAGAAGAAGAAGAAGAAGAAGAAGAAGAATTATAATAATATTTTTTATAATAATAATAATTTTTTATAATAATAATAATAATAATAATAATAATATGCCTTTCCTTGTACACAATAGAAAGTTGGTCGAGATTGCTGCAATTTTCGGTCAATCTTAAAAACTAGTTAGAGTTTTTATTATTTTAAGCACACTGAGTTTTCATACTATGTGTATCTGTTTTTTTTGTTTTGTTTTGTTTTTTGCACAGGATACTAAGTGACAGCAAGTCTCCTCATTAATAATCTTAACAGTATTTAGCGTAATGTAATAATTCTTTTATTTTATTTTATCCTTTTGTTGTGTTGTTGTTGTCGTTTTCTTCTCCTTCCTCTTTTTCTTCTTCTTCACCACTTTCCTCATTTTTCTTCTTCTTCTTCTTCTTCTTCTTCTTCTTCACTGTACTCTTTTTTTACGTCTTCCTTTTCATCTTCTTTTCCATGTTTTTCCTTTGCTTCTTCTATTGTTTTCCTTACGCCGAGACTGGTATGTACCTAGATGGTTGACCGTTTTGGAATACCAGGAAACGTATACTTTGAAGTGCGGCTAATGTGTGTAATGGATATTCAGGCGGTTAGTTAAGTGCCATACGTGATACACACTTTGGGCGATCATGTCTCGAAAGAGACATGACTTACTGGGCAGAAGATTATCCCGCAGTAGTTTGCCATTGCTTTCTGCGGTAGACTGGTTGCCAGTCAAGGCTATAGAACGCAATATGTCCTATTATTTAACCCATAACTGAAGGGAAGATATGGATTAATACCTTTCTCAAGGGTATTTGTGCGTAAGTGAATGCAAGGAATTCAACTGGAATTCGAACTCGGCTCCCCGATTTGTTGTTCCGAGCCGATATCCACTGCACTACAACGCAATACATAATAGGATGACGGTTCAGAATTGTAAATCGGAGAGACGAGTTCCAATTTCAGTCGGGTTCATTATATTAAGTTACGCGCAAATACTCTTGTGAAATGCATAAAGACACCTTTTCTCTCACTAGTTATTACTAGGACGTGTATCAGAAAATCATTATTGTCTTCCACAAAATTCTTGCAATCTAAAAATTTTTCAAGCAAATTTCTTCTTCTTCTTCTTCTTCTTCTTCTTCTTCTTCTTCTTCTTATTATTATTATTATTATTATGTCATTTTTATCATAATTCGATTTCTGCTATGCTCGCACTAACTACCAAGTCTGCGGGAAGACCTAAGGCAGGTCGTGGTGTGTTGTTATGGCTCTATTCCATATTTGTTTCTATCACGCAGAACATCCCTATTATTATTATTATTAAATAGAAAAATCAGGCGTAGCTGATCACATATGAGGGGAGAAAGGGGATCAATGCCCCCTGTAGGATGAAAATGAAATACTAGAGAGAGAACACAACTGGAAATTACGAAAACTGAAGGAATCAGTGCATATGCTATGCCACAAAAATCTCTTAAGCCAAGCATAGCAATGAATACAAATATGGGAACCAGTAATTTATTACCTTCTAGATTGTAATATGAGTTCTGGTAAACAAATGATTACTGAGACATTAGGATTATAAGTTTAAAAAATGAATGCACTGGTGTCTTCAAGGACACATGGCCAGTAGATAAAAGCGTTGGTTAGCTCCAGTGACTTGACCCAATTATTTGTGAGTTCAGTAAATAACTTAAGAGTTGAACTAAAGAGAGATAACACCGGGAAGTGGCATAGCTCATGGCATGAGAACGATATACCACAGAGATCGAAATTAAAAGTTCTGTTCGAAATTTCAATTGTATAAAGAATGCCGCAGCGTACACTACCTGAAACGTCGTGAATGTGACAATAAAGATGACGACAACTGTTTTATAAAATGCCCTAAAACTTCCAATGAACACGCTGAAATTATGGTAATAAATAAAATAGTAACATTATACACTTTTCATAATTGTCTTTTTCCGTGTGCTTTGTCTTTTCAGGACGAATGCGATCATGGCACTCCACGTCTCCCTATCCCTGGTGTCTCTTAGCACGCTTTCTCCTGTTACACCACGCAACCCTCGTTCTACCATCCAACTGCTGAGGTCAGTCAAGTACGTTACACGCTGTTATCCTCTGTTTCTCCTTCTCTCTATCTGGCCTTTTATATCAGGTTCTCCAAGTCCTCATTCCCTACTGCATGTCCCAGGAACTTTAGCTATCTCTTCCTGATGCTCAGTATTAATTTCCTTTTCGTTTCCATCATTTCCAAAACTTCATCAATGCTCACATGCTCGATCTATGATATTCTGTAGAACCACATTTCGGTTGCTTCAAATTTTTCCTTCATCTTTGATGATATTGTCCAGTCTTCACTGCCATATTGAAGAAGTGACATCGCATAGCAATCTAGTAATCTCTTCTTTGTTTCTAGTGAAAGTTTCCTGTCTTGTAATACTCAACTCAGCTTCTGGAACGCGTCTTTCGCCATGTCAATTCGCCTTCGGATCTATGAGTCACACTTTTTTTCTTCTGTTAGAACACTTCCCAGATATTTAAATTTTTGTATCTGCTTAATCCCCCACCTGAATTTGGGTTGCTTTTTTTGCTGATAGCCATGCATTCGGTTTTCTCGCAGTTTATTTGAAGTCCTTTTTTGTCACTCTCTTCAGCTACTTTCTGTAGGAGGTCTTCCTTTCCGTGTCTGCTATCAGCACTGCATCATTTGCGTACCATATGTTGTTCAAATTGTGGCCTCCGATGACGAATTCTGCACTAACATCTAGGATCCTCACAATAGTCTCGCTGTACAAGTTGAATAGATCCGGTGAAAAGATACATACTTGTCTTACTCCACTTTCTGTCTTTGTAAGGACATTAATAAAATTTTGAAACAACACTATTAACAATTTGGAATGTAAAAAACGTATAAATATATTCTATAATGTAAAACCTTTCATATTTCTCTTTCTCTCTCTCTTTCTCTCTCTCACTCTCGTCATACAAAGGGTGATTGAAAAGTAATTACCTACTTTAAAACACTTATAATGTTTTTACTAACTGTAAATTCTACAAGAAATAAATATGAGAGGAAAGAGTTTAACATGCGGTTTTATTTAAAATTTGATATAGGCACCAGGTTTCTCTATATGCATCTCAAACCGCCTAGAAATCGCGTCAAATGATTTCGCCAGGAACTCTTGTGCGATGGAAGACATAACCGTGTTTTTACCCATCAAGTTCTTCGAAAGTCTTTGATTTCGTTTAGTAGACTTCCTCCTTTAAGGAATTCACCCCAACCTAAAGAAAGTCACAGTAGAACCCCTGGCTGGCCATTCGTATTGAAAATGAGTTTTCTTTTCTATCGCTATATATATATAATGTTGAGTTGTGATAATGTTTAGCGTCAAGATTGTTTTCTAAGTAATTTTACTTATTAAAGGTATTTTGGCGAGCATTTGTTTTTTCTATCGGAGTAGAGATAGAGCGTTGATAGAATTCGAACTTTTTGATGACGCCATCATATGTCGTCACTCGCCAATGCAAAGTTTCTTTCTTCCTTTTTTAAGCAGAAAGAAACCTGACTCTAACGACATCATAATGGTGTTTTCTGAAAACTTCGAACTGCTCAGTTAAATGATAAAATTCTCAACATTACACTATTCACATTATACGGATTATTGTCCTCATCTTAGTTGCCATTTGTTCGACTTCAGGTGCTAGGAATTTTGAACCGAACCCTTTTATTGCGTTCACTGGGGTATATCATTCTCATTTCTTGTGTGAAGCTACTTTTTAGTATACATGAGTTATCTCCCTCTGAGTTACATCTTCACCACTGCTGTAGCCTGATATTAAGGTCACGACTCTTTGGGTCAAACCACTGGAACAAACCAACGTCTCTATCCACATGGCCATGTGTCCCTAAGAACAACAACAATTGAGTTTCTTGAACTTATAAACCTAATGTTCATTAAACATATTTGTACCAGTGTGCATATTGCAATATTTTTCTGTTAATGATTTTCTATAGTTTTTTTTATGCTCATGGATTTCTCTAGTATTTTTACCAGAGTTCATATTGCAGTTATTTATGTTAATGTTTTTCTCTTGTATTTAGACACGGCACTTGAAGAAGCTGAAGTCTTGTGTTTCAGTTCAACTTCGCTCATCAACCATCTGCAGGTATGTTCTATCTGCACCCTCTGATGGATTAATGCATGTTCCTTCAGTCGGATGTTCTGCTGGGGTAATGGATAGCTTCCCGAAAAGAGAAATAGGAGAACTGAGTTCGAATGCCATGCGGGTTCGTTATATTCACCTATGCGCAAATATACTTGGAATAAGAATCAATTCAGCCTCACCCCGAACCTATAAGTTAAATAATAGAATATAACTAAAATAAATAATTATGCAATGTTCCCCCGTACAAAAAATAAACTATCCTTGCAATTCAAAATATGTTAAGGCTTTTAATAATCTACTCCGCGTTGATAAACCTTAAAAAAAAAATCAGCCAACATGTTCTTTCTATCTATACTATGAATCTCTTCTCTATTTCAGTTTCAGACAAAGAAATGGTTATGGTAGCGGTAATCGTAGTCGTTTCTCTATAAGGAAATATTCAACATTCAGTGGCTGAGCTTCAGTTGTAATTTATAAAATTTATCTCTTCCAAAAACTTGGATTCTAATATCCAGTATTTGTTATCTTTCTTCTCAGTACTGATGTGTTGTCTCCTTTTCTAATTTTTTTTTGTTTTATGTGATGTAGAACGTCAACATCTTTACTGTGTCATTATTTTCTATTCTAGTTATATATGTAATTAATTTTAGTTCTTGTTGTTGTTGTTGTTGAAGGTCATCAAGAGATATGGCTTCTGTTATTTAGTAGTGTTCTTTCTTTGTGATACTGTAGCGTCAGTTTTTGAGATTCGAAGAAATATGGTTCTCGTGAAGACCAAAATGCTTTATTCGCTCGAAGCATTTTTAAGCATTGATCTTTGATGTTGATATTCTAACAAGATCCGCTGGACTGGCTCCGACTTGCCTACGGCACACTTGCCTACGACACACTTGCCTTTAAATTTTATTTGTATTTTTTATAAATATATATATTCATTTTTTTTATTCCTTTTGTGCATGTATGTATACAAAATAAACCTAATATATATATACAAATATGTAATTTAAAAAGTGCTCAATATTAAAATAGAGCAATGAATATTAATTATAAACTATACTTTACAACATCTACTAACTACAATCTACAACAAAATTGTACATTTTGTTTCGACATTGAAAGACAAATGACTTATCAGGTAGTTTACCATCATTATTAACTACCTGATGAGATACTGTTCTTTCAATTTCGAAACAAAATGTACAATTTTGTAGTAAAAATTATACATGTTCTAAAATATAATATATATATATATATATATATATATATATATATATACTGGAGGCATGGTAGAGTCATGGTTAGCGGCTCGGATTGGAAGAATCGTAATTCGAATTCCAACATTTACGAAAGGTTTGAACCTGTTTAGCACCCAGCTATTGATAAATAGCAGGACAGTCAAGTCTGTGTGTCAACCGGTCTAAGAAAAGGGCAACTCTGAATTTAAAATGATTGTGGACCTTTTGGCACGTTATATGCACCAGTTTTCTGTATTCCAAAAGTGTGGTTTGTTCTGCTCAAGTCATCACTACTTTATATGTGCAGGTAGTCAGACTTTTCGCCGAGTTGCTATAGCCGAATACGTCGACAGCGACGGAAGAGTCCACTGTATAGATAGATATTTAAAGATATATATATATATATCTAATATATCTAGATATATATAGATATTTAAAGATATATATATATATATGTAGATATATATATATATATATATATATATATATATATATATATATACTAATATCTATGATAGAATAAAGAAAAAGAACAAAATAGGAAACCTATCTCAATCTAACATGTTATACAACTGTGGAATTCTCTTCCACACGATTGCTTCCCCGACGGCTACAATCTCCAGGAGTTTAAATGTAAGGTCAATAGACACCTCCTAACACACTCACCTGCTCCCATTCTATCAAAAACTATTCCCATCTGCCCAACCCTCATCCTCGCTATCCTTACTCATCTGTCACCTTCCTCCTGACATTCCCTATGTCTAACCACTCCTTCTCTTTACCTTCCCCTATGTAGCCCCATGCGCAATAGTGGCAGTGGAATGCCTTGCTTGGGGTGAGATGATTAAAAAAATACCTTTATTAACGCTAAATGAAAACTCAACAAAATTGTGATTTGGGGTTAATTCTTTCGGATCAGATATGTTTCACGTGTATAAAAGCAATAAATGATTATTCTTTTCTACTCCTGCAGCTTATTCTCTCGCACTTCCCGCCTGTGGAACTGGGTCCCACCCATTCACAGTCAGGTTAGCCAAACGCAGACGACAATTCTACTCCTGCAGCTTCCTCTCTCGCACTTCCCGCCTGTGGAACTCACTCCCGTATTCTTGCTTTCCTGACGGCTACGACCTCCAGAAATTTAAAAGCAAAGTTAATACCCACCTACTAACCACTGGACTCTAGCTCTCTCCCCTCCCCTGTATAATCTTCACTTTCTCTCCGCCCATGTATCTGTCATTGCACCTGCTTTCTCAGCTTTCTATTGTTCCTTTCTAACTAGCTTGTACTCCTCACTCTTTTCTAATTAATCTTTCTACATTTATGTAACCCCCTGCACATCAGTGGCTTTTCTGCCTTGCTCGGGGTGAAATGATTAAAAAAAAAAATGTTCGTGGAATATTTTGGATCACATAGTGTATAATTTTTTTTCTGAAGAAGCTTTAGTAAATATGTTAGATATTTCTGAACTAGTCTGATACGATGCATTGTCTTCATATAAAAGTTTCGATCTGACAAGGCTATTTACGTACGAGAATCAAGATTTTAGGTTAATGTTTTGGTTTTGAAGCAACTTGTGGTGTAGGTTGAAACTATCCTTGCGCGGCTTAATCCATGTTACTTTTCTCTTATTCTAAATTTGTTATGACTGATCGATGCACCAATGTTTTGAAGTGTTGCAAATTGACTCATGTCAGTTCGTATGTCATATCTGTAGAGAACTTCGACGTAAATTTGTTTCGCTAGTTCAATTATGACTGACTGGTAAGTTCGATCCTGATTGGGTGCACCATACTTTCGGCCGTGTGACCCCATTATAAGTTACGTTTAGGAAAAAACAACATACCGTTACTACTTTCAGGTCATAGTTTTCTGTTTTGGGAAGTTTCTCTTGAGTCAGTCAGTTAAGTGCCATACGGGATACACGCGTTGGGCGATCATGTGTCGAAAAAGACATAACTGACTGGGAAGAAGATTATCCCGCAGTAGGTTGCCATTGCTTTCTGCGGTAAACCGGTTGCCGGCCAAGGCTATAGAACCCAATCTGTCCTATTTAACCTATAACCGGAAGGAAAAGACGGAGTGGTACCTGTTCCAAGGGTATTTGTGCGTAAGTGGATGCAAGGAAATCAGCTGTTTTGAAAGATGATAATAAATGTGAGATCCAAAAACGCAGTGGCATGTCCAATGACGCAAGGTACAAAATGCAAGGAGTTCAGCTGGAATGGCGGATGTACGTTGTGGTGCAATGGATAGCGACTCGGAACGACAAATCGAAGAGCCGAGTTCGAATTCCAGTTGAATTGCTCGCATTCACTTACGCAGAAATGCTCTTGGGAAAGGTATCAATCCGTCACTTCCCTCCAGTTATGGGTTAAATAACAGGACAGATTGGGTTTTATAACCTTGGTTGGCAACTAGCCTACCACAGAAAGTAAAGGCAAACGACTGCGGGATAATCTTCTGCCTAGTCAGCCATGTCTCTTTCGAGACATGATCGCCCAAAGAGTGTATCACGTATGGCACCTAACTTTTATCTTGAGTCTTTTTTTCTTGGAATGTTGATTTCATTTTTTATTCAAAATCATTCTTATCCCAACTATGCATAATTTCATCGTCAGCATCAAATAGAAAATAACAACGAGTACTGGAAACGTATTAATTCCTCGAAATACATTTTTGGCGATTAATTCTGTTTCATTTAACGTCCTTAATTATTTTTCTTACATTTTTGCATGTTGCACTTCTTATTTTCATTATCATCATTATTATTATCATCATTATCATATTATTATCATCATTATTATATAATATTATTATGATCATTATGATCATTATTAACACCATTATTATCAACATTATCATATTTTATCATTATTATCATTATCATCATTATTATCATCATAATTATCATATTTTATCATTATTATCATTATTATCAACATTATCATATGTTATCATAATTATCAATATCATTATTATATAATCATCATTATAATATTATAATTTTTTTTTTTTTTTTGCAAAAAGAATGTTTCAGTTCATAAATTCTGTACTTTCAAGAAGAGAAAGCCGCAAAAATTATTTCCAAAACAGTTTCTCGTGTTTTAGCAAGTGGACCCGTCTGTTTAAGTTGTCCCTGATAGAATTTCAATGTATCTTAAAGATACATTGAAATAATAGAACAAAGCGATGATTTTAATTATTCAAGAGATTTAATCCCAAAAACATTATTACTTTCTAATCAACAAAACCTTCCTTTTTTTATCGTACCCGGTAACTTGCCTGTCCTGACAGTAACAGTATACTAAGCTGATACCCTCATTTAACCTTTGCATGGGTCAATAAAATTTTGTTTTTACTGCCATCGGGGTGGCATTAGTAGCAGTTCAGTAATAACAGTATTATTTTCTTTTCTTAGTATGTGGTTAATTATAAGAATATATATTTTGTCTCAGGTTTTAGCGAACAACGACAAACAGAACTGCCCCGCTGTGGGTTGGTACAGAAACCTTTGAAAGAATTATTATGTTATTTTTTATGAATTATTTTCTTGCTTCATACCGTATTATTCATATATCTATGACTTACTTCTGTCAGGATTGACAAAGAGTGTAACAGCACTTTTTTCCTAGTACCACTTCCTGAAAATTAAGACAACACCGAAACATTTCGTTAAAAATCAGAAGAATTTAGTCACTTTTAACTATTAATGTTCAACATTTACAAGGCCCAAGAGCTACTCAAAACAGAGGATTATTGTTAGAACCTGTTGTATTAGCGGTTATCGTACGAGGTAAGAAGCGCGCAATATGTGGGGAAAGATAGTGGTTAACCTTAGAAGAGTTTAACACTGTATTGTTCTCGAAAGAATCCCCTTGGGAGCCGGTTCCACAAAATAGTGTTTCATGAGAAAAAACTTCTTTCTTCCTAATAGAATATGAAAACAACGAAGATGGTTTGACAACATTTCATCCACAAATTTTAGAGAATATAACATTTTTTATAATAATTTTATAAAACAAGGTACAAGGGGTGTTGAAGAAAAGAGAAGGATAGGAATCAAGCAGAAAAAAAATGGAAATTGACGTTGCATTTAAACTATTAGCGATTGTAGCTATCAGAGACGCAAGCACAAAGAAGAAAGTTCCACAAACGAGAAGTGAGAGAAAAGAAACTATTAGAGTAGAAGAGTGGGTTGCATTAAACTATTTCGACGGGAACAAGAGTGAGACCTTAATTAAAGTCACTGAGCACAAATATATTAGCAATTGGAGTAGATAGACTAAACTATCGCCCGGTTCACACTCCACCCACATCTATTGAACAGGTGAAGAGGCTCATCCCTTGTTTCCTGTTTAGGATGTGGTTTCCGGCTTTCTCTTTTCCATTCTTTTTACCCTTACGTAGCCCCCTGCGCATCAGTGGCGTTACCGCCTTGCTCGGGGTGATATGATTAAAAAAAAAAAAAAAAAAAATAGGGGAAAGGAAATGGCTTTGTCTATATTGTCTGAAATAATATCTAGCATCTAGGGAAGTGGTAAAGGAAGAAGTTATAGTTTACTGAGTTTAGAGACGGTGACACAAGTAGGATTGTAGAGAAAATTCAAGCGAGATCTTTCTCGCCAGAGGGCGATATTTGCCGAGATAAACTCCCAAGCCATGCATGGCATGTGAACAGAGAAGTCCTTCCTAAAGAGTGAAAGCTCTCCAGGGACTGAAAAATCTGAGGTGGGCCTTGTAGGGTTGAGGTTAGTTTCGCAGGGCGCTAGGATATCAGGTGGCTTTTCGTAGAGGAACGATTGCTCACCCCAAAAGTTGGTACGAATACAACGTTCGTTAAAGAAAAAAGGTGTTGAGTGGTTTAGATGTTTTCTACCTGGCTGCTTTAGTTGTATATCTTTGTGTATTGTCATGATTTAAAGTTATTTTAGTGAGGAGAGGCCTAGAGTAGCAGTAGCAGTTGATCCTCAAATTCGACATGTGTGGCAAGGGAACTAGTGCAGACTGCAGCATAGTGTGGCCTCAGGCTTGCCCACCAGTGCCCCTTACAGGAACTCTCTACCATGCGCGACATGGCACTACAAGAATCGCGATATTATATGACTGTTGTTCAGAGCAGCCTCTCTAGACGCTACTCAAGATTTCGGGTTTCTAATTAGCAGTCGGAAGTAGCAACCAGAAAACAACTAACCCGGTACCCATAGTATGAAGAGACATTTCTACCATATACACATGCAGAAAAAAACTCGCTGAAGTACTACTATTAAAGATTGAGCAAAGAAAAAAGTATCGATGACCTCTTCCTAAACAGAAAACAAGAGATGACCCTCTACTACTGTTAAAGAAAATGGGAGTACGAACCGGATGATAGGAGCGCCTATCTACTCTTGTTAAAAAAATGAAATTTCCAAAGTTTTAACCTTTAATTCAGAAATTATTTTACTGAACAAAGTAATTCATCAGCGTTTGCAAAACACAATTGTCAGTTTCAGAAAAAAACAAA
Source organism: Ascarosepion bandense (assembly GCA_037127315.1). Classification (NCBI taxonomy): domain Eukaryota; kingdom Metazoa; phylum Mollusca; class Cephalopoda; order Sepiida; family Sepiidae; genus Ascarosepion; species Ascarosepion bandense. Next base: position 7,009,793 of record JBBBDQ010000738.1, read on the forward strand.
AAAAAACAGCAGCAAACCCTGCGTAATATCAAAGTATTAAATGATATTTTCATCGTTTTTTTTAATATACGTAAATTATCAGTAAATTAATTCCGAACTTCTCACAAATAAAGGCAGATTTTTATTTCTCGAGTTTGTTCAAAATTTATTTGTATATATATATATATATATATATATATATATATATATATATATATATATAATTGTTGTTCATGTAGGTCAAGAACTATATATAACTCTTTCGAGACAGGGTGGGATAGTTTACATGGTGGGGAAATTAAAGGTACATCACAATATTTTCTCCTATTTTTACCTACGTAATATACAAGGCTGATCAGCTTGGCCGAGAGGACTACGCGACAGTCATTAGATTGTAAGTATAGCACACATGGCTTCGAACCCCATTCACGACCCTGTAAATATTTTAAAGCGGATGTGCGTTGTGGCGCAGTGAATATCGGCTAGGAACGAGAAATCGGGGAACCGAGTTCGAATTCCAGCTGAATTCATTGCCTTCAATTACGCGCAAATACCCTTGGGAAAGGTATTAATCCGTCTCTTCCCTCCAGTTATGGGTTAAATAATAGGACAGATTGGGTTCTATAGCCTTGGTCGGCAGCCAGTCTACCACAGAAAGCAATGGCAACCTACTGTGGGATGATCTTCTGCCCAGCCAGTCATGTCTCTTTCGAGACATGATCGCCCAAGCGTGTATCGCGCATGGCACTTAACTGACTGACTGACAAGGCAAGAGTGAATCATCAGCGTTTGTATAGTTCGATCGTCAGTCTGAGAAAAAATGCTCCGAAAAATCAAAGTATTAAACAATATCTTTTAACCATAAGTAAGTTAATACTTACATTTCCAAAGTCGCACATTTAAAGGCATTTTTTATTTCACAAGTTTGATCTAAAATTAAGTCGAAGTTTTTTTTAACACAAAACGCTGAAATGACCCCCAAAAATAAATAAATAAATAATTAAATACATAAATAAAATAAAATTTACTTATTGACATAACCTAAAGTTTATTAAATGCAATATACCCTCTGAATACAACTGATCCGTTTTTTACAGTTTATCAAACCATTGCAGGTTATTTACAGCCAGAACACATTTTAAGATTGTACAAATTTACAATATTTACATTATTCGGACTAGTGTCCTAATCTTTGTAGCCATTTGTACGACGTTTCGGCTGTTGTACGCTCCGGCCTTCTTCAGATGCTAGGAATTTTGAACCTAAACCTTTATTACAATGACTAGGGTATATGATGGCCCAGTGGATAGAGACGTTGGTTAGTTCCAGTCACTTGACCCAAATAGTTGTGAGTTCAATACCAGACTACAGCAGTGGTGAACATGTAATTCTGAGTCAGGTAAGAAGATAACTCATGACTACCAAAAAAGCTGTTTTTAATCGTTTCATCCTAAGCGAGGCGGTACCGTCACTGCTGCGCAGGGGGCTACATAAGAAAAGACAAAAAGTTTAAGCAGGAGGAGAGCGAAGAGAAAGACGAAGAGTAGAGTGAGAAAGGAAAAGAACAAGATACACAAGATAATGGGGAAAGGACGAGAGTGAAGCTGAAGTCAAGTGGACAAGAAATGGGAATTAACATTGCGTTTAAATTCTAGGAGATTGTAGCCGTCATGGAATCAAGTATACGGAACGGAGTTCACAAGGAATAGGAATGATATACCCCAGTGATCGGAATAAAGGGTTCGGTTCGAAATCTATAGCACCTGAAGAAGGCCGGGGCGTACAACGGCCAAAACATCGTACAACTGGCAACAGACATGAAAACATAGCCCGAATGATGTAAACAGTGTAAATACTACCTCATCTCAGAATTACAGACAAATATTGTACGAATTCTTTCTATTTTCCGTTTTTTGAGATAATGATTTAGTGATAAAAGTCTTACTAATTACTCCATAGCTGGAGAGAGTAACTGGGGAGAGAAGAGGTGGATTCATATCATTAAATGAATATAACGAACCCAACTGGAATTGTAACTTGGCTCGCTGATTAACAGTTCCGAGCCATTATCCATTACAACACCAGCGCATTCAAGATTACAGCGCTTGGTAATATCAAGCGGTCACCCATCTGACCAGGCTCGACGTTGCTTAACTATGTTGATCGTACTTCGTAAGCAAACGCAACAAGAACACACCTCAAATAGTTCGATGAATAATCGTCATTCGAATCTTGGACAGTTGGTGGAAGCCAGGAAAATGCATCGGCCAAACCGGTGTGACATACAAATAAGATGATAATCATCAGAGTTGTTTTGAATTAATTTCACAGTACAAATCAGTAAGATTTTTTTTATCTTTAGAAACTAGCTTTTAATTTCTGAGCGTGGCCATCCGCCATTTTAGATTTTCACCAAGCGCACAGGGTCAAAATGTAGTTTATACAGCAGTTAATCATAGGGAAAATTATGGCCGCATGTCGTTTGAATTCATAGTCGTTATTCCTCTCTGATGGCTGTCAACCACGGCTAGACAGCCCAGTTTGCCATGTTCATGAAATAAAGCGATGAAACGAGATTCATATAGCCAGTCAGTTAAGTGCCGTACGTGATACACGCTTGGGCAATCATGTGTCGAAAGTGACATGACTAACTATTATCCCGCAGTAGGTTGCCATTACTTTCTGTGGTAGACTGGTTGCTAGCCAAGGCTATAGAACCCAATCTGTCCGGTTATTTAACCCATAACTGGAGGGAAGGGAAAGATTAATACCTTTCCGAAGGGTATTTGCGCTTAAGTGAATGCAAGGAATTTAACTGGAATTTGAACTTGGCTCCCCGATTTCTCGTCCGAGCCGCTAACCACTGCACCACAACGCACGTCCGATTCATACAGTACCCAAGACTATTTGTGGAAATTCATACATTTCTCACATCTACGCAGATGACACTACAATATACTCCCGCACCAGTAAGAAACCTCTCGTGGCGGACATACATAATCTCGCTGCTGACCTTGAACGGGATCTACACTCTCTGGTGAATTGGGGCAAGAAGTGGCTTGTCAACTTCAATGCGTCTAAAACCAAGTTGTTATCTGTCAACCATCACAGGAAACCACTCCTGCCTCCCATAAGCATAGGCCAAGCGAGTCTCCCTGAGAGCAACACAGTACGCCTCCTCGGCCTTACCCTCTCCTCAGACCTCAAATGGAACCACTATGTTGAATCCATAGCAAAATCTCCTGCTAAGAAGGTTGGGTCACTATGTCGATCCAGGATGTTTTTTCCGCTTGAATCCATCCTGCATATATACAAGTCAACCATCCGTCCGTGCATGGAGTACTGTTGCCATTTATGGTCAGGCGCCCCTGCCGTTCTCCTCAGTGTTCTCGACAGGCTCCAAAGGCGAGTCTGTAATGTGATAGGTAATGATCTGGCAGCTCGACTGCAGCCACTTCCCCACCGTCGAAATGTTCCCCCCCCCCTTTGTCTGTTCTCTAAATACTTTCATGGCTTCTACTTGGATGAGCTTAAGTCACTGATGCCTCCTCAACAGGTGTTTACTCGTGCAACCAGACTGGCAACTGTGTCCCACCCATTCACAGTCAGGTTAGTCAAATGCAGACGACAATTCTACTCATGCAGCTTCTTCTCTCGCACTTCCCGCCTGTGGAACTCTCTTCCATATTCTTGCTTCCCTGACGGCTACAACCTCCAGAAATTTAAATGCAATGTCAATACTCATCTATTCACCACTGGACTCTAGCTCTCTCCCCACCCCCGTATATCCTTACCTTTCTCTCCACCTATGTATCTGTCATCGCACCTGCATTTTCAGCTTTCTATTGCTCCTTTCTAACTAGTTTGTACTCCTCACTCTTTTCTAATTAATCTTTTTACAGTTATGTAGCCCCCCGCTCATCAGTGGCATTTCTGCCTTGCTCGGGGTGAAATGATTAAAAGAAAATAGTATTTGCTCATAGTATATATAGCGATTCTAGATTGGGATTCAAACTCCACTCACTGATTTCTCGTTCCGAGCTCATAACCAATGCACCACATGCTCATATAGATGACAGTTCTTCAAATAATTAATGGTGATTTTCTAAGCGTAGAAACACCAGAAATATTAGGCACCCAGTGAGGATCTAACTTAATTGTTTTAGCCAAGCAGGTGTGCTAACAATTCCACCACGTGGAAGTGCTTGGTGGTGATATGCTGATGGAGATTTCCTAACTGTAGACTAACTGTAGTAAAGGGCCAAAGGTATCAGTAGCAATTTTTCTAGCAAGACACGAGCTACAAGATTAGCAACTAGGTCCCACTCTTTTACTGTGAAGTCAATGCAAACACAAATTCTACTCCATCAGCATCTTTTCTCGCCCTTCTCACCCGTGGAATTTCCGTCCATTTACTTGCTTCCCCGACAGCTACAATCTCTAAGAATTTAAATGTAAAGTCAATAGTCATCTCCTATCTCACTGACTTGCATCCTCTCTTTTATGCTCCTTTCTACGTCCACTCCACTCTCATCAGTATTCCCATCCTTCTTTTACCCATTTCCTGACAGCCCCTATAACCGGTCACTCTTTCTCATAATTTTCCTTCTATGTAACCCCCTGCGCACCAGTGGCAGTAAACTGCCTTGCTTTGGGAGATATGATTATATAAAAAAAGACACACTTGTTAACAATAAGAATATCACAACTAATTATTTAGAGCTGTGTCATCTGGATGTGCAGGTGATGCATTGCTTGTAAGCTCAGAACGAAAAATCGGCGAGTCGTGTTCCAATACAGGTCGAGGCGCTCTACTCCAAATACTTAATGACTACAGGACATGATAAGTTTCCGAAAGTTTACAAAATCCGAAAATCACAACATTGCTGAAATGCTCTGGTAAAATAAGAGAAATTAAAAACAAACATTTTACATTCTTAGAATCTTAACAATACTTCATCTCATAATTTTACGAAGAAGAACGCATCTACGAAACACTGAACTAGAAACCTCAAAGATGGTGAAGTTCCCTTATATGTTTCGGCTCCCTTCAAGATGTGGGCAATAATCGTTCTTGTAAATCAAAGCAACATTTAACTTTTTAACACCCTTCTTTGTCTCTGCTTTTAAATCTATTTTAAAAAAACTGTTAAATCAATTCGTGTTTTCTTCTATCATACTTGTCTGTAGGTTTTAAGTTCACAAAGCCCTCCCTCCTTATTATATGTCCAGAAATTTAAACTGTCACGTTTTATTGTAAGCATAATTATCTTTAGTGTCCTTTCTTTTTAAAACTTCCTAGTTGATCACATGTTTTGTCCTAGAAAATCCCCGTTGTGAATTCGAGTCCCTTTTTCTTCTACAGGAAAGCATTCACCGCCATACACGGGGATACACATCAATACTAGTTCAGTACCTTTTTCTGTTATTTCTTTGTGCATATTGCTGTACCTTATTGTTTTGCTTTCTTTTTTGAAAGTAACTTTCACTGCTTCAAGTCTCTTTCAGATTTCTGTGTAAACTTCTCAGTCATTTATTACAACGCTAGCCAGATATTTACGAGTACCTTATTGATTCTGATATCTCACTCTGGGCTGTCTTTCTTTCTGACGACCCTGATTTCTTCCAACTAATGAGTGGAGAATCAGTAATGTGACAGGTACCGACTTAGCGGCTCGACTACAGCTACTTCTCCGCCGACGAGATGTGGCTTCCCTTTGTCTGTTCTATAAATACTTTCATGGCTTCTGCTCCAACGAACTTAAGTCATTGGTGCCTCTGCAAAAGGTGTTTACTCGTGCAACCAGACTGGCAACTGTGTCCCACCCATTCACAATTAAATCAACCAAATGCAGACGACAATTCTACTCCTGCAGCTTATTCTATCGCACTTCCCGCCTGTGGGTCTCGCTTCCATATTATTGCTTTCCTGACGGCTACCATCTTCAAGAATTTAAATGCAAGGTCAATACTCAGTTCTTAACCACTCGACTCTAGCTCTTTCTTCACCATCCCGTATATCCTTTCCTTTCTCTCCACCTTTTGCAACTGTTATCACACCTGTATTCCCATTCTTCTCTTCATGGATACAGTTTAAAGTCATACCCAGGACCAGCTAAGGCAAGAAAAAATATATAACTTTTATATATATAAATATATATATATATATATATATATATATATATATATGATAGAAATATAGTTTTAAGGTATACTGTATGTATAGATTTAAATGCTCAATAACACGGATAGAACGTATATAAACATAAAGGTGGATATTGAAGTCAAAATCCATCATCGACAGTCTTTTTCCTTCTTCAAAGCAATCGCCATGGCCTAATGATTGCGTTTATATATATATATATATATATATATATATATATATATATATAAAAAGAGTAACAGGGGTATTCAAAAGAACGGCATGAACCACAATACTAATTATTTATCGCTCTACTAACCTGTTTTGCTCTTGATAAAATGTGAGTTTCCGTTTTTATCAGAATACACGTAAGCCGCTAAAATGTTGCCGTTCACTTCTTTAAAACGAAAAAAGCCTAGTGAGTGAGCGAACTAGTGATCATCTAAGCAACCTAGAATGCGTACCACTCAAACGCCCGTCAGAAGTTACTGCAAGATTCAACCCAAGGCAATGCAGGACTTTCACCAGAAGCAATACAGAAAAATTGAGAAAAATATCACAAGAACGAGTATTCGTGTGAAAAATTCGTACTATATTCCAAAAATTTCGTCAAATAATTTAAAACACTACAAAGAAGTGAAGAGAATCCATCGGCTGAAAGACCTAGGTGAAAAAAAATAGATAGAAAATGAAAAAAAAGATGCCTATATTCAGCCGAATAATTAACTGCGGGTTAATGCGAGATTTACAAAACGTTAGAAATGGCTCAGAAAACATCAATCGCATTCATGGAAATGGTTTTCTAAGCATAGCTGAGATATAACACAAGGTCGAAAGTATGGCGTACCTAGCGAGGATCGAACTCACTGCCCGGTAGTAATTTTCTAGCGATACAAGCTTGCTAAGCATTACACCCCGTCGAGGTGCGCCACATAAATGCAATGGGGTCGAAACCTTGTCTCAGATTCTTGTTCAGTCACGGTAGTGCCTGATCCAGCGTACTCCAACAGTCTCAGTAGATCAGAAAAGGTGCTGCCTGATACATTGTACTCCAACAGTCTAAGTAAATCGGTAAATGTGTTGCCTGATACATCGTATAGCAACAGTTTCGGTAGATCGGGAAAGGTGTTGCTTGACACATCGTAATCCAACAGTCTAAGTAGGTAGTAAAATGTGTTGCCTGAAACATCGAGTACCAACAGTCTCGGTAGATCGGAAAAGGTGTTGCATGATACTTCTTACATCAACAGTCTAAGTAGATCGGAAAAGGTGTTACCTGCCATATGGTATACCAACAGTCTCGTTAGATCGGAAAATGTGTTGCCTGATACATAGTATACCAACAGCCTCGGTAGATCGGAAAAGGTGTTGCATGATACTTCTTACATCAACAGTCTAAGTAGATCGGAAAAGGTGTTACCTGCCATATGGTATACCAACAGTCTCGTTAGATCGGAAAATGTGTTGCCTGATACATAGTATACCAACAGCCTCGGTAGATCGGAAAATGTGTTGCCTGATACATCGTATACCAACAGTCTCGGTAGATCGGAAAATGTGTTGCCATATACATCTCACACCAACAAAGATAGTAGCAAGAATGGGGGATGCTAGTGCAAACGTGTATATATTTGTTGGCTGCTAGAGAAAAAAAATGAATGAATAGTTGTGAAGGCAAACAACGATTTCGATAAATCGTTTCCTTTGAATAATTCCTGGGACAGTGATTGCAAAACTGAGGGGTAATTTTGGTTCGGCAATTGCAGTAGCTTCAAGGCGTGAACACAAATATGTTGATGGGGTGTGCACTTGGGAACTAGTTCAAGGTTTTAGACGAGTATAGTCGACTTAGATGTTTACTTTTGCGATAAGAATCAACACGTGGTTGGCGGCTTATGCGAAAAACTAGAGAAACACCTAGAGCGCACACACACATACACAGACAGACACACACACACACACACACACACACATATATATATATATATATATATATATATATATATATATATATATAAGTGTTCGTTCATCATTAGTCATCTACTGCGGCATATGGTGAAAGGCTTGCCTGCTGTGATAAACTCGAAATTGCTCATTTAAGTGTCTTTTCTTGCAGCATCTTTTAGACATTCGTTTATTTTTGTTCTTTGCCTTGTTTCTTCTTCTCCCAAATTTAGTTTCTTTTTTTATTAATTTTTCTTCTTTTATCTTTCTATTATCTCTTGATTTTTCTTTCGTGGATAAATCCTTCATTTTCTGTCTTTTCGTCGTATTTAATTCTCATTCCTTCTTTCTTTCTTTTTCTATTTTTTTTTTTTTTCGTTTTGTATCTTTTTCATTTGCTGTCTTTCTTTCTTCTTTTCCTTTTCTTTTCCTCTCATATTTTCTTTTTGTTTTCTTTCTTTCTTCTTCAGTTTTCTGTGTTTTTAATAATCTTTTTCGTTATATGCTGTCTTTTTGTTTTCTTTTTTCATTTTCTCTTTTTATTTTATATACTGTTTTCTCTCTTTCTTTCATTCTTTGCTTTTTGTATTTTCTATTCGTTGTCCTTTCTTTCGTCCTTCATTTTTTACTTTTTATATATTTAGTATTTGTTTATATTTCTGATATGAGGTAGTATTTACAGTATTTACATTATTCGGACTATTGTCCTCATCTTTGTTGCCATTTTTACGACGTTTCGGCCGGAATAAGGCCGGAGCGTACAATGGCCGAAACGTCGTACAAATAGCAACAAAGATGAGGACAATAGTCTGAATAATGTAATTTTTGTTCTTTCTTTCTTTCTTTTAAGTTTTTTATTTCTTTCATTCTTTTTAGCGTTTTCATTCTTTCCGTCATTCTTTCTTGACCCATTTTTGTATGTTTTTCTTTCTTTTATCTTTTACGTCTTTGTTCCTTTCTTTTTCTACTCTATTTTTGTATGTTCTATGTAATCCTTCCTTCTTTATTATAATATGATTCCATTCATTAATTCTTTCTATCATCGTTTCTTGTCTCATTACCTATTTTTCTTTCATTTTCTACTTTTTTTGACATGCTCTTGATTTACTGTCTTCCTTCTTTTCTCTTTTCTTTCTTTTCATCGCCATTTTTCTTTATTGTCTTACATATCTACGCCCTTCTTCTCGCTACGTTACTCCTTTCTATTCATTGTTCTCTTATCACCTTGTCGTTTTTTTCTTTCTTCTCTGGATTTTTTCATTCATTCTTACATTAGTCTGCTCCTTCATTTTTTCTTCATCCTTCCTTTCATTATTTTTATTTATCGTTAACATAATTTCTTTTATCTTCATTCACATTTCATCTAGTTCACACACGCACAAACACACCTACCTCAAACTGTCGATCCATTCTCTCTTTCCTCTCATAGTCGAGAACCAATTTTATATGGAGCTTCTCTAACTGCCACTCGCAAGCAAATTTTTGTTGGCGTTAAAGTTGTTCTCTTTTCTTTGTAGGCTTTTTTTTCCCTAAACACTTTACTTTCTTTTTGTTTAACCAGGATTCTTTTTTTTTTTTTTTTTTTGTATATTTAATTTCCTTTTAAGCATATTTTTTAGAGAATAAAACGTTTCTCTCAGCACTTCGTCTGAGACAAAAGCACATTCACATTTTTGTTCGTTTCAATTCATAATACTACATTATATAACAAGCATTCTTTCAAACACGTCTACCCTAGTATGCTTTTATCTATCTGTCTATCTATCTATCAGACTAAGAGAAGGTGCAGTAACGTTTAAGGCTGGAATCTCTTACAAAATTTTGGGAAGTGTGTGAATCGAGGAGGTCTGTAAACAGGAAGATAGGGATTTCTCTGTTTCTCTCTGTCTCTGTCTCTCTGTCTCTCTCTCTCTCTATATATATATGTGTGTGTGTGTGTGTGTGTGTGTGTGTGTGCGTGTGCGTGTGCGTGTGCGCGCGTGATGCAAAATTCTAAGCTGGAATTATTTACAAATTCTGACCAAATAAGCAAAATCTGAATTTGGAGATGCAATCTCTCCTTAATCATCTTTAGATCTGTTCGTGTTCTTTTTTAATCAATTCTTTCCAAGTAAGGCGATAATGCCACTAAGACACAGGAAGCTACAGGGAGTTAAAAAGAACGAGAAGACTTTAGAAGGAATCATAGACTTAACTGATAACGAAAAACAAGGGATAAAATTCTATACTTATCAAAAGACTGGGGAGGTATCTGAATCGGACGACAAGAATCTATCTATCTATCTATCTATCTATCTATCTATCTATCTATCTGTATGTATGTATGTATGTATGTGCGTGCGTTTTTTGTTTTGAAGTATTTATCAGAAACTTTTTCACGTGATTCAGTTAAAGAATTTATCTGGATCTATTTATATTTCCAAATTTTTGCTTTTTTTATTTAATATTTTCAACAATCTTCACTAAGTGCAAGACTCAAAAGCCACTCTAGGTAGTGGGGTAATGGATGAGGTTGTCGCATGACCATATGTAGAACAGATAAGAGTTGACCCTAGTCTTAAAGTGGCTAAGATTGTGGTTTTCAGGAAAGCATCCTCTCAGGATTTTGGTCTACCGGAAGTGCGAACTCTTTTCTAATGAAACACGAATTAAATTATTCCTCCCAAGGTACGTGACATGGCTGGTCTGGATTGTAAATGTTTGAAACGGTGGAACTAAGGAATGTAACTCGTCCGAATATTTGCCATGGGCATATTGTAATATAACAATCTGGCCCCACCCGAGGAAGGCTGATGCAAGCGGGGGTGTTTCCGGTCGTTGAAAGGAACGGATGTTTGTTTGACCTTATTTCCGGCAGTAGCGGAAATGGCTACAGAGGCAAACAGAACAGGTGTCTCTGAGAATTACGTGGGCGTGCGTGGGCGAGGCAAAAAACCGGAAGAAAAAGTCCCGGTTTGGAGATTATAAAAAGACCTCGGCGCACGGATTCACCAGTAGTAGTAGCAGACCAGAGTAGCAGTAGAGAGAGAGACACACAACAGATACGACTACACTCCCGTCAACCCTTAGAAGCGCGCTCTCTCACTCTCTGTTCCCTAGGCTACACGGTTCATCGTCATTAATAAAAATATAACTTATATTTTTATATATATGCGTGTTTGTGGTTTATTGATATACAACAATATTTGCCATGGACATATTGGCCATGCACATATTTGCCATGGAAATAGAGAGTTAATAGCGATAGGCTTGCGACTTTATGTCTGAAGAAAACAGGTTGCAGAATCGAAAATAAATCACTGTGCACGCAACCGCGTAAATAATTTTGAAATCTACAAAACAGAAAAATAAAGACTGTGCAACTCTAACGCAAATACACCAGCAATAATCCCGTTCGTTAAACTAACTTTTTTCATGATTTCACCCCAAACAAGTCGGAAATACCACTCGTACACAGTGGCTTACATGGAGTGAAAGTGAGAGAAATGATTGAGTATAGAAAGGATAGAGGAAAGGACAAAAGATCATCGGGTTTCAGGAAGATAGAAGATGGCGATTGATGTTTTATTTCAAGTTTTAAAGTTTGTAATTATCAGGGTGCAAACAAACGTAAGGGGGTTCTACAGATGGGAAGTGTGAGAAAATAAACTGTTGCAGTAGAAGTGAAGTTTGCATTTAGCTACGTCGAGATGCCAACTCAGAATCTATGGCATTACAGATCCTTCTTTGTGTTATGACAAGAACCTCGAGATGAATAGCAGGTACACCAGATTAGATGTGACAGCAGTATTCAATGCGAATGGTAGTTTTTAAATGTGCAACATCGACTCTGGCTAGGTTCTAAGCAACTCTGAATTGGTTGAGCATCTCACTTCGTACAGCTTTCCATTCAATAAGCAATATGGCTCTTCGCTTCTCTACGATTATTGCAGTCGATAATGGCTCACTTAAGAAAGGCTCAGCACGAGCTGTGATTTCAGATAGAAGGCGTTTGACAGGGTTTAGCACACCTTCTTCATACGCTTTATGGTGATTCTGGTCAAATAATCGACTTAATCCAATCTTTTTTAACTAATCGTCTAAAGAAAGCCATGTTCAATGGCCACTCCTCGATCTTTCCATATTAATAAGCGATCTATATATCCTTGCATTGTGGTGCAGTGGGTATCGGCTCGGAACGAGAAATCGGAGAGCCGAGTTCGAATTCCAGTGGCATTCCTTGCATTCACTTACGCGCAAGTACCCTTGGGAAAAGCATTATTCCGTCTCTTCTGTCCAGTTATAGGTTAGATAACAGGACAGATCGGATTCTATAGGCTTGGCTGGCAACCAGCCTACCGCAAAATGTAGTTCGGTGTAATTTTCTGCCCAGTCAGTCATGTCTCTTTTAAGACATCATCGCCCAAGCGTATATCAAGTATAGAACTTAACTAACTGATACATCCTTGAATCTATATTCTTTCTTATTTTCATCAACTTCTTGATATAATGAGTTCCCAAATTTATGTTGATAAATATATGCTAGTTATTTGCAGAATTCCTAGTGTATTGTTTTTCCCACCCAATCACGTTTTAGTGAATTCTCTTTTTATATGATAGACAGTAACATCCCTATCATTGCATTATACTTGTAGTTCACTGTCTCCTGGTTATGCAGCCCTTAATAATATTTTTATAGAATTCAGCTTTGTCAGCATTTATATTGCATATTTTAAATATCTATTCAGCAGCAAAGTTGGTTGATTAATTTCTGACAATAACCAGTTTCACATGTGTTGTTTTCGGCGTTGCAATTGATTTCAGTCCTTCAGATACCGACACCGCTTTATAAACTGTATCAACTAAGGATGGTTTCTTTTTCCTATTCGCTTTATTAAAGGAGAGCGTCAGATGTAATGGAGTCTATTCTAGGAGGTAGCAAAAAGAAGATGTTCAGGGAAACGCATGGTGACAGTTAAGATTCAGCTACGTGCAGGTTCGTCTTTCTAAGATCAAATTCTCGCGATGCGATTGTCTCATAATGTCCTCCGCACAATCAGACTTTAATTACTTATATTTAAATTTCTATTCATTTTTCCAATTTTTACCTTTGTTTTTTTAATTCTATAGTCTTTATTATTATTTAAGCAAACCTATTTTATAAGATATGCTTGATAACAAACCGACTACAGCGAGACAGTTTCACAGTTGTTTTTTTTTAATCGTATCACCCCGAGCAAGATGGTAACACCACTGATGTGCAGGGGGCGGCTACATAAGAGCAAAAAGATTAGATAGGAGAGAGTGAAGAGAAATACGAACCAGTTAGAAAGGAGCAAGCGAAAGATGGGAATACAGGTGTGATGACAGTTGTAAAGGTGGAGAGAAAGGAAAGGATATGCAAGGTGGTATAGAAAGAACTAGAGTCAAGTGGTTAAGAGATGAGTATTGACATTGCATTTAAATTCCTGGTGGTTTTAGCCGTCAGGAAAGCAAGAATATGGAAGCGAGTTCTACAGGCGGGAAGTGCGAGAAGAGAAGATGCAGGAGTAGAATTGTCGTCTGCATTTGGTTGATGTAACTGTGAATGGGTGGGACACAGTTGCCAGTCTGGTTGCACGAGTAAACACCTGTTGCAGAGGCACCAGTGATTTAAGTTCGTTATAGCAGAAGCCATGAAAGAAAAGGAAGCCACATCTCATCGATGGGAAAGTGGCTAGAGTCGAGCCGCTAAGTCGGTACCTAGTTACTCTTGACTTCTTTTTAAAACAGGCTACACCTGTGGATCATCCGGTGATTATCAAATTCAATCTGATGACGATATCATATTTCAGAAGAAAACTTACTCACCATGGCGTTGCGATATGTATAAATCAATCAAACATAGGTAAGTACTGACATCTAAGCACATGCCATCTACAGGAATATGTTTGGCGAGGTTTGGGTTAGAGTGATCTCAGAACATCAAGTGGAAAAAAAGAACACATATTTGTCCAGGAAGTTTCTATGTGAAATTTCGGTAGTTTCTCTCTCTCTCTCTCTCTCTCTCTCTCTCTCTCTCTCCCTTTTAATACATAATACTGTTCCAGCTTTGTCATTATAAAAGTCATATCCGACCCGAAAACGATTATTACTGTCATATTTGAGATAGAACCCAAGCTTCGACAGAGATCTACATCGTCAATCAGTCAGTTAAGTGCCATAAGCTATCCCCGCCTTAGGCGATCATGTCTCTTTCGATCCATGAATGACTAGACAGAAGATTTTTTTGAAGTTAGTTCCCATTTCTTTCACTGGTAGACTGGTTATCAACAAAAGCTATAGAACCCAATCTATCTTGTTATTCAACCCATAGCTGGAGACAGAAGAGATGGATTCATGCCTTTCCAAAAGGTATTTGCTCGTAGGTAAATACAACGAATTCAAGTGAAGTGTAATGCGATTTTTCAGTGTTGCGCAACTTATTTTCCACTATGCAACCCCTATCCCTTAGCTACAAAATCCCCAGCCTATCGCATTTATATCTCTCCGTCAATGGCAAATGTTTAAATGGGCTTCATTCTTTAGTGCCATGAATTCAAGCCTTTACCCACGTTGCTACACCCAAAGAGTGAAACCACACCCTTTCACTTCTTATTCCATTGGTAAGATCAGACACAGGGAAGCCTCAATAGGGCGGTCGGAATGTGACTAGATGCCAGGTCATAACCGATAGCATAACACATATTTCTTTGAATTTTTACTGGGGATCTTGTAGAACGTAATCCAACGTGGAGGCTTCCTCGAACACGACCATCTTAACCTCTTGAAGTCTACGGTCAATCGTTATCTATCTTACATACGTAATCTTCACTTCTGGCTTAGGTTCATATTACACTCTTCTTTCAGTTAGCTCCTATCTTGAGGAAATTTCAAGCCATGTTGTGGCGCAATGGATATCAGCTCGGAACGAGAAATCGGGAAGCCGAGTTCGAATTCCAGTGGAATTCCTTGCATTCGCTTCTGTATTAATCCATCTCTTCCTTCTAGTTATGGGTTAAGTAAGACGACAGATTGGGTTCTATAGCCTTGGCTGGCAACCAGTCTACCGTAGAGAGTAATAGCAACCTACTGCGAAATAATCTTCTGCCCAGTCAGTCATGTCTCTTTTAAGACATGATCGCCCAAGCGTGTATCATGTATGGCACTTAACTAACTGACCGATTAAGTGAACAATTGTTAAAAAAATACCTATGATACACAATTCAACTCATGCTATCAGGGAATACTCAACAACAATAACAACAACAACGAAAACGATAATAAAAATAATATGAGTGATCTGTATTGATTTGATAAGTTGTACATGATTTTTCGAAATGATATAACATTGACTGCATTACATATTCCTTTCTGCCACAAAGATTTGGATGTTAAATTTCTGACAATAACCAGTTAAGCATAGGTTGTTTTCGGTGTTGCCATTGATTTCAGTCTTTCAGACACCAACACCGCTTCATAGACTGCATCAACAAAGGATGGTTTCTTTTTCTTATTCACTTTATTAAACGAGAGGGCTAGACGAAATAGGGTCGATTCTAGAAGGTAGCAAAAGAAAGATCTTTCGGATAACGCACGGCAACACTGGCTACGTGCGGGTTCACTTTTTTAAGGAATGTGGACCCAGGAAGTGTTTTAACTCTCCAAAATTCTTGCGAGGCGACTGCTCTCTTCTCACCGTTTTGGTCCTATATGCAAAATTTAAACAAAGAATTTACTGTCAGAATTCCACTCTCACAGACCTTCTGTCCAATAATTGCTATTGCTCTTTGACACATATCCCCCTGCCAGCGGAAGCACTGAGCATCTATGTTCATGAGTCGGAGTAATAGAGAAGGAGTATGGATGGGTAACGAGAGGGTTGACACTGTGTTTGAAGTTACCGAGGACACTTGCAAATCATAATTAAGATCCGAGGCTGTTCTTCCTGTTATTGAATAATACGATATAACACGAAATGCATCATTTAAAAATTGCAAAAATAAGCTTATGCTTTGCAAGAATGTTGAAAAGTTATGAACAATGAGGCTGACAGTCTTCCGCATCATTACAAGAACACTTGGAACAAGCCAAAAGATTCTTATGAGTTCTCATCCTCTTACTTTTCTTTTACTCGTACTTCCCGCCTGTGGAACTTCCTTCCGTCTACTTGCTTCCTTGACGGCTACAATCTACAAGAATTTAAATGCAATGTCAATTCCCATCTCTTCTCCACTTGAGTCCACTCCTTCTCTTGTTCTTTTCCCATCACCTCGTGTATCTTCTTTTTTTCTCACTCTACCCTCGCACCGGTATTCCTACCCTTCTCTTGCCATTTCTCTGACACACCTCTTCGCTCTTTTCCTGTTTAAACTTTCATTCTTTTCTTATGTAGCCCCTCTGTGCACCAGTGGCGGTACCACATTGCTTGGGGTTAAACGATGGAAAAAAATAAGCTGTCAAGCGAGTTTTTCTCTAGGGTGTAGCATTATCTGCATCGCTATCAGTTTTCTTTTTTTTAACCATTTCTTTTTTTTCCTTTTTTTTTTTTTGCCATTTCACCTAAAAAAAACAAAAAAAAAAAACAAATGCCAGCGAAGACGCAAGGCATTATCATGTGCGAAAGAATATGAGAAAAAGAAAATGTTATTAAAATTACAGAATAATAAAAAGAACAAGAATTAGGTCGACAAAAGATAACGATTTTCATTGCTTTTATATTTTTGAAGATAAAACTTGACTGGAAAGTAAAAACCGGAAGAGAGTTTCATAAGTTGGAAGTGCGAGGGAAAAAACTTCTAGCATATATATTATGGCTATATCTAATTATTTCAAATGTAAGATGATGAAACTTTACTGCTAAAATAATAGTATGTTTAAATTCCTAGTGGTAACAAAGAGTAAATATCTTAGCGTAATGAACATAAAAAGACCCAGAAAACCAACGATACGGAAGTGGAAAATGAATGAAACTGAGATGCCAGGTCAGGACCACTCACATTGCTGGTTCTTATTTTATTTTACCTGGAATTTCTAAGTACATAGCAGAAGCAGCAAAATAGATATGTTGCAGTATTAAATGCATGGACGAATGGTAGACTTAAAAAGATACATTCTGGGAAAACAAATTGTCTAACGTGAAACAGTGAACCCGACTTACAAATCAGCAGACCAAGCTTGATTTTTGTTCTTCATTTTTTTTCATGTCCGATTCAAGAACATAACGGAGTACACAACAGAGTCAATCAGTCAGTTAAGTGTCATACATGATCCACGCTGGGTGATCATGTCTCGAAAGAGCCATGACTGACTGGGCAGAAGATTATACCGCAGAAGATTGCCATTATTTTCTGCGGTAGACTGGTTACCGACCAAGAATATAGAACCCAATCTTTTCTCTTATTTAATCTATAACTGGAGGGAAGAGGCGGATCAATACCTTTTCTAAGGATATTTGTGCGTAAGTGAATCCAATCAATTCAACTGGATTTCGAACTCGGTTCCCCGATTTCTCGTTTTGAATCGATAGCCACTGCATCACAACGTTTACCACAGAGTAAACAGCCCAAATAACTTTCTTGAAGAATGTAGTCTATAGTTCTTTTTCTTCTGGGCGGTTCTTTGTTTGCGTTTCCTTCCTCTCCTTATGTTCAGTCATTTTTCTTCTACTTCATATTATTATTATCATTATTATTATTATTATTATTATTATTATTATTATTGATTTTTGTTGTATATTCATTACTTTCTGGATCCAAACGAGAGATCTAAGGTCAGAAATATATTCACGACATTTTCCACTGATTCTTTTTAGAAAAAAAAAACCAAGTTCGCACACATTTTAAATGAATAAAGCTCTTCATAATAAGTGAGCTGTACTTGTGAATATAATATTTTGTATTTCTTTAAGGTTATTTTTAATGAGTCTATCGGAAACTTTTCAGATCAATTTGCGGGTTTAAACTACAACTTGAATTATTGATGTCTTGATGTGTCACAATTTGGGTATTTTCATTTCAGGATACTTGTATTTTGATAGTATTTGAAGATATTCAAAAATACATTAAAATCTGCAGGAACTTCCATTTCTATAAAAAAGCACATTCTGTTTTTGTGGTCTTTGATCACAATGTCTGGGCCATTAAATTTGATTGTTCTATTGCAACGTCCCATAAAATTGTCACATGTCCTTTATCTTTAATCGTGTATGTGCGATGTTCATACCACTTTCTTGCAGTTTCCTTCCTGCAAAGTTGCATATTTTCCAGTGCAGATTTTGGTTCAGTCGATCATGACGAATTTTATATTCAGTGGGTGATAACGTCGTGCAAATTGATACCAGATGGTCATTTGTGCCCCTCACAAAAGGGTCTACTTGAGGTCCGATTTCCCCTCCTTATCGTCTACTTTACCTTTCCCACAATTTTAGCCTAAGCTACCACCGAGTTTGTCAAGAGCCATTCATAACTGCTGTTGTGCACAAGTGCGACGTCAGGGCGATTTCTCTCCAAACGCTTGTCAGTAAAAAAAAAATGGCCATATACCAAATGAGCTTCATTTTCTCATTCTCACTTACTGACTACAGTAAAGGATCTTACTCTTTCTCGCTTTACTCTTAAATATTGGTACTTCCTGCATAGCTACTAATGTACATGAAGGCCAGCTCGATACGATCTCGTCTGCAGTTTATTTCTGCTATCTGAGTGCAACCACTGATTTTTTCAGTAAACAGTCAAATGTCATACGTGATACACGCTTGGGCGATCATGTCTCGAAAGAGACATGACTGACTGACTGGGCAGAAGATTATCCCGCAGTAGGTTGCCATTGCTTTCTGCGGTAGACTGGTTGCCGACCAAGGCTATAGAACCCAAACTGTCCTGCTATTTAACCCATAACTGGAAGGAAGAGACGGATTAATACCTTTCCCAAGTGTATTTGCGCGTAATTGAATGCAATGAATTCAGCTGGAATTCGAACTCGGCTCCCCGGTTTCTCGTTCCGAGCCGATATCCACTGTACCACAACGCGCATCCGATTTTTCTGGTATCTTTACCATAAAATACTTGATTGGAATTAAGCTTAAAGGTTAATCTTACTCCGCTAAAAGCATTCCTTCGTGTTCCATATTAATTGAATCTTTCCTAAGCCAAATGGATGATTAGGGATCTGCCACCTGTCGAGTTTCTTGAGCAAAAGCTTTTATTTTTCATTCCTCGAATTTCCCAGCATAGATTTTTAGCATCCAGTCCTGGTTATTCTATAAGTACTTCTGCAAGGACTTGAGGCTCGATGTTATACACTTTTCTGCACTTATGAAGCCTCTTCTGCGATTTGTAGCTCTTATAAATCAATTTATCTTTGTCATCCGTCTGCACAATCTTCGTGTAGACAGAGAGAAATATTGTAACCCTTTTGTTAGGGAGTTAACATAGCAAATCAAAATAAATTCTGAAACAAAAATTTAAGATCTTATCCAAATAAAATAACGAACAAAAATTCCCATTGCGCTATCTAAAACATTTCACGGCTGAAAAGAGTAAAGAAGTGATTAGCTGAAATCTGAATCGAATACATTTTATGTCACATACCGAAGAAGAGAAAAGAAGAATATATGCAAAAGAGAGATGAAATATAAATAAATAAGTAAAGCCTCCTTGGCTTCACTATTTTTAGCCGAACTGAAATGGAACGAATATATCGCAACTATAGCTGCATCTAGATCCCGAAGAGAAATATTTTAAACTCGGAATTTTTGGACATATTTGTTTTTTTTTCAGTTCTGTCTTGGGTTCAATAACCATAAATAAAAACATCAGATACAATTACAACATTTTCCCTGTCTCTGCACACTTCAACCAACCGTTTCATAGCATTGAAAACATCAAATTCGTGCATTTAAGAGCCGACAAGAAATAAAATCACATAATAAAGGATTACACGGGGGTTTTGGGTTACTCAGAGAATATAGTTTCACACCTTCTTTGGTTGAACTCTTCTTAAGCTTTTTAATCTATATATGCATAGCGTACAATTTTTTAAGGGTTTATCAAAAAATTAAAATCTTCAGGCCCTACTATTACTACTTGTCAGCATGGTAATAAATGCATAGTTTCGTAACCAAACCTAAACAAAGAGAAATCTTAAAATGGAATTTTATTAATTTGACAGTTTTATCACTTTAAAGATTAAAGTTACTTGTATTTGAGTAGACGCTTCACTTATTTATAAAATAATATCTTTATTTATTTTTGTCTACCGGCCTGAATCTTATTAAAGAAAAATTAACTCTCTTCGTGAAAATTCAGACCTGTGTATTCTGTCACTTCTAGTAGTGATGCCAGAGTGTACACAAAGAAGGGATGTATCAAAAGTACATTTACCCACTAAACAACCATATATATATATATATATATATATATATATATATATCAGCAAACATACATACATACATAATATAAACAATTCGTAGATTTAGATTAAAGAAAATGTCGAGTGAATATCACCCACTTACAGCTCTGTTAATCAAACGTTCTTTCTGTCTAGACCTCATTTCTAATCACAACCCAATCTCCATAAAACTAGAAATATTTACCCCCACGACTTCTTAGCCTCTCTCTCTCTCACTCTCTCTCTCTCGTTTCATTCAAACTGTTTTTCTTCTTTCCTTTCCACTCTTTCATCATCACATAGCACTTTCATTTTTTCGCTCCCTCCCCCTCTTTCGCTCTCTTTCTGTCGCGCTCTCAACCTTCCGCCTAAAATTACTGACTTTATATGTCAAAAGTTTCAGGGTGTGGTCGTGTCTCGTGTAACAATCCACAATAGAGACTCACTTTCTTGTTGAGAGCGTGGCACACAAGGCCACCTTGTTGTTGTTGGGATTCGCCAAATTTTCCGAGTGCATGAAACGACTGACAACAACTAGCCATGTGGGTGTGAGGGACTCGATGCCTGCTCATTGGTTCGGAGTGGAACCAAGCCGCTGGACTAGTAGTTGAGATGGTGAATTGTTATAGAGACCTCCCAGAGGAATTGTGTTACGCTTAAGATAAGCTACGTCGCTGTTTCTTTCAACACTTAATAAAAAAAAGAGCAAAAGAGAAAGAGTGTGCGTGTGTGTGATGGTGTGTGTGTGAGTGATGGTGTGTGTATGTGTTTGTGTGTGTGTGAGACAGAGAGAGATAGATAGAAAAAAAAAACAGGCGTAAATTCCACTCGTACTAAAGGAGCTTCAATCAGACAATACGCAACATTAAGAAAACATTTTACCGTCCGTTAGTTGGGCCTAGGATGTACGTTGTGGTGCATTGGATATCGGCTCGGAACGAGAAATCGAGGAGCCGAGGTCGAATTCCATCTGAATTCATTGCATTCACTTACGCGCAAATACCCTTGGGAAAGGTATTCGTCTATTCCTTCCAGTTATGGGTTAAATAACAGGACAGATTGTTTTCTATAGCCTTGGTCGGCAACCAGTCTACCGCAGAAAGCAATGGCAACCTACTGCGGGATAATCTTCTGCCCAGTCAGTCATGTCTCTTTCGATCATGTCTCTTACGAGCCATGATCGCTCAAGCGTGTATCACGTATGACACTTAACTGAGTTGAGCCCAAAATGTCAATTACATGCCGGGGATACTAAAATCAAGCCGGTACAGAAATTTATTCAGTGAGGTAATTCTGAGAGAATTTGAAGTCTTGCCAGGATTCGTCATTGGCGGCCACAATCTTAACAATATAAAATATGCAGATGACACAGTGCTGATGCCAGACTCGAAAGGAAACTACAAGACCTCCTACAGAAGGTAGCAAAGGAAAGCGAGAAGAAAGGACTAATCATAACCTAAAAGAAAAATGAATTCATAGTCAGTAAAAAGAGTAGCGCAAAATGTCAACTGCAGGTCAAGGGTACTAAAATGAAGCAGGTACAAAAAGCTAAATACCTGGGAAGTGTTCTAACAAAGGACGGAAAGTGCGACACTGAGATCCGAAGGCGTAATAGGATGGACAAAGACGCATTTCAAAAGCAAGGCAGACTATTAAGAGACAAGGAAATTTCATCGGAAACAAAATTACTGACTTTATATGTCAAAAGTTTCAGGGTGTGGTCGTGTCTCGTGTAACAATCCACAATAGAGACTCACTTTCTTGTCGAGAACATGGCACACAAGGCCACCTTGTTGTTGTTGGGATTCGCCAAATTTTCCGAGTGCATGAGACGACTGACAACAACTAGCCATGTGGGTGTGAGGGACTCGATATCTTCTCATTGGTTCGGAGTGGAACCAAACCGCAAGAGTACTGAAGTGTTACGTGATATCTGTTTGTTTGTTTCGAGGTTTAACGACCTATCAATCCTTATTGGGATCATTTAAGGTCATAACCAATGATTTGGGGGTAAGGTTATTTTATCACAACATTTTTCTTTTCGAGTATCAAGATTCATTGGGATTTGTTTTTAAGAGCAGGGTCCCCAAGTTCTACCCTTGTTATTTAACCCATAACTGGAGAGAAGTGCTTAAGTGAATGCAGGGTATTCAACTGGAATTCGAATTCGGCTCACCGATTTCTCTTCCCGAGCAGATATCCACTGCACCACAACGCACATCCGTCACTAAACGCTTATAGCACCTGGTATTCCCAAGCGGTCACTCATCTAAGTACTGACCAGGCTCAACTTCGGTGATCGAGCGAGAACGGGTGTATTCAACGTGATAGGCCGTTAGCCTGAAAAATTCATTAGAAACAAAGAAAAAAATGCTGAACTGTTAAGTAATATCAATTCACGTATATAGCAATGATAGTTGAA
The DNA here is from genome assembly GCA_037127315.1 of Ascarosepion bandense. NCBI lineage: Eukaryota > Metazoa > Mollusca > Cephalopoda > Sepiida > Sepiidae > Ascarosepion > Ascarosepion bandense. The sequence goes on from JBBBDQ010000738.1 coordinate 7,032,667, forward strand.
CAATCTCCTCGGGGATAAACTGAGACTTGAGGCGACAGGAATATGATCCTAAAGAAGGTTGATCGGAATACCAAGGACTGAAGATTTGAGCTTTGAGTAAGTTTTAGAGAAAATGGAAACAAAATGAATTGGAATACTTCGAATCATAAAGAGACAATAGAAATTACTAAGTCAAATAATGAGGAAAGATGACATGGTTGATTTAACAATCACAGGGTATGTTGAATGTAGGAGGGACAGAGCAAAGTTCGAATTCCAGCCAAATTCATTGCATTCACTTACGCGCAAATACCATTGGGAAAGGTATTAATCCGCCTATTCCTTCCAGTTATGGGTTAAATAACAGGACAGATTGAGTTCTATAGCCTTGGTCGGCAACCAGTCTACCGCTGAAAGCAATGGCAACCTACTGCGGGATAATCTTCTGCCCAGTCAGTCATGTCTCGACAGAGACATGATCGCTCAAGCGTGTATCACGTATGGCACTCAACTGACTGAATGAGGTTGTGTAAATGGTTGGCAGTCCAGGAATTAGGGTAGTTAGATAGAAAACTAGGCCGTAAGCCGTGATATCGGTTTTATTGTATGCAGCAAATGCTGAACAATCGCCTCAAACATAAACAAGAAACTCGAAGCACAGAAAGAATACTGAGTGCTCCATGGACCGAACACATGAGCAATGACAAAGTTTTGGAGAAAATGGAAACAAAAAGTAAATTTATACTTAGCATAAGGATGTTGAAATTTCTGGGACGTCTAATAAGGAAGGAGCGCTTGGAAAATCTGATACTCACAGGGCGGATAGAGAAGAAAGAGGGACAGGGGAAAGGAACACGTGATATACTTGATGTGTTTGAGCTAATGGATTGAAGAATAAGTATTGAGGAAAATAAAGGAAAGAGAAAACTTATTACGAGATACAAGGGACAGGAAGATGTAAAGGCCCATGATCTCCTACGTCCAGAAGGGACACTGCGCATAAAAGAAGTACTGTGAAATATTGCTACATTGTTGCAGCTATTTGTACGACGTTTCGGCCGTTGTACGCTCCGGCCTTCTTCAGGTGCTAGGAATTTTGTTAGTATTGTGGCGTTTAAATAAAGCCTATTTAAAATATAAATATTTCATTTAGCTATTTGTTATCTTCAGTTAACGACTAGGTCCTATTCAAACGTTCTAACTAAGGAGTTTACCTGACCATTATTTATTGTAATAGGTTTTAATGTCAACTACACAATTAGTAATATTTTCAATTTATTTCTAAATCTGTATCGTACCGGCGGCTCCAATCGAGGGTTGCTAGTCATTTCCTTTTGCAAACGCCTGCTCAGGCATATTTTGTTTGTCTATCATCCACAGGTCTCTCATGTGGTTTGTACTGCCACTACACGGAGCGGACCTAATTTAGTTTCTAGGAGAGCGAGTGATCATCATTCTGCACAAAGGCCATTCCGATCAAACCCTCAGTCACGATGACTTGTGTGTTTATACTAGCACAAACATCGACGGCTCTTAAATACTTACGTCTGCCCTATTTCACTTGCGGCAAGTCGTGGTATGGTTGTTCAGGCACTTTCCAAAGGTGTCTTACTCTGGGATCGCCTACTCAGGCCGATAACACTAAAATTTCAGACTAATAAGCCATGATGAGAATCGAACTGATGGTCGGGAAACGAACGTTCTATACACCTGTCAACGTAATTACTTACATTTTTATAAGTACATATTTTTTGTCACCTTATTTATTCACTTTATTAATTTGGGTTTTATTTTTCACAAAGTGAAAACATTCAAAATCAAAGTTTTTGCACAATATACAAACCTGATTAGCAAGATGTTTTTTTTGTTTTATGAGATGTTATAGCAGGTCGTATGTTTGGGATTTCATTGTCTTGAGTGTTTTTTTTCTATATTATCAGTCAGTTAAATGCTATACGTGATACCCGCTTGGGTGATCATGTCTCTAAAGAGACATGAGTGACTGGGCAGATTATCCCACAGTAGTTTAACATTACTTTCTGCTGGTTGTTAGCCAAGGCTATAGAACCCAATCTATCCTGTTATTTAACACATAACTGAAGTGAAGAGACTAATTAGTACCTTTCCAAAGAGTATTTGCGCGTAAGTGAATGAAACGTATCTATCTGGAATTCGAACGCGGCTCCCAGATTTGTCGTTCCGAGCCGATAGCCACTGTATTATTCTATATTATAGGATGAAAAAAAAAAGAAAAGAAACTTGTGGTTTTATTTTGAAAAATAATAGGAAAAGGCTAATATTTTAAAAAAATGTAATGGACAGTGGAACGAGGACAATCCTAGATTGAATAAAGGG
>JBBBDQ010000738.1:7040000-7200000 GCA_037127315.1 Ascarosepion bandense
AAAATGTGAGTATCATCTACCATGTATTCAATTGTGAAAGTAGAATAACATTTATCAAGTTTTATTACTTCAAAGCACCAAAAAAAAAAAAATAGGAGACTAGAAAGAACGTGATCTGTTTCTAAAAATTAATGCTGGAAATACTATGGGGGAAATATATTAAAACATCTTGGCGTATAATGAGGAACGACAGTTTAGAGATTATGAAACGCGCGAGGCAGTGTCGTGGCAAGCGAGACGGAGAGAAAATTCAGATAAACTATTTTTTTGGCTTCTGTTAAATCCTGTACATATATATATATATATATATATATATATATATATATATATATATATATATATTGTCATCCGCAGACAGATCTGTTTCGCCGTATCACAGCTCATCAGTACGGTTAGACTCCGATTGCTTTTTCACCCAGGATTGAAACCCGACCGAAATGGCTTCAGTCGGCGACTCTACCCCTGGGCTATGGGCGTTCGGTGGAAGTAGGCAGACTTTTTAGCGCATATCATTATACGCGCCCAGTAGCTAGAGCGCTCTAATTCATTTCACTGAATGAGCGATGCGTACATGCCAGAGTAGCTACTGTTTATCAAAGTCTACTATTTTTCCAGAGTGCTCAATCAGGGTGTGAGAGCGTAAATATTGTCATCCGCAGACAGATCTGTTTCGCCCATCAGTACGGTTAGACTCCGATTGCTTTTTTACCCAGGACTGAAACCCGACCGAAATGGCGTCAGTCGGCGACTCTACCCCTGGGCTATGGGCGTTCGGTGGAAGTATATATTTCCTGCTATAAACTAGTATTACTTGTGTAAATCAGATTAATTTAACTTTAAATTTGATAATTTTTCAAAAATATCGTGTCACAGAAGTGTATTTTCTTTTTATAAGATTTTCACAACAAAAAATTGCGTTTTGTTTACAAACTTGTCAAGCTGTGAAAATGGATGCAAAAATGACGCAAAAGTTGTAATTCCAATCAATATAATTTCTATTTGAAATACACCAGAGTATTTTGTTTACTGAAAATAGTAAACTGAATCATATCAATTAAATCTAAAATGAAAGCATCAAGAAAACTTCTTTATTTTTAAAAAATTAATTTAAAACTTACGTATCGAAATACGTGAAGGTACATAATATATATATATATATATATATACATAATATATATATATATATATATATGTATTCCATTTGTAAACGAGTTATTACGCAACCTAGGTTTCTACCATGAATGGTGTCTTCAGGCAATTTGCAATAACTGATTTTACCATTTACAGTTTTTTTTTAACGCTCACGTAACGGTGTTTTTTTTAACGCTCACGTGGCAGGGAATTTTTCGACGCGCAATTTTTTAAAATTACAAAGAATTATATTGTTTTCATCCATGGTTATATGAACTTAAGATGTATTTTTTCCGTTCTTTCACTCAATAGTTCGCTTTTGTTTTGGTATAGCATAATCTTTAAATTTCTTCTTGGCACAGTTTACATATTTTGCCACCGTTGTAAGGCTTGGCTGTTTTTACTATAGTCCACGTTATTTTTTTTTAATCATATCACCCCGAGCAAGGCGGTAACGCCACTGATGTGCAGGGGGCTACGCAAGAGTGAAACGATTGGAAAAGAGAAAGCCGGAAACCACATCCTAAACAGGGAACAAGGGATGAACCTCTACACCTGTACAGTAGACGTGGGTGGAGTGTGAACCGGGCGATAGTTTAGTCTATCTACTCCAATTGAAAAAATAAAAATAAAAATAAAAAAATAAGAAAAAGATAAGTGAAAAGATTGAAAAAGAGAATGCCGGAAACCACATCCTAAACAGGGAACAAGGAATGAGCCTCTACACCTGTACAATAGACGTGGGTGGAGTGTGAACCGGGCGATAGTTTAGTCTATCTACTCCAATTAAAAAAGAAATAAAAATAAAAAATAAGAAAAAGAAAAGTGAAAAGATTGGAAAAGAGAAAGCCGGAAACCACATCCTAAACAGGGAACAATGGATGAGCCTCTACACCTGTACAATAGACGTGGGTGGAGTGTGAACCGTTCGATACTTTAGTCTATCTACTCCAATTGGGTCTTTTCCATATTTTGATTTTAATTTCCACTCGTGGTTAGCCAATTTTGTACAGTTTTTAAGTTTTCTATTTTGAAAGTAGATCTGTGATTAAACCACCTGGTCTTAAAAGCGATCACATCTTATATCTGACCAATTAACTCCCTAAGATTCACCCCCTTGATTTTTATGGATGAGGCACAATTGAGCGAGAGACCAACAAAACTCATTGTAACACCAAAGGTGAACTGAAGGCAAGGATAATACCAGCAATCACCAACTTAAGCAAGGAGACCGTCCGGAAGAGTTTCATGAGATCCCGAATTCATCTAAAGGCCGTGATTAAAGCGAATGGTGATTTTATTGAATATTTGCTCTTTAGCATTTAAATATAATTTTGTGCAATTTTGGTAAATATATCTGTTAAAATGAGACGTCAATATTATTTGCACTTTTGCGTAAATTAGATGATAATTTTTCCATTGCATCTTATATATATATATATATATATATATATATATATATCCGCAGACAGATTTGTTTTGCTCTATCACAGCTCATCAGTACAGTCAGACAGCCGATTGCTTTTTACCCAGGATTGAAACCCGATTGAATTGGCGTCAGTCGGCGATTCTCTCTCTCTCTCTCTCTCTCTCTCTCTCCATATATATATATATTCCTCTCTCAGGTTATTCTCAGAAAAATATATTTTGTTTATCTGTATCCGGTTTTATCACCCTGTCCGTTTTTTCTATCTAGGAAGAATTTTATATTACAAGAAGAGAGGCTGCCTTTGTTTTTCTAATTCATGCAATATCTTTTTGATCGTGTCAAAATGACGATGTTCATGGAGAACAGTGACACTTGACAATCAAAAGTGAAGAGGGCACATATCATTAAGAGGTCGCGTGATCTTCATTAAATCCGGCTTCCCACAGCAGATATTAGTATAGCCGTTCGGTACCGTCTGGCATAATTCCGTCCCCGTCATCCCATTTTGTCTCTAACCTCTTGCTTCCGCTAAAAGAGATGGAGGAATGCCATTCATTGAAGATAGAAAGATCCTCTGTTTGCTTTCTTCTGTGCGTCTGTGTTTGTATGTTTTCAAACAATCAAAGATTCATTTCAGCTGGGCGTGTCTCATGAAATTACTGTACACTAAAAATTCATAGAGCCGTTTTTTGACACACAAACACGATTGTGCATATAAGTATCAATTTTTATATTACCTTAGCAAGTCTTAGTATGGCTCAAGGCTTAATAAAAGGATATGATAAATGTTTAGCCCCAATATTTTGGGTACAGAAAACCTTGAAATATACCATAAAAAATCCTGATGAAATTCTACAAGATGGTACTGCCGATCAGATGCTATCTTTGGTTTAATCAGTTAGTTAGAACCTAACTTTGATTCCTTAATGTCTTAAATAGTCAATTTAAACTCTGAACTGAGTTAGATTCTCAGTTAGTTAGATCCTAACTTTGATTCCTCAGTGTTTTTAATAGTCAATTTGAACCGAGCACCATATTAGATCCTCACTTTGACCTCTCATTTAGTTAGATCATAATTTTCATTCCTCAGTGTCTGACTTTGAATATCGCACCGAAGTAGATCCTCACTTTGATACCATCAGTTATTTAGACCCTGACTTTGATTCCTCAGTGCGTTAAATAATCACTTTGATCATTGAATCGAATTAGAACCTCACTTTGATTCCCTCAGTTAGTTAAACCCTAACTTTGAGTCTTCATTGCCCGAAAATTCACTTTGATCGTCGCACAGAGTTAGATCCGCAGTTTGATTTTTCAGTGCCTTAAATAGTCGCTTTGATCCCTGTAGCAATTTGCATCCTCACTTTGATCCTGTAGTCCTTGAACTGTATCAGACCAAGATTAACACTATCATGACAAGAGCAATTGTCTGTGTTTTCAGCGTATGTGCCAAGTTGATAACTGATGTCATCGGAAATGACGTAAAAGAAAATTATAAACAGAGTAGAGCCAAAGATGTAGCCCTGCAGGACATCCGAGTTAGTACGAAAGGATGTAGACGAGTGGCCATTCAGGATGATTTCATTTCACAATTTGATAGGAAAGACCGGATAATGTTACTAAGGCGAGCCGATCAGAACCTCAACTACTACTAGTCATGATGAATGGATGTTCACTCAGGGACGCCTTATTGGTCCTCAAACTCAACCCAAACCTCAAGTGGAACTCGTAAATACGGTCCATCTCTAAGATACAGGAAAACGTGCCGCTCCATTAAGAACCTGACTCCTTGTGTTATTCTTTAACTTTGCAAGTGTCAGATCAGGTTGAAATGTAGTACTGATGCCATACATGAACAGGAACTTTCCAGTCTGTTTCCAACTCTCCAAACAGTTCAGAAGCGTCTACGCATCTTTGGTAATGACAGACTATTTTTCACGCTCTCTCTCTCTCTCTCTCTCTCTCTCACACACACACACACACACGGAAGAGATGCAGTAAACCCCTCACTTACTACAACTACTACAAGACAAGGATGTGTCTTTTCACCGGATCTATTCAGCTTCTAGGCGACACTATTTAAATGTTATGCCAGGATTTGTTATCGGAGGCCACAATTTGAACAACATAAGGTACGCAGATGATACAGTGCAAGTACAAAAATTTAAATACCTGGGAAGTGTTCTAACAGAAGACGGAAAATGTGACACAGAGATCCAAAGGCGAATTGTCACGGCCAAGGACGCATTCTAGAAGCTGAGTAAAGTATTAAGAGACAGGAAACTTTCACTAGAAACAAAGAGAGTACTAGATTGCTACGTGATGTCAGTTCTTCAATATGGCAGTGAATGCTGGACAATATCATCAGAGATGAAGGGAAAACTTGAAGCAACTGAAATGTGGTTCTACAGAAGGATGATGCTGATAACATGGACCGAGCATGTGAGCAATTATGAGGTCTTGGAAATGATGGAAACAAAAAGGAAATTAATACTGAGCAGCAGGTAGAAACAGCTGATGTTCCTTGGACATGCAACGAGGAAGGAGGGCTTGGAGAATCTGATACTAACAGGCGAGATAAAAGGAAAACGAGACAGGGGGAAGCAGTGGATAACATATTTGAAGGGCCTGAACAGGTGGATGATAGAACGGGGATGCGTGGTGTTACAGGAGGAAGCGTGCTAAGAGCCACCAGGGATAGGGAGACGTGGAAAGCCATGATTGCTACGTGGAAAGCCATGATCGCCTACGTTTTGAAAGGATAAGGCATATAGAAGAAGAAGAAGACATCACAAATTGTCGCGAACCCCTATCATCTCCTCCGTATCCATTAGTGAGAAATATATTTCTCTCGAACATCTTCCCGATCACTACAATCTTAAACTAATCAAGTCTTGGGTTAACGGTTATCTTCCCCACCTATCCATATAAGTGTCTCTTACAGTGCAACTTCTACCTCGAGGTAAACCTGACTTTAACAAAACCTAACAAAAATTGAAAAGTGCAGAAGTTCATGATACGTACCATTTGTACTTGGCAATATTCGAAATCGATGTTCATTGGCTGCAGATGTAATATACAGTTATTAAAACTGAAATTTTAATCTGTCCGTCAATAAGCAGTCAGTTAAGTGACATACGTGATACACGCTTGGGCGATCATGTCTCGAAAGAAACATGACTGACTGGGCAGAAGATTATCCCGCAGTAGGTTGCCATTGCTTTCTGCGGTAGACTGGTTGCCGATCAAGGCTATAGAACCCAAACTGTCCTGCTATTTAACCCATAACTGGAAGGAAGAGACAGATTAATACCTTTCCCAAGGGTATAAGCAGACTTTATCGAAATCTGGGTTAATGCTGACATGTTAATCTGATTACCCGTTGACATGCCGATAAAATGATAGCAAGGAAAGTTTTCATCACAAGACTTCTTTTTATTCTAACTCGAGTAAAAAAAAAAAATTATTCTCTTCTCACGAGCTATCTCTCACTGTCTCTCTATCGCTCTCTATCTTTCTATATTTCTCTCTTTTTCTATCTTCCGATATCTAGTTTTGCTTCTCCTTTTATATCCCTCTTTTTCACCCACTCAGTTTCATTGACTCATTTTTCTATAGGTTTTTCATCTCTCTTTTATCTCATCATTACTTTTTTTTACTCACTTTCTCGCTTGTAACTCTTCATCTCTCTCTTTTACCTCTTCATTTACATTTTACTCTCTTTTTCTCTTTTACCGCTTTGTCTATAATTTATTCTCTTTTACCTTTTCAATTCTATTTTACTCTGTTTTTCTCTGTTACAACTCTTTTGCTATCTTTTACCACTTCATTTGTTTTTACCCACTTTTTCTTTTACCTCTTTATCTCTCTTTTATATATCTATTTCTCTTTTATTCTCTTTTTCTCTTTCACCTCTTCATCTCGCTTTTACGTTTTTATATATTTTACCACTCCATCGCTTTTACTCTACTTTTTTCTTTTACCATTTTATCTGTAATTTATTCTTTTTTCTCTTTTACCGCTTCATCTCTCTTTTATATTATTTATATTTTACCTCTTCATCTCTCTCATACTCGTCTTTTTTATATAAATATTTTATCTGGCATTTACTCTTTTTTCTCTTTTACCACTTTATCTGTCATTTACTCTTTTTTATCTTTTACCACTTTATCAGTCATTTACTCTTTTTTATCTTTTACCACTTTATCTGTCATTTACTCTTTTTTATCTTTTACCACTTTATCTGTCATTTACTCTTTTTTATCTTTTACCAATTTATCTGTCATTTACTCTTTTTTATCTTTTACAACTTTATCTGTCATTTACTCTTTTTATCTTTTACCACTTTATCTGTCATTTACTCTTTTTTATCTTTTACCACTATATCTGTCATTTACTCTTTTTTATCTTTTACAACTTTATCTGTCATTTACTCTTATTTATCTTTTACCACTTTATCAGTCATTTACTCTTTTTTATCTTTTACTACTTTATCTGCCATTTACTCTTTTTTATCTTTTACCACTATATCTGTCATTTACTCTTTTTTATCTTTTACCACTTTATCTGTCATTTACTCTTTTTTACTGTTACCAGTTTATAAGCCATTTACTCTTTTTTATCTTTTACTACTTTATCTGCCATTTACTCTTTTTTATCTTTTACCACATTATCTGTCATTTACTCTTTTTTTATCTTTTACCACTTTATCTGTCATTTACTTCTTTTTATCTTTTATCACTTTATCTGTCATTTACTCATTTTTATCTTTTACCACTTAATCAGTCATTTACTCTTTTTTATCTTTTACCACTATATCTGTCATTTACTCTTTTTTATCTTTTACCACTTTATCTGTCATTTACTCTTTTTTACTGTTACCAGTTTATAAGCCATTTACTCTTTTTTATCTTTTACTACTTTATCTGCCATTTACTCTTTTTTATCTTTTACCACATTATCTGTCATTTACTCTTTTTTATCTTTTACTACTTTATCTGTCATTTACTCTTTTTTATCTTTTACCACTTTATCTGTCATTTACTCTTTTTTATCTGTTACCACTATATCTGTCATTTACTCTTTTTTATCTTTTACTACTTTATCTGTCATTTACTCTTTTTTATCTTTTACCACTTTATCAGTCATTTACTCTTTTTTATCTTTTACCACTTTATCTGTCATTTACTCTTTTTTATCTGTTACCACTATATCTGTCATTTCCTCTTTTTTATCTTTTACTACTTTATCTGTCATTTACTCTTTTTATCTTTTACCACTATATCTGTCATTTACTCTTTTTTATCTTTTACAACTTTATCTGCCATTTACTCTTTTTTATCTTTTACCACTATATCTGTCATTTACTCTTTTTTATCTGTTACCACTTTATCTGCCATTTACTCTTTTTTATCTTTTACCACTATATCTGTCATTTACTCTTTTTTATCTTTTACCACTATATCTGTCATTTACTCTTTTTTATCTGTTACCACTTTATCTGCCATTTACTCTTTTTTATCTTTTACCACTATATCTGTCATTTACTCTTTTTTATCTTTTACTACTTTATCTGCCATTTACTCTTTTTATCTTTTACCACTATATCTGTCATTTACTCTTTTTTATCTTTTACCACATTATCTGTCATTTACTCTTTTTTATCTTTTACCACTTTATCTGTCATTTACTTCTTTTTATCTTTTATCACTTTATCTGTCATTTACTCATTTTTATCTTTTACCACTTAATCAGTCATTTACTCTTTTTTATCTTTTACCACTTTATCTGTCATTTACTCTTTTTATCTTTTACCACTTTATCTGTCATTTACTCTTTTTTATCTTTTACCACTTTATTCGTCATTTACTTCTTTTTATCTTTTACCACTTTATCTGTCATTTACTCTTTTTATCTTTTACCACTATATCTGTCATTTACTCTTTTTTATCTTTTACCACTTTATCCGTCATTTACTTCTTTTTATCTTTTACCACTTTATCTGTCATTTACTCTTTTTTATCTTTTACCACTTTATCCGTCATTTACTTCTTTTTATCTTTTACCACTTTATCTGTCATTTACTCTTTTTTATCTTTTACCACTTTATCAGTCATTTACTCTTTTTTATCTTTTACCACTTTATCAGCCATTTACTCTTTTTTATCTTTTACCACTATATCTGTCATTTACTCTTTTTTATCTTTTACCACTTTATCTGTCATTTACTCTTTTTTATCTTTTACCACTTTATTTCTATTTTTTATTTTTGTCTTTTTTACCTTTTCATTTCTTTTTTACTCTCTTTTACCTCTGAATTTCTTTTTCGTTTCTAACGCTTCATCCCCCTTTTACTTTTTTTATTTTTCACTTCTTCCTGTTTCTTTTATCTCTTAATTTCTCTTATATTCTCTTTTTATCTTTTGACGCTTCATCTCTATCATTCACCTTTCACTTCCCCTCACTGTTTGATTTTCTCTTCTGCGGCAATAACTGATCTCTCATCTTTCGTTTCTCTTTCTTTTTCTCTCTCTTCTTCCGTTCTCTCTTTCTTTTTTCATCTTTCTCGTCATTTCCCCCGTTTTGTGTCTTTTCCTTTAACTCTCTCTCTCTCTCTCTCTCTCTCTCTCTCTCTCTCTCTATTTCATTTATTCTGCGATGCTATATTTTTTATCTCTCTCTTCCGATTTCTCTATCGACTAACTCAAATTATCTATACAAAAATTTAAAGATGTTTTGGCACGTCCTAGTTTCCAGGGTCATTCCGCTTTTAAAAGATGAGATTCATTCTCGATCCCACCATAGGACCTTAAGCAAAAAGTAACCAAAGTTCACATTTAGGTCCCGCAACACATGACAACGTCTTTATTGCACTTAAAGTGGTAGGACGTCAGTGTGAATTGCCGATAACTGAGGTGTCCCAAGAATGGAAGTGCCGAAAAAACTGGACAATTTTTAACAACATCTGCCTATGGGCGTGCAGGTCACCACCCTAATTGTGATTCGGTGTCAAAGTTGACTACCATCATATGCAGGTAGATAAATAAAAGTACCTTAAATATGTCTTTAGAATGATTGTGGAACTCTAAAAGAAGAGGGAAACTTAACGGCCGAGATTTTTCTGACGAAGTGGAGTGGTGCAAACTCCAGCAACATCTGGGAATTCGGTGTCAATTGTTTTCAATATACTGGAGAAAATTTTTGAACAATTCTTTCATTCGGTCATAAACTACTAACTTCCTATGTATCTACATATCAAGTTGGGGACATTATTTCTAATTAACGTCTTCCTTCAGATATGAAAATAGTCTCTTTCCCTCTCTAACATCTGGGAATTCGGTGTCAATTGTTTTCAATATACTGGAGAAAATTTCTGAACAATTCTTTCATTCGGTCATAAACTACTAACTTCCTATGTATCTACATATCAAGTTGGGGACATTATTTCTAATTAACGTCTTCCTTCAGATATGAAAATAGTCTCTTTCCCTCTCTAACATCTGGGAATTCGGTGTCAATTGTTTTCAATATACTGGAGAAAATTTCTGAACAATTCTTTCATTCGGTCATAAACTACTAACTTCCTATGTATCTACATATCAAGTTGGGGACATTATTTCTAATTAACGTCTTCATTCAGATATGAAAATAGTCTCTTTCCCTCTCTAACATCTGGGAATTCGGTGTCAATTGTTTTCAATAGACTGGAGAAAATTTCTGAACAATTCTTTCATTCGGTCATAAACTACTAACTTCCTATGTATCTACATATCAAGTTGGGGACATTATTTCTAATTAACGTCTTCCTTCAGATATGAAAATAGTCTCTTTCCCTCTCTAACATCTGGGAATTCGGTGTCAATTGTTTTCAATATACTGGAGAAAATTTCTGAACAATTCATTCATTCGGTCATAAACTACTAACATCCTATGTATCTACATATCAAGTTGGGGACATTATTTCTAATTAACGTCTTCCTTCAGATATGAAAATGGTCTCTTTCCCTCTCTAACATCTGGGAATTCGGTGTCAATTGTTTTCAACAGACTGGAGAAACTTTCTGAACAATTCTTTCATTCGGTCATAAATAACTGACTTCCTATGTATCTATATATCAAGTTGGGGACATTATTTCTAATTAACGTCTACCTTCAGATATGAAAATAGTCTCTTTCCCTCTCTAAATCATGTCTGTTTCTATCTATTTGGTTGTTTTATTTTGTTTGTTTTTCTTTGAAACTGTCGTTAAAAAGCTAAATGAAAAAGGAAATGCAGAGGAAAAGTTGCTGAAGATCAAATCTTATCAAAATCAGAGACTGACCAGTTTGCAGCTTATAGAAGTTGGTGGAGGGTAACCGAGGGGCCAGCCAAAATTCTGAGGGCTGCTTGGCCCTCTTCTGCACCCCACAAAGAATCTACACTGTGTCCGTTGTTACGAAACTACACCCTATCAAAGTCCTTATCACAAGACAATAGCTATAAATAATTAATTTTGCCACGAATCGATCAATGTCTTTTTAATTAAATTTTCCACATAAAATATGAGGCGTGACAATTTAATTACTAGAATGGCCCTCTGAATGTCTTCATATTGTGAAGGTGTGCACTTGAGATATTGCTGGAAAAATATTTGAATTCGTTAACTGGAATATCTTTTTCTGAAAAAAACACCTTATCATATAAATGAACATTTGAAACTTGACAATCTTATTGCATAAGAACAACTTAACTATAATATATGCAAACATAGTGAAAAGTTGGATAGACTTTCCTCTTTCAACAAATATTTCTGGACCGGCTTTTTCAGTTATTTACATCTGTTTTGATCGTTAAAGGGCGAATGCATAGAAAAAGGCATCTTTAATAATGATAATGTCAGTGAAGCAAACGCATGTTTTTAAAAAGCAAACAAGAAACTTAAATATACATGGCTCAGTTGATATAGACTGAGGTTAGTTCCTCTGGCTTGACCCTTGTATACTCCGGCCTTCTTAAGGTACTACAAATTTCGAACCGAATCCTTTGTTATAATCACTGGTGTATATGATCTTCATTCATTGAGTAGAGCCTCTTCTGGTAGTCATGAGTTATCTCCCACAGCAGTGGTGAACAAGTAACTTACAGGGTTAGAGGGAGACAACTCATGACTACCAGAAAAGGCTCTACGCAAGGGATGGACATGATATACCCCAGTGATTATAATAAAAGGTTCGGTTCGAAATTCCTAGCACCTGAAGAAGGCCGGAGCATACAAAGGCCTAAACATCGTACAAATGGCAACAAAGATGAGGACAATAGTCCGAATAATGTAAATATTGCAAGCAAGAAACACTTAAAAGGGGGAGAAATGCAGGGTGATTGAAAAGTAACTCCCAATTTTATGGGTGAGTGGCCAGCCAGGAATCCTCGCTTGTAACTTCTTTCTGTCGGGTTGGTTAAAGGAACAAGTCTACTGTACCAAAACAAGACTTTGGAAGAACTTGAAGCCCGAATACAAAAGATATGTCTTCAATACCACAAGAGTTTCTGGTGAAAACAATTGACACGATTTTTAGGTGACTCGAGAAGTCGGTAACGAAATCTGGTGCCTATATCGGATTTTTTAATATAACCTCATGCTAAACGCTTCCTTCTCATATCCATTTCTTGTAAAAAAATTATAGTTAATGAATAAATTATTTTTACAATTAGAAGTTGTTTTTCAGTCATCCAGTATATGTATTTGTTGTGGCGGGCCTACTCATTAACATGGCAATGGACTAACTCAAGCTTAATAAATCCCATTTGACTCGTAGTCATCGGAATCACCATTCTGATACGAGTCAGACACTCATAGAGTGATTTACCGAACAGAGACTTTTTGATATCCACCACCCCTTGATCGTCAGCTAGACAAACAAGCTGGCATATTGTGCCTTTACCGTTATTTTGTTGATACAATTGTTTACACTAATCCCGTGTTCCTCTTTTTATTTGTGACCCCTTAAACAGGGTTACAACAGGATTTGTACATGATCTGTGCACATCTACTTCTGAATCTGTTAGAAAAACCGGGACATTTTTAAACCGTTGCTTATAATAAGTTCTAACAAATATTCCTTCGCTTTTTATTCTTCTGATGTCATGCAAATAATTTCGAAGAATAATCCTTAGCATTTATTTTTCGTCTTAGCATCTCTGGTCATCCTGTGAAAATGTGTTCTAACGTTATTGAAATTTTATTTCAGACGAGACACCCCTTTGAGATAGAATGCCAAGTAGGCAAGAATGAACATGTTCGGCATCTCTTTGCTTTTAATCAAGGTCACAAAGACGTCAAAGCTGCTCGAGGCAATTGTGCTGTTTACGGAGATGACTTCCTTACCGACAAAATGGTACAGAAATAGGTTTCCCGTTTTAAATAGATGCAATTTCGTGCTCACAGACTCGCCGCATTTTGGCCGCCTGTGATTAAAGACGCACGCGCTTATTAAAGAAGAAACGTGCTAGGTGATTGGCTCAGAAGATAGAAAGCTCACATGGTACTGTCGCTCGTCATCTTTTTGTCCCTTCAAGACGTAGGTGATCATGGCCCTCCGCTTCTTTCTGTCATTTATAACTCTTAATAAATTTTCTATTTCTGTTATTTCTCTCAAAACTTGTTCAGTCATTGATTTGCTCAAACTCTTTAGTATATCAAGCGCTGCTTTCTTTTGTTTCTATTTTTCTCTATCCACCCAGTGATTATCAGATTCACCAAGCCCTCTTTCCTCATTTTGTGTCCCAGAAATTGTAACTGCTTCTTCTTTATGTTAAGTATAAATTACAAATTACATAAATTACAAGAGTAATAAAATGGAAAAAGTCCTCAAAGTGTGTGATTCTTGGACATTCCTTGTTGACCTTGGAAAAAAACAGGTGATGGAGAACAAATGCTTGATAAAGCTCCTTCACATCGACAAATGGGAGCAATCAATGATTATGTACGAAGACTTGTGGGGCTGACGGGAGTCTCTTCTCACCACTACACTATTAAATGTCAGAAGATCTCATCGTTTGGCTACATCACACATCATAACAGCCTCTGCAAGTCCATCATGCAAGTAACTATTGAAGTCGGTCGACAACGCAAAAGCTGGTCAGACAACAAAAAATTAGCGCACATTAAAATGCCAGAATAACGGAAAGCCACCGCGATCTGCTTCTTTCTGCCATGAGGGCCCCACGACGATTGAAGCAGTCAATGCACTGATCATGGTGATAATGATGAAGATGAAAAGGCTTTATTGATTTGCTTCCGAGTGCAGTTTGATAAAATCGGTAAGCTTGCATTTGCTTAGCATTGCACAATTCTCTTTTTGCTCTTGTCTTAAAGGTCAGTCAACAGGGCTGGTGTAAGGGTCTCGTGCTCAACCCGATTGTAAGATAAGTCCCAACTTAAATCTATGGTACGGCTCCTACTCTATTACATCTCATTTTTTAAAGGGTATTATTTATATAAAATATAAGTGTAACCTAAGTATGTACAAAAATGAACCATATGTAGTATAGAGAAAACATTCAATTAGAAAAATTGAAAATAAATGCAAGTTAGAGGGTAACTCATCGTGGTGTAATGGTTAACAAGTTTGTCTCGCTAGAGCCTATTACAACTGAGTAGTGAGTTCGATCCTCATTGGGTACCCCATACTTACGACCTTGCGCCACATCTAAGCTGCGCTTAGAAAATCATTATCTAAATACAAGTTAGAGGGTTGATTTTCTAAGCGCCGCATAGATGTGGCACAAAGCCAAAAGTATAGGGACACCCGGTGAGGATCAAACTCACTACTCAGTTGTAATAGGCTCTAGCGAGACAAACTTGTTAACCATTACACCACGTCGAAGTGCCCAAATATAAGTTAGAGAGACACGTCACATTAGGCCATTCAATTTTAAATAACTCAACAATGTTTTTATATTATGCCGACAAGATTTTTACCATAGATTCGTAGAAATACAAGATAGCGTGGCTGAAAAGCATTGCCATAGATCCCCCGATCAAATACTCTCTCTCTCTCTCTCTCTCTCTCTCTCTCTCTCAGTATATCTGTATTTCTCCATCTTTCTGTTGTGAGGTATGGGTTTTATTAGCAGCACCAAATATTTGGTTCTCCAGAGGGAAATGGGAAAGAAATAAAAAAAATACCGAACTGTAAAAAATAAAACTAAAACTAATAAATGACAGATGCTATAGAAATATAAGGGAAATATACACTGCGTCTCACATTATTAGTTATATTCTCAAATAACATCGTCATATCGACACTTTCATTTGGATGTCATACATGGCGTCAACCTTGTTAATGAGTGTCTAAACTTTCGTCTATATAGAACCGTTTTCTAAGATATATGGCTAAAATTGCTTTGATAGAATGAAGCAGTTAGGTCTTAGTAAGGACTATTCTTTCTCGAATCCTGTGGAATCTCTTATAGACATTCAAGAAGAGCATCAAATAAAATGGATAGCACAGTTGAAAAGTAAATAAGGACATGATTAGGATATTGACATTTCACGCTACTTTATACAAAAGTTCAGGAAGGAAACCCCCACCGGTACATGCAAAACGATAGCAGTTATTGAACTTATAAAACGTATTTTTCTGAAAACCACTTTTGCCCCAACATTTTCTTTTTCCGCACTTTCCCCTGTGGAAAGTTTTTCCGTTTCCTAGATTCCCTGATAACTACAGTCTTCAGAAATTTAACTTCAATATCAATTGTCTTGTTCTGTCTTCTTGAATCTTGTTCATCGTTTGTCCTTTCCTCAATCCTCCCTATTCTCAGTCTTCTCTTTCACTTCCTTTAACCCCATGCATACGTGCGTCATTCGTTCAAAAGTTTCTGGGAGGCAATAATCCAATAATTTTTTCTCTAACTTTCAGTGGCGAATCCAGCTCTCATCACATCACGTGAGAAGATGCTATCTGTATGGTGCAGGGCCAGAAACTTTAATCCAGCAACTTTCATGGCCTTTTCTTAGAGTCTTGCATCATTCTGGGGAACCAACTTTGCATATACCAGTGAGTGGCAAAGATATTTTGCTAAACTGTAAGCACAACTGTACCTCGCTTAAAGGTCTTCAGTTCTTCAATAGTGATGCTTCTCTCAGTTGTAATAAGAAAATCAACCTGTTTGGCTATATCTTCATTTACAGGAGCAACATGGCACTAAGATTAGTTTCTTCTTTATGTTAAGACTGTTATTAACTATACTAAACCATCCATCTTCTTACTGTGTTTACATAAGCATTCCCTAACATCTTGTGAATGTTTGCAGCCTGTAATATAATCGATCCTCATTAGTCACTTTCTCACCGGCGGAATGTGGCTTCCCTCTGTCTTTTCTATAAATATTTTCATGGCTATTTCTCAGACGAGCCTTTTTTTCCTGGTGCCTATTCCATGTGCTACTAAATTTATTAAAATCTCAAACAGGATAAATAACGACAAATGCGCTTTATAAGGAATTAAAGGTAATCAATATATTCATTCACAGTGCTTGTAGAGACAAAATTTAAGTCGTATTATTCATTCACGTAAAAAAGTAGCGTTGTTTTCATGGAGTGTTTTTTATGTTGGTTTTGGTGCAGTGGATATCGGCTCAGAACGAAAAATGAGAGAGCCGATTTCGAATTTCATTTGAATATGTTGCATTCGCATACGCGCAAATACCCTTTGGGAAAGGTATTAATCCGTCTCTTCTCTCTCCAACTACGGGCTGAATAGCAAGACAGATTGGGTTCTATAGCCTTCGTTGAAAGAAATGGGCACCTACTACGGGAAAATCTCCAGTCTAGTCAGTCATGTTTCTTTCGAGACATGATCGCCCAAACCTGTATCACGTATGACAACAGACTTACTGGGTGTATGTACGAATGAGAACTATGTTCTTTATGTCTAAGTGACGGTAGTAGAAGTAACTTACTGACATATATGTTCCTAGTTGGGGTCGTGACCACTGTGTGAAGGCCTCGGCGATGCTTGGTAAATTGGCCTTGTGGCAAACACGTCAGAAGTCCCCTCAATTTAAATATCAGAAGGTTGGATGGTGAAATGTGAAAGAATAAAACATTTCGTGTGTACATTAAAGCAAAGATTTATTAACAGAATGACAAACTTGTAAGAAGAAAAATATAAGTGAAATTTCGTTAACTGAACGCTATATTTGTGAGAAGAAATGCATGCAGCTTTGTAGTTAAATGAGAGATAGACGTATTTAAAATGTCCACAGTGTTCATGGTTGTGTAGTATCAGAATGTAAAGTCTTCTTATGTTCCTTCCTCCTTTTGGTAGGTCGGTGACAGAGTGAGAGAGAAGGTAAAACAAATAAAGAAATTGTACTTAACGCGTCCTGTTGTTGTTGGTTTTCTCTTTGGCAGTGAAAATGAAGAAAGGAAAGTTGGAAGAAGAGGTCGAATGAAACTGTGACGCCCCACTACGTCCGGGTGGCGTGAAGTGAAATTTCTTTTGTTACATTGCCACGAGGTCCATCAGCTAACCGATCTTATGTCGGACTGTCTTGACCGGGTCACGGACGTGATTAGATAGTGGAATTCAGTCATGTGACCGGCTCCTAAAAGCATTTTCTTTTTTAGATATGAAAAACCGTTTATCTGACATCATATTTTAATTTTGCTCTTCACACTGATTTATGAAATTTTTCTTAGTTGGGTTTCTCTAATATGATTTTAGTCGTTTAAAACGGATTTTACGGGTTTTAAAATTTTAAATTATTTCAGTCGTTTGGATCGGATTATGCGGGTGTGTAATTTTACTCTGTGTATTTTAATTAGTTGATGGATGATATAGGATTTGTATCTTGTAACTCAACAGAGAAAGAACCGAATTTTTTTAGGTTTGGTTGGTTTGAAAGAGGTTCCGGGAATTTATGAAGTATATATTCTATCCATCGTGTGAACCGGGCACTAAATTGAAATAGCACTTTGTATGATGCACCTCCAATTCTAATAAAATATTTGATTTGGTTAAATGGAAACATGTGATAAGACCGTTGATTTAAGAGGAAGCGGAAAAATATTTGTGGTGAACCGGAAGTTATCAATTCGGCGATTTATAACAGAATGACATAAATGCGGTTCTGCGCATGAAGATCAACACAGATGTTCCGGTTAACCAAACGATTAAAAAGAAATATACATATATTGACCAATCGGAGAACGAAAAATGTATATTTGAAACTGATCTTCTTTTAACTTCCGAAAAAGTATAAATACAAGTGGTTTTGAGCGTCTAGACAGAGGAGCTAATTTTCGTGTATCCCTCGGCAATGACTATTGGTTTCCCCTCTCATTCCTGTTATTTCTCCCTTTCTCTTTCTTCTTCACCACGAACATTTCGTAAAGCCAAACCCAAAGAAGAAGACACAGGAAACGAGCAGCATAAATAAGCGGTTACACCATAGGTTCCCAACCTTTTTGCTGCGATTACCCCAAAATACAATTTCACTATTATCCATTACCCCAATGAACAAATACCCGTAATATAGGAAAAGAAGTAATTATATTTTCATACATCAAAAGCAAACAAAGTTACTGGAAAGTATTCAATACAATAGTACCAATCTATAATAATCAGAGGTATAGTATCTGTAACCTAGCCGTGAGTGTTGAGCTTGTATTGCCTGTGCCTGTGCCAGTGCCAGTTTATTTATTCTTGGCTTTGTGACTGAAAGGGCTATTCGGGCGTCGCTTGCCACGTTGAGTCTGCTACGTTTCTTGGTCTTCATTCCAAGGACACAGTGTGAAATTAAAAGATGATTGCTTCTTCCCAAACCAAACATCCATTACCCCTAAAATATGGACTCATTACCCCACTGGGGTAATTTACCCCAGGATTGGGAACCATCGTGTTACACCAAAGATATTAGCGACAACTACAACCCTGATCTAATCTATACAGAATTACCGTTCAAAATTTAATCTATAACTACTTCGGATGTACATTGTGTTGCAGTGGATATCGGCTCCGAACGAGAAATCGGGGAACCGAGTTCGAACTCCAGTAGAATTCATTGCATTCACTTACGCGCAGATTGGCAATCTACTGCGGGTAAATATTTTACCTAGTCAGTCATGTCTCGAAAATCAGGATCGCTCAAGCGTATATCACGTATGGCAATTAACAGATAGAATATTGGTGTATTTTTGCTTTTCTTCTTTAACTTCTATATGCTGTGTGCAGTCCGGTCAGATTGTGCAGTCCGGTCAGATTGGGTTCTATAGCCTTGGCTGGCAACCAGTCTACCGCAGAAAGTAATGGCAACTTATTGCGGGATAATCTTCTGCCCAGTCGGTTATGTCTCTTTCGTCTATCTCGTATGGCACTTACCTGACTGACTACTTTCACACATTCATCAAACTAAACTCTTCTAATCAATCTTATACGACACAAAGAACATTACTAAACCTTTCTAATCAATCTTGTACCAGACTTATGGACATTATTCCTTTTGTAAAATGCAGTATTGTTTAATGTTTATATAAAAAATTATTCTAATAAATATTGATTACGTATTCTTATGATTGTTTTTTATGATTAATACATTTTTTATGGTGGACTAAACTAAACAAGGCCAAATCAAATTCAAACCGCATACGAATTTGATCAACCATATATTCCTAACTCGCGATTTGATCGTATGAGTTTATTCCAAAGAACAAGGGCTAGCAGCGTCAGTCTGAAGGATATTAGAATATCAATAAAGGCGGGAAAGTCAGAGCGTCTTTCCTTTTTTAGTATGTCGTCAAAAAATTTTCTTAAATACCTTCTTTTTTAATCTTCCCTTGTTTTCTAAGCGCTTGTGATAGGTAAAAAGTAGCAAATTATATCGACTGAACAGTAAGTGGAGTAAATGTTGACATCATTTTCTTTTGCCGTCCAGAACCCCATATGCCTTCGACAAAGAAAAAAATAATTAGTTTCTTTGGGGTTTTGCCATTCTAATAGTTCTAATGATTAGGTCCTTAACAAATGAATTTAAGGTTTCTTTCATTTTGAACGTGCTGATATTCGGCTTCCAAAAATCCGCACAACCTAAAAATTTACTTTTGTGACTTGATAGTCTTATTGCTTCTTTTCAATGCTTTATTTTTTCTTCGTCTTTTTCTTCTCTGCCGCCTGCTCTCCGTGTGTTTCAAGTCGACACCCCAATGCACAGCCCCCAAAAACGATGCAACTCGCTGGAATTTGTTTTTCTCTATAAACAAAAATACCGTCAAAGATGGTTTTTTTTTTCCTTTATTTTTCGACTATTTACAATAAGTTCTATTTTTTCTCTTTTCACTTGTCTCGAAAAGATAAACAATTCAAGCTCTATACAAACATAAAAAAAATAGTTAAAAATATAACGAAAAATCTATCGTCAAAACAAAAGAAGCAGTTTTTTTTTAAGCTGGAACAGCAAATATTTTAACAATAAGACAACAAAAGGGAACGCCGAGTGGAAAATGCCGAGCAAATAGAAGATGTCGTTATTAGTCAAAGAAAAAGAACCCGTTCTTGTTTTTACCTTTTATATTATTTTTCTTTTAATTTTTTTTTTTTTAACCGGGAAAAAGAAAGGGAAACGTCATTGTGATTGCTAACCCCCACCCTATCTAAATAATATTTTTTGTTTATTTTTCTATTTTTTAAAGTAATTACTCAAAAGATGCCGTAAGTGCTTCCATGTTGGAATCTAAGAAGCATGCACAAAACATAACCTTTTTCAGTGTCGACCTTTTAAAGGTCTTCGATTCGATATGACTTTTTCATCAAATAATTAGAAATAACATTACGCTGTCTCTTTAATTAGGCATTACTAGTGAGTTTGAACCTCACTGGAAACTCTTAACAATATTCGAAAATATCATAAAATGAAATAAGCTTATCAAGATTAAGCGAATCTGTTATAAACCTGAGGCATACTTTCATAGTTACTTAGGCTTGTTAAGCATCACGTTACATTAGGCTCTCGTCAACGATGTATATCAATATGATGTCCAGTGGAGACAGATATTGGGTTGGCCAAAATATTTGTTCAGTTTATTTTTAAAGCAAATTTTTATTTAAATAAAGGAACAAATTTTTCGCCAACCCAATACTTTACGTAAATGATGTCTAACACAATAGAACAATGAGTAAACTATCTATTTTAAATGCACTCTCCGTTCAGAATTTAGGCTCTAAATCATGGCTCTCCACAGATGATTTTTTTATCTCTGAATTGCCATATCTGCTGCAAAAACTTATGCTAAAAAGACCGGTTCTCGTTTGATCGCCGAAGTTAAGTACGCATCGATCCAGGTCAATACTTAGACGGGGGACTCTTTGGAAACATCGGATACTGTAAGTAACCTTCTACTACCCGAAATGTGTTTCCGATTCAAAAGGTTGATAATCCGTAAATATAAAACCAGATTCCGGGAAAAGATTGCATAGTGTTTCTTGTTGTTTTCTATATTTTACATTCAGAATCATTTTTTTTTTTTTATCCAGGACTGGCTGTAATATAATCAAACTTGTTATTTAAGCTATAGTGGGGGCAGATGTGATAAGTCCGTGCCTTTCTCAATTGTATTAGTACAAAAAGTGAAGGCAACAGATTCGGTCAGAATTAGATTCCAGTTTATTCACCGGTAACCGTTAGCGCTAACTGCACATCACTAAACAAGCCAATAATCTATTATCAGACGCTTATTCGAATACTCATCAATGCATTCTCCATGTAATCATTTTTCAGTTGAAATGGAGTACTGCTGCCATTTATGGTCAGGTGCCCCTGCCGTTCTCCTCAGTGTTCTTGACAAGCTCCAAAGGAGAGTCTGTAATGTGATAGGTACTGATCTGGCGACTCGACTGCAGCCACTTCCCCATCGTCGAAATGTGGCCTCCCTTTGTCTCTTCTATAAATACTTTCATGGCTTCTGCTCGGATGAGCTTAAGTCACTGATGCCTCCTCAACAGGTGTTTACTCGTGCAACCAGACTGGCAACTGGGTCCCACCCATTCACAGTCAGGTTAGCCAAATGCAGACGACAATTCTACTCCTGCAGCTTCCTCTCTCGCACATCCCGCCTGTGGAACTCACTCCCGTATTCTTGCTTTCCTGACGGCTACAACCTCCAGAAATTTAAATGCAAAGTCAATACTCATCTACTAACCACTGTCCTCTAGCTCTCTCCCCTCCCCTGTATAACCTTCCCTTTCCCTCCACCTATGTATCTGTCATCGCACCTGCTGTCTCAGCTTTCTATTGTTCCTTTCTAACTAGTTTGTACTCCTCACTCTTTTCTAATTAATCTTTTTACATTTATGTAAGCCCCTGCACATCAGTGGCGTTTCCGCCTTGCTCGGGGTGAAATGATTAAAAAAAAAAAAAAAAACGAGATCGGGGAAAAGTAACTGGGGTGTTTGTCGTAAAGCGATGCTTAGTAATATAATAGTCCAGCAACACGGTTTCTCGTATGATGTTTACTGGGTTCCTCTTTCTAGTGACATTTTGATAGACATCGTTGACGAGAGCCTAATGTAGCGTGATGCTTAACAAGCCCAATCTTTCGGAAACAAATGACTACGAAACTATGCCTCTGGTTTATCACAGATTCGCCTAAGCTAGATAAGGTTTGCTTCATTTTACGATATTTTCGAATATTGTTAAGAGAATCCAGTGAGATTCAAACTCACTAGTAATGCCAACTAGATTAACTTCGCGTAACCTTACACCATGCATGAGCAACATTTTTCGAGCTGTGGGCCGCATGATCTAT
Source organism: Ascarosepion bandense (assembly GCA_037127315.1). Lineage (NCBI taxonomy): Eukaryota > Metazoa > Mollusca > Cephalopoda > Sepiida > Sepiidae > Ascarosepion > Ascarosepion bandense. The sequence continues at coordinate 7,062,348 of JBBBDQ010000738.1, forward strand.
GACTCAGCACAAAACAGAACGTACAACTGAAAGATTCAAGGTAATTCTTCGCAGTAGGTACCTCAGTTATTTTTACTACAGAAGACCATATTCTTGAGACATTGTGCGAAAGTTCATATTTTAGAAATATTGTCCTCATCGTTATTGCCATTGCCATGTTTACGACGTTTTGGCCGTTGTAAACTCCAACCGTCTTCTGATATAATCCTGTGTTCGAAATAAAGGGTTCGGTTGGAAATTCCTAGCATCTGAAGAAGAGTGTACAACGGCTGAAACGTCGTAAACATAGCAATAAAGATTAGTGCAGCAATAAAGATTAGGACATCAGTCCGAACAGTGTAAATAAAGCAAAAAGGCTTAGAAAATACGATACTCACAGGACGTCTTGATAGTAAGAAAGATAGGGGAAAAAAGCGAATAAAGTACCTAACGAGCTTGGCAGAAGAGGAATGAGTAGAAACCCGACTTGGCAGCTCAACCCCAGCTACTTTCTCACCGGCGGAATGTGGCTTCCCTCTGTCTTTTCTATCTTTCCCATCTCTTATCCACTTGACTACAGCCCTTTCTACGTCACCCCGTATATCTTGTTCTTTTTCTTTCTCTCTAATTTCGCAACTGTCTTCACACCTGTATTCTCATTGTTCTCTTACCTTTTCTCTGACACCCTCTGTAACTGGTTCGTCTTTCTCTTCACTCCCCTCCTGCCTAAACGTTTACTCTTATTTAGAGCCCTTGCGCATCAGTGGCGGTATCGCCTTGCTTAGGGGGAAACGATTGAAAAAATAACACTAAGACAAGAAGGCATAATTAGAGCTACAAGGTATGGGAAGTTATGGAGAACCATAATTATCTACATCCAGACTGCACGCAGCATATAGAAGTTAAAGAAGAAAAGTAAAAATACACCAATATTCTGTCTGTTAATTGCCATACGTGATATCCGCTTGAGCTATCCTGATTTTCGAGACATGACTGACTAGGTAAAATATTTACCCGCAGTAGATTGCCATTACTTTCTGCAGTAGATTGGCTGCCAACCAAGGCTATAGAACCCTATTTGTCTTGCTATACAAGCCATAACTTGAGGGAGAAGAGATGGATTAATAACTTTACCCAAGGATAGTTGTGCGTTATTGAATGAAACGATTTTTTAAAATCATATCACCCCCGAGCAAAGCGGTAACGCCAATGAAGCGCAGGGGACTACGTAGGAGTGAAAATAATGGAAAAGAGAAAGCCGGAGACCACATCCCAAACAAGGAACAAAGGATGAGCCTCTTCACGTATTCAACGGACGTGGGTGGAGTGTGAACCGGGCGATAGTTTGGACTGGAATTCGAACTCGGCTCTCCGATTTCTCATTTTGAGCCGACATACATTACACCACAATTCACATCAAATATTACCAGTTTTTAAAGATACAGTCACATAACCGCTTTTGCCTTTATATGAAAAGCGATCTTTTGGAATTAAATTTGCTAAACGCTCCCAATGCTATTCAGCTACCAAAACAAACGAACATTTTAAATGCCAAATGCATTCTTCTCTAAGTAATTCTAGTGTGTCAAAACTTTTCCCAGAGAAAGCTGACTTTCAATTTTCGTTAAATTTTGAAAGGGGGTCAACAATTTTAGCAAAGTTAATAAACACTAAAAATGAAAACTTCAAATGAGACATTGAGCTTCAAAGGCATTTAAGTCCTACGCCGCCTTTGATCGCTTCACATCTGAGAGAGAGAAAAAAAAGTCCGCTGTCTACAAGAATTCGACGTCTGTGAAACAGTTTTTTCAGTGGGTTAGTCAATATGAAGCAAAGAAAATGAGGCTTCAACAGTTTTTAATATTTTTTTAATTACCGTCTTCGCAACTCTTCTTATTGGCAACATTTTCTCAATCTTTGCCTGCCGCCTCACATCTCGTCTTTCCATTTTTTTCTGGTTAATTGACTAAGATTTAATTCTAATTTTTATGGAAAGTACTTGTAAGATTGCAGGGAAAAAAAAGACACAAGAAAAACGTAAAAAAAAAAAACAACAAAAAACACCCTGAAAAAAAGGACGTGAAAGAAGGGAACAGATGAAAACACACTAGGTACTCCCACAAAATTGCTTAAAAAACAGCATAGTATGAATAAAAAAAATCCCAAACTTAATAAAAACGACATTTTTCCATCAAAATGTTTATATTATTATTAAGAGGAAAGATCAAAGTAATTTCTAATTATTAAAAAAATGTTTAATCCCTTCTAACATGCTCGAAATTTTGGCAGAAAATGTTCTTTTGATTTGTGTTAGCGGGTAACCAAATCGCTACGAGGGTTTATAATGGAAAGCTTAATATTACATATTACACTAAATCGTTAAGGTTTATAATGAAGCACCGTACCATATTGTAAAATCGTTGAGGTTGCAATGAAGCATGTATGTACATATTACTGGAAATCGTTACGAGGGTTATAAGTAATGGAAAGCATAATAATACATATTATGTCAAATCAGTACGAGGTTTATAATGGAAAGCACTAATATTACATATTACTTTTAATTAATTACGAAGTTTATAATGGAAAGCATAATAATATTACATATTACTTTTAAGGTAATTGCGGGGTTACATCAATGAAGCATAATATTATATTACTTTCAAATCGTTACAGGGGTTATAATGAAGCATAATATTACATGTTGCTAAATCGTTACGGTTCAATAGGCATAATGTATAATACGCGCCAAATCGTTACGAGGTTTAATGGAAAGCATATTAACCGTATTACTTTAAATCGTTGGAGAAGTTTATAATGGAAAGCATAATCATGTACATTTTACTTTCAAGTGTTTTACGAGGGTTTACAATGAGCCATAATATCATGCTCGTACCTCCAGTCATTGAGGTTTATAATGGAAAGCATAATATTACATACCTTCTTTTAGGTGTTAAAGGGGATTTATAATGGAAAGCATAATATTATGTATAAATCGTTACGGGGTTTATAATGGAAAGCATAATATTACATATTACTTTTAAATCATTACGAGGGTTTATAATAGAAGCATAATATTTTATATTATAACCGCAAATCGCTACGAAAAGTTTATAATGGAAAACATAATATTATGTTAACATAAAATCCTTTAAAGGGGTTATAATGGGCAATACCCTTATTACTTTCAAATCGTTACGAGGTTTCATAATGAGCATAATATTACATAATAACAAATCATTCTGGGGTTTATGACCAAACCTTAATATTTATGTTAACAATTAACTACGAAGGGTTAATGGAAAGCATAATATTACATATTATGAAATGTTGGGGGTTTATAATGTGAAGCATATTTATATTACTTTCAAATCGTTACGAGGTTTATAATGGAAAACGCCGTATTACCATATTACTTTCAAATCGTTGCGAGGTTATAATGGGAAAGCATAATAATACATATTACTTAAATCGCTACGGGGGTTTATAATGGAAAGCATATTAACATATTAACGCAAATCGTTACAAAGATTTGTAATGGGAAAGCATAATATTACATATTACTTAAATCGTTACAAAGGGGTTTATAATGGCTTGTAATATTCATATTATAAATCATTTGGGGGTTTATAGTAGAAAGCATAATAATATGTTAACAAATCATGGGGGTTTATAATGAAACTTAATAATACATATTACTTTCAAATCGCTATGAGGTTTTATAATAAAACATAATGCATATTACTCTCAAATCGTTACGAGGTTTTATTGAAGAAACATATGTTACATATTACTTTCAAATCTATTGAGGAGTTTATGGCCAAAGCATAATATTGTATTACTTTCGAAATCATTACGAGGTTTATAATGGAAAAGCATAATAATACATATTGTAAATCCTTTCTATGAGGTTTATAATGAAAGCATAATAGCTACATATTACTCTCAAATCGTTACGAGGGTTTATAATGGAAAGCATAATATTACATATTACTCTCTCAAATCGTTACGAGGGTTTATAATGGAAAGCTTAATATTACATATTACTTTCAAATCGTTACGAGGGTTTATAATGGAAAGCATAATATTACATATTACTTTCAAATCGTTACGAGGGTTTATAATGGAAAGCATAATATTACATAACTCTAGGTACCTTCACTTATTCGCAGGAAAAACAGCATTGCGTAATGAAAAAGGCCACAAACTTGACGAAAATAAAGTTTTACCGTCAAAATGTTGTTGTTATTATTAAGAGGAAAGACCAAAGAATTTTTAAATTATTTTTTGAATTTTTTAATCCTTTCTAACACATTCGAAATTTTGGTTAAAATGCTTGTTTTATTTACGTCGTCGCCTTCTACAAAGTTTAACAGTGATTTTTTTTCTGTTGAAAACACATTTATTTGAAAATTCTTCTAAAAATCAAATAATTGTCTGATTTTAGTGAAATATTCAGAACTTATTCACAAATGAATGAAATTATTTCTTAAAAGTTTTTTAGAAACGTTTGATAATTTTCTTAAATATCTTAACCCCCCCCCCCCCCCAACTTACTTCATTTCATTAAATTTCGCACAGATCCTTATTTGTTGAAATTATTTTTTTGTTAAAAGTAGAAGTCATTGGAGATTGTAAATTACCTACTTTTTTTTAAAATTTGTACCATTTAACTGAAAATTTGCTCTGAAATGAAATATAATGAATCCACTAAAACTATGACATTACTTAATTAGAAAAAGCTTGTTTCTGTAAATAAGTAATAAGAACATTATTGTCTGAAGAAATACAATTTTTCTGATGAATAATGAATTTTTACAAGAAATTTTCTTTTTTTTTAAAATTTAATTATAATAATTTATAATAGTTTAAAATCGTGTAAAATTCTGTATTGGGCTATTTATTGGATGTGATATAGTAATTAAGTGAAAACGGAATTTACGAGTCCCAAATTGCAAAGATTAATAAACGTATTTACGCTTCCCTATTTTTAAAATAATTGTTAATTTATTTTATTTTTAACTCATTTTCATGTATGGTAGACTGAAATTACCATTATTATGAAAAGGTTACTTAATTTAAGAGTTTTGTTCATTCACTTAGATTTATGAAAATTGTCGTATTTGGTCATGCGTACAACCTGTCATCGCCTAATCAGTCAACAGTCCGTCAAACGTTCGATCAGATGAACACAACCAATCGTTAATAATTTGTTGTATATTACTTTTTTATGCTATAAGTAAGTAATATTTTTTTAAAATCAGCTTAACTTAAATTTCAATTTTCTAATTTTGCTAAAATAAACGGTTTGAAATCTTTTGAAGTATTTTTAAAATCGATGATTTTTTTATTGTTTACAAATTTCTTAAAATTAAGAAAATGGCCGCTTTTAAGAAAATTTCAGAAATCGAAAGTAAATTTGTCTTTCTAACCTATATAACAATTATCTGAAATACACCAGAATGTTTTACTTAATGGTATTAATAGATTTAATCATTAAGCTTTTAATTAAATCTAAAATGAAATCTTCAAGAATATTTTTTTCATTTTAAAATTTCATTTTAAAATTAGGTATCAAAAATGTATGCCGAAAAGAGGAGGTACCTACATTTTTTTTTCCAGTGACAAACACATTAATTTGGAAATTCTCGCAAAAAACAAATAACTGTCGAATTTTAATGAAACTTTCAGTACTTATTTACAAATGAATGAAATTGTTTTTGAAACTATTACTTTTTAAAAATCCTGATAAAAATGTGTTTTTTTTACATCTGTTTCTCTCACCTCTACGGAAATCCATAAAATTTTAATAAATTTAACTTTATTGCAGTAAATGGTTTTATTAGTTAAAAGCAGGACTCATTGGGGGATATAAATCATCTTTTTTCAATTTGGCCTCTGTTTTCGAAAATCTGCTCCTTGTATTGAACTCACAACTCTGTGGGTCAAGTCACAGGAACTAACCAACATCTATATCACTATCCTTCAGGACAAATTAATCTAAGTAACTTAGATGGTTAGAGGGAGGTAACTCATGACTACCACAAGAGCCTCTACACAAGGAATGAGAATTATATGCTCCAGTGATTGTACTAAAGGGTTCAGTTCAAGTTTTCTAGCACCTGAAGAAGGTCGGAGCGCACAACTGGCGAAACGTCGTACAAATGGCATCAAATGAGGACAATAGTCTCAATACTGTAAATAGTGTAAATACTGTCTCATCTCAGAAATATAAACAAAGGAACGGTAGAGTAATTGATTGTTGCTCGAATTGAGGGATCGGTAGAAGACAAGTTCCAATTCCTTTCGAGTTCATTAACTTCACATACCTGATAATAACATTTAAGAAAAACATGAATTCAACTCTTCTCCTCTCATCTAGCTAAGGATATGTAGTAATAGAGACTAACGTAGATACTTCCACTAATTCTCTGAAAAAAAAAACTGCATAGCATGAAGAAAAAATCTCCAAACTTAATAAAATTGAATTTTTTTCGTCAAAACGTTTGTGCTTTTATTAAGATGATATACCAAAGTAATTTTCATTATATTTTAATTCTTTCTAATACGTTCTAAATTTTGGTAAAAAGAACAAACTTTCTTTTTTTTTTCCTTCAGCGGTTAACCAAATTGTAACCAGAGTTTACTATGCATAATGTAATATTACGTACCTCACTTTTTTTCAGGCGAGAAACATATCAATCTGGAAATTCTTGAAAAAATCTAATAATTATCGGATTTTCATGAAACTTTCAGGTCTTAATTACGAATAAACGAAAATACTTTTGAAATCATTATTTTTATAAGCTCTTGGTAAAAATATTTTTATATCTGTTACCCGCCTCCACGACTTTTTTCAAACAGTTGGCCGTTTTTTCTGAAAACCTCTTCTTTATAATAAAATTAAAAATATGCAATAAAACTATGACATTATTTAATAAGACAGGTTTTAATTACTTTTAAATAGGCACCTCATCTCATATTTGATACCCAAAGTTTTAAATTAAATTTTTAAAAATAAAAAATTTTCTTGAAGTTTTTATTTTAGTTTTAATTGAAAGCTAAGCGCTTAAATTTACTATTTCCAATAAGTAAAATACTCTGATATATTTCAAATAGAATTTATCTTGATTGGAATCTAAAATTTTGAGATTTCTAAATTTAAAAAAAAAATTTGGCCATTGTTGGAGCGATCAACACATTTGTAAACAAAAGTTAATTGTCGGTTTTAAAAAATAAAATATACATCTGTGACACGTTATATTTGGAAAAGTAGCAAATTAAAAGTTAAATTAAACTGATTTGAAACAAATTACTTGCTTATGGCAAACTTAGAAAAAAAGTAATTCTTAATCAGAAAGGTTTGACTCGTTGACCTTCAAGTACCTTGTTATCAATCGGTTTACACATTTGGAAGTGACCAAAGAATTACATAACCTTTCATGAAGGAAAAACCATTAAAACACGTGACCTTTTAATGATAAGTCTCTTATAAGAGTCTATAGTAAGAAATGTTCAGTTTAACAAAAAAAATTCAAAATTATTTTAAAAATCTTAATTCTAAATGATTTGTTTCTCAATTTTCGATTTGTTAATATAATCTTTACTTAATAGATTGATAATCAAAGACATTGAGTGATTAGAAGAAATTTAAAAGATGTTTAAAACTTTATAAATCATCATAATTAGCAAAGAAAAAATGAAAACAATCCTTATAAAATTCATTATTCATCGAATTTTTTTTCTTCAGGATATGATATTCTTAATATATGATTTATAATATCAATTAAAAGGTTACCTAAATTAAAAATGGCGTAGTTTTAATGCCTTTTCTCTTTATTTTACTATTCGAAGCAGATTTTCCGAAATATGATTACATATTTTTCATTCCCAAAGGAGTCCTGCATTTAACGAATAAAAAAAAATTGGAAACATATTAATTTCTGGAAGTTACCTGCAATTAATTGGAATGGGGGTAACAGATGTAAAAAATGCATATAAATATATTTCTACCAAAATTTTCTAAAAATAGTAATTACATGATTATCCTGAAAGTTTCATTAAAATCAGACAATCAATTGATTCTTGCACAAATTCCTAATTAATGTGTCGTTCAACGCTTAAAACAACGACTTGCATACTATTACGTTGCCATAGTAGTGACCTCTAGTAAACACCGGGTGAATGTCTGACAAATAAAATAAAATAAAATGAAATAAAATAAAATAAAATAAAATAAAACGAAATTTCGAACGTGTTAGAAAGGATTATTTCAACATAATAACAAGAAACTGTGATCTTTACTCTAAAAAGAACATAAACATTTTGATGATAAATCTGTAGTTTTCATTAATTTTGAGCCCTTTTAACATCATGCAATGCTGTTTTTTAGTGAATGAGTAGGTGTACCTACTTTTGAAATATATATATATATATATATATATATATATATATATATATATATATATATATATAGTTTAGAATATGTACAAAATATAATTTAGTCCAAAAATTTTGTTTCGACATCGAAAATAATGTCTTATCAGGTAGTTAATAATGATTATTAATTACCTGATGAGACATTGCTTTTTCGATGTCATGTGACACTATCTCCCGCTGATATATATTTTTTGTTTGGTTTAATACAACGGAGATTGAGGAATTAATATTAGTGGTATTATTAGTTATGCTTTATGGTAATTTGCGATGTGAGTTTATGTAAAAAACTATTTTAATTCTATCGTGTACTTGTAAAATCTGGGGAATAGATAAATTAGGTGACAATTTGAAAAAGAGGGAAAGAAATATAGTTTTCTTTTTTTTTTACATACGAGACGGATTATGTTGGGCCAGGTGGAAATTTTACAAAATGGTTGCTGTCATAACAAAATGTCACGATTTACTTGATGAGGTCAGGTAGGGTTAGATCCTCAGCAATTATTCCTGGGAACTGAAAAATCTAAAGATGATGTAATTGAAAGAAAGAAAACAGAAAGATATTACGTCATGTGAGCTGTTGATATTTCATTCGTCGAGCCATGGCTCCCCGCAAGTGGAAAGTAATCTTATTGCTCAAAAGCTTTGAGTCGGCTAAATTTCCCGAGAGCATTGGGGATGGTAATAAAAATCCTGACTCAGCGAGAAAAATCAGTTGTTATTGAGGAGAGAGTTGGCTGGGTAGTTTTTGAAATTGCAATTTAACGACTGTGGAAAAGGGTTCCCAGCTAGGGATATATGACCCACGGCTGGTCGCCTACCATAGAATTTATGGCTAAAGAGTTAATGTCGAATGAAGCCTGCCGCTGATTAACTTAAAGAGTCAATATTGAATAATGTGCCTCCGATAGGAATCCCGAAAGAACGTTATTGTTTTAAAAGTTATGTCGAGAATTGAAATTTCTGATTCCTCGTTCGCTCTACTTCGGTAAATTCCGTTAAGCTCCGATAAGGACCCGAAAGAACTTTGTTGTTTTAAAAGTTACATCCATATCTGGTCGGGTGCCCCTGCTATTCTCCTTGGGTTTCTCGACAAGGTACAGCGGAGGGTCTGTAATGTGATCGATACCGACTTAGCAGACCACCTGCAGTCTCTCTCTCACCGGCGCGACGTGGCTTCCCTGTGTCTCTTCTATAAATACTTTCACGGCTTCTCCTCCGATGAATTTAGATCACTGGTGCCCCCTAGGTTCGAATTTGCACGAGATACTAGATTGGCAACTACATCCCACCCTTTTACAGTGAAACCGATAAAATGCAACCGCAACTTCTACCCCAACAGTTTCTTTTCTCGCATTTCCCGACTGTGGAATTATCTTCCACATGATTGCTTCTCCGACAACTACAATCTCCAGGAGTTTAAATGTAAGGTCAATAGACACCTCCTAACACACTAACTCGCTTCCATTCTTTCAAACACTCTTCCCATCCTCCAAACAATTTTTCACCCCCCTTCTGACATTTCCTATATCTAACCACTCTTTCTATTTACCTTCTCCAATGTAGCCCCAAGCGCAATAGTGGCAGTGGAATGCCTTGCTTGGGGTGAAATGATTAAAAAAAAAAGAATTGACAGCTCCGATTTTAGAGAATATGTGAAGACTTTAATGAAAATTTGAAGAGTTCTGTTTACTTTAACGAAACTTAGAAAAAAACATTATTATTTTGAAGATTGGAAGCTCTGAGATTTTGAAAACAAACTCTCTCTCTCTCTCTCTCTCTCTCTCTCTCCGTTGTAAACTAGCATTCCGACAACTGTATTATCTGCACCTGTAACTATTAATTATGTTTTTTATGAAGACCTTATTCGTAACTCTCCAGGCGTCTTCGTCCTTATTCATTTATTTAATTATTTTTTGGAGCCGTGTTTATTTTTAATCACAAGTGTACACAAATGTCCGGTCTGGATCGCTACTGGAACTGCACAACGTGACATTCTGAGATCAAATCACAACGTGGGCAGTGGTCCGTTGTTGTAATAGACGTCTTGAGGACCAGCTTCTCTAACGAGATCATCTCGATCAGCAACCGCGGCCCGAAAGCGTCGACATAACTAGCACAGTTTCGACATCATCGCCGCGAGATCCGTTCCCGAACCAGCGAGCGACCGAACCAACCAGCCAGCCGGGTGGCAGTGTCACAATTAGCCAACCCGGGCAAAAGTGTCACATCGAAACAATATGTACACTTTTGTAGTAAATTATAATTTGTACATGTTCTAAAGTATAATTTATAATAAATATTCATAACTCTATTTCTATGTTGAGCACTGTTTTAAATTAATGTTTTGAACATTATGAATATATTCTTCGCTCCTGATTTATTTGGATATTCTGCTCCTATATAAAGTTGATCACTTTTTCCATTAATATAAATTTGAACATGGATAAAGTGAGTTTCGACATTTCGCTGAAAATATTTCTGTTTCAAACAAACAGGAGTACTTTCAAAAGTTGGTCTTAAAGATATCGTAGTTTGTACATGTTCTAAACTATAACTTATAATAAATATTAATTGCTCTATTTCTATATTGAGCACTGTTTTAAATTAATGTTCTGAACGTTGTTAATACTTTCTTCGTTCTTTATTCACTTGGATATGGATATATATATATATATATATATATATATATATATATATATATATATATATATCAAATACATTATAGTATGAAGAAAAAAATTCGATGATTAATGAATTTTTACAAGAATTACTTTCATTTTTTTCTTTTTGGATGATAATACTTGATAAATATTCAAAATATTTTTTTTAAATTCTTCAAAGCCTTGTCGCGTTTAAGTTATTAAGTTATCAAGTGAAGACTATATCTATTAATCAAAGATTGAAAAGTTTAATACAAATTTTCGAGCCAAAACATTTTTAAAATATTTTTTTTTATGTTTTTGCTTATAGAAAGTTTTTTTAAGTATGGTATTTTCTATGTTACATTAAACCGTCACGTGTTTCAGTTTCTTTCCCTTACAGGGATAAAAATTGGGATATTATATCAGTTCTGGCCAACTATAATTAGCTTATTAACGCATCTGGCTGTCATCAATAACGTCACCCATCAATCATTTAACACCTCCGCGATTAAAAAATACTTTTATTCTAAATTTCCTGTAATAAACAAGTGATTCTTGTGTAAAACAGATTAATTTAACTTTAAATTTGCTATTTTTTAACAAACGTATCGTGTCACAAATGTATATTTTATTTTTGCAAGATTTTAAAACATAGAATTAACTTTTGTTTACTAACTTATCAAGTTTTGGACGATAAAATGATGAATTTTGAAAACTTTAAAAAGGATGAGATTCCAATCAATATAATTTCTATGTGAAATACACCAGCTTATTTTACTCAATGGAAATAGTAAATTTTCAATCAAAGCTAAAATGAATGCTTCAATAAAACTTTTTTTTAAATTCAATTTAAAAATTTTGTATGAAAAATGAGTGGAGGCTAATTTAAAGTGACTTACCGCAAATAATAATTCACTATAGAGAATTGCAGATTTTTGCATTTTTATGCATTTTTATTTTTATGTGCTCAACATAGAAATAGAGCTATGAATATTTATTATAAATTATACTTTAAAACATGTACAAATTATAATTTACTACAAAAGTGTACATATTGTTTCGATGTGACACTTTTGCCCGGGCTGGCTAATTGTGACACTGCCACCCGGCTGGCTGGTTGGTTCGGTCGCTCGCTGGTTCGGGAACGGATCTCGCTGCGATGATGTCGAAACTGTGCTAGTTATGTCGACGCTTTCAGGCCGCGGTTGCTGATCGAGATGATCTCGTTACAGAAGCTGGTCCTCAAGACGTCTATTACAACAACGGACCACTGCCCACATTGCGATTTGATCTCAGAATGTCACGTTGTGCAGTTCCAGTAGCGATCCAGACCGGACATTTGTGTACACTTGTGATTAAAAATAAACACGGCTCCAAAAAATAATTAAATAAATGAATAAAGACGAAGACGCCTGGAGAGTTACGAATAAGGTCTTCATAAAAAACATAATTAATAGTTACAGGTGCAGATAATACAGTTGTCGGAATGCTAGTTTACAACGGAGAGAGAGAGAGAGAGAAAGAGAAAGAGAGAGGGAGAGTTTATTTTACTCAATGGAAATAGTAAATTTTCAATCAAAGCTAAAATGAATGCTTCAATAAAACTTTTTTTTAAATTCAATTTAAAAATTTTGTATGAAAAATGAGGGGAGGCATTTAGACTAATATAAAGTGACTTACCGCAAATAATAATTCACTATAGGGAATTGTAGATTTTAAATTAAAGTTTGCATTTTTATTCATTTTTTGGCACTCATTTTAAATTATAAATTTTAGATCGAAATATTTTTAGCTTGCCCGGCAACAACTCCCACCCCCAGAATGAAAAATTACCAAAAAGGAGTTATTCAGATTTTGATATACTTAAAATGAAATTTTTACAAATAAAAAAAAAACATGTTTAAATCTGTTTTTGGTATGTTTATCGGAGTGAGCGCGAACGATGACCCCACGCGTAGAAATAACGCACCCAACATTTGGGGTGATCGCAAAGGTCAATCCAAATGGTCTACAAATAAAAAGGCATTACTCTGGAAGAATTTATTGTGAATTTTGTTTAAATATAATTTCCTTTTATTTTATGATGAATTAATATTTGGGGGGATATTAACAAAAAGATTCTATAGCCTTGGGTGGCAACTGATCTAGGAGAAGGAAAAATCTTAATTTAAATACTGTATGTAGCTCTGGCAAAGCACATAATATGAATCTAAGGAAAGGATCGATTATATTTACTTGATGATCCTGCTACGGACGACACCTTTTCTTTTATAATAAGTAATAATTCTATTAATATTTTTCGCATATTAGTATAGTTTAAGGACTTCAAATCATTTCCCACGTCCATAATGCACATGGCGTATAGAAGAAGTAGAAGAAAAAAAAAGAAAAAAAGAAAAACTACACCAATATTAGGATTTTTTTTTAAAGATCTTTAAAGAAATATTAAGAAATTAAATAGGACGACAAGTATTTGAAAATTAAATCCACTACATAAAACTAATCGGTTCGATAAGGAAGTTGATCGCAAATGGGACCTACAATCTACTGCTAACTAGGGCTATATATAGTTAGTCAATTTTAATATAATTTTTATTTAACCCAGCAGGTTCATGTCAAGTTTCGTGAGGACACTCTTATGGTGTCGTCACTCGTCAGGGCTATGTTATCGGTATGATTGAAAACTTAGCTCTGACGAGTGACAACATCATAACGGTATCTTCATGAAATTTCGAAGTCGGTATGAACCTGCTCAGTTAAGTGAGAGACTTCTCTGTATTAATATTTTTAATTAATAATATATATACATCCTGTGAATAGCAAAAACACCAGCTACCATTAATAACCAGCAAGATTAGTTTGGTCATGCAACTTTGTAGAGGGATGTGCCTAATATTTAGTAGTATTGTAGATAGATAGATAGATAGATAGATAGATAGATAGATATTAACTGATCCGTCTTGTAAGATGATTGCCGTCTCTTCCTTTTCATTTAGAGTAGCTTCCACCTCTATACTTAACTGTCCATGGGTTTACAGGGAATTCTTGAAACCCGCATTTGTCTTCATCGGTTTCTTGCATATATGATATAAGAACTCTTGGTTGGGTTAAAAGTATCTGGATTTTTTTCTCTTTCTAATGTACCCCCGTGAGTCTCTTAAGGTCAAACAACGCTTGTATTGCTTACTGAACGTGGATGCAAGTTTATGTGACTTCATTTTTGGAGTTCTTGTCGTGTGTTTTCAGGTGTTTAACGTATCCCTTTTTCGACAGTTGGACGCGCAGACATCACATTTCCAATTTGGTATGCTCCCAATCAAATAAATCTTTGGTGATGCACTTGCGATTTTTACGTTTCAGCAGAACATGTTGAGGTTGAACAACCTCGAAGGAACAAAATCCATCCCTGATAGGGTGTCTCCATTCAGCTTGATTCCTCGTATGAACACCCCAGTTCTCAATATCCAGGTTCATTGTATGAGGAACGAGAAGACATACCTCCCGCAAAGCGAATTTGCTTGGCGTGCCAGGTATTGTTGAAAGATCGTGATCACCATTAAAAGTGAAATGGATTATTCCGACTTCTGTGGTCTTGCGTGCAGATGTACAATGAAAAAATATGAATTCGAACCAGTTTGAATTTATAAAATAAGAAGTTCTGTGCGAACGAGAATTTAGTCTCGTATGCAAATATTAGTTCCCCTTGACGCAGGCATAAAAAGGGAGTCTGTGAGGTAGACGGCAGAACCGAAAAAAAAAAAAAAAAAACTTTGTTTCGCGTGACGTCGGACGGACAAGTGAGAGAACAGAGGAAGAGTCTGTTTTGTGAAAACAAGTACTTCAACCGATTTCAGGCATCGTAAACGGCTGACGACATAAATTAATTGCTTACAACTCTTTGACACAGTTCGTGAATCTTTTCCTCGGTTTCTGTTGGGATCTTTTCTCTATCAATAACTCTCCATAGAGAAACAGTTTGGGAAGTCTCGTATCCTTCATTCTTACAACGTGCGCGACCCAACGCATCTGATACAGCTTTATCATAGCCTCAACACTCAATGTTCAATACTTCAAAGGACATCAGTGTTTGGTGTATGTGACTGTCATTTGACATTGAAGTGCGACTAAGGCATTTCTGATAGACTCTTCAGCCTTTTCATTTGACTTTTGAGGAATACAGAAAGAATGTCAGGACAATCTTTTAGATAACGACTTTAGTCTTAATTTTAATGCTCCCGTCTGTCCAGACTCGGGTGTTCCAGCTTTCTAAATGCAACACTTGCCTTCTGAATACGTGTGTATCTCAGCATCCAGAGCACCATCTCTCGATACAGTACTTTCAAGGTATGGAAAGGTGTCAACGACTTCCAGCGTTGTGCCATTTACTACAATCGATTTGATGTAGGGCATACCTGGATAGGGGAAATATCAATTTGGTTTTTTTTTTTGTTGCTTATTTTCAGACCAAAACATCGCAAGATGAAGACAATCGGTCCACAATAAGCTGCAAGTCATCCTCTGTGTGCGTCAGGAAGTCAGCATCGTCTGCATACAGGAGTTACGTATCAAAGATTTAAAATTCTTGGATTTTGTATTGAATCACCTTAAATTGAAGACTTTGCCTGTGGTTTGAAAGAAGATTAATACTCCCATATCACAATCTTTGAAGGCATGTAACAGAAAAGCAACACAGATGGAAAACAGTTTTGGAGCAAGGATATCACTTGTTTTACTACATTGTCAACAACGATATCCTCCGACAGCATCCTATTGAATGCGAAACGTACCTTTATATCATGATGGAGTTGCTTCACCAAGTTAATGAATGTGGGGAAAACAACCAACCTCACACATTATCCTCAACAGGCCCTACCTATTCACGGAAACCAAATGCAGTGATCATATCAACAAACACCTGATTCAAAAGGAACTCGCTGTTTAATGCACTTTTCTTGTAGCTGCATAACGGAGAACACCATATCTCTAGTGCCTTTATCAGCCCTGAAATCAATTTGTGTTCTAGAATAACTTTTGGACAAAGAAAGTGCATTAGTCTGTCCAGAGAAAGCCTAGCAAGAACTTTTCCTGCAGACCCCAACAAGGTTATTTCACGGTAGTCGTCCCAAATTGATTGTTAGTCTTTCCCTTTGAACACAGAGAGACAAGGTGATGTAATGGTTATGCATGCACCTTGGTTCCCTCTCACAGTAATATGATTGGCTGGTGTCAGCCATAAATACAGACTAAGGCGGAGACGTCTAAGACTACGCCTATTGGAACGCCTAGTGATTATGCCTATTGCATAAACCTATGCTTAAGCATACTGCATAAGACTACGACGAGTACCGGTCCATTACGGCTACTTGCTAGATTGTCCTACCCGGTTACATTTGTCAAAACCGCTTAACTACTTCGAATTATATATATATATATATATATATATATATATATATATATATATATATATATATATATATATATATCCCTTTTCGGGACATATCACAAGGATTCCGTCAATCCAGTTCGGATGTATGAGGTTGTCCTCCCAGAATTACAGGATGAAGTTTCAAATATCTGATGCAACATTGTCTCCTCCAGTGCGCAAAAGTTCCATTGGAATCCCATCAAGTTTAGATGCTTTGCCAGTGCTGACTTGCTTGATAGCCTTTTTCACTTCGTAGAATGTAGATCTGGCGGCCATTTTATTAAAACTCTCACTTTGAAGTGAACTGTCGATAACTGCGTTATCAACATCCAAAGGGTTAAAGAGCAGGTTGATAAGATGTTTAGTCTAACGTTTCAGGACACCTTCTGGGTTTTTAATGGTAGTTTTACTGTTAAACGATTTCATAGAAACAACTGAAGATGATCTTGGACTAAACACTCGAAACAAAAGTTGACACAGCATCTTTTAGTCGTGACTGTGAAAAGGACTCTGTACTTCTTAGGAGATCTTACTACACCAGGCATTTTTCATCCTTTTGATCTCACATTAGAGAGTTTCTCTATGCTACTCCAAAAGCCTTTTCTGCTTCGAAGCGGCTTTCTGAGGGCCTGCTTAAAAGATTATGATGTAGCGAGTGTTATTATTGCCAGCGGTTCCTTGATGTCACCATCGCTATCATCCATGGTGGGTTCTCACAACGAAACCAAGTTCCAGCACCGATATTATATACCTGGGTTTTAAAATCAGCCCAAGTACCGTCAAAGTTAATATCGTCCGCCTGATTGCTGAGTTCAGTTCGTTTATCCTCAACCGCTAGTTTGGAAACAGCAAGCCGTTTACGAACCTTCATGCCGTTCATCTGTACATTCTTCCGAATCTGAAGCTTCAACTCCCCAGGCCTACTGGGTCTGTATCACATTCAGTACTCCTGAGAACACGAATGTTACGCAGGTCACCGATGTCATTTTTTCTAATAATGATCAAATCTATGAGATGACTATGCTTGGATCTAAGATGAATCCAAGTGACTTCATGCTTCTTCTTTTGACAGAAGAAGGTATTGCTGATTGCAAGGTTGAATTTGAAGCAAAGTTGAAGTAGATGTAGACCATTATTGTTCATTTTTCCGATTCAATAAGGACCAAAACATCTAAAGTCTTGTACTGCTTGCCTACACTTGTATTGAAGTCCTCAGGTATAATCAGCTTTTTCTCCTCTAGGACAAATCTAACTGCCTCTTTTAGAGCTGCATAGAGTGATAAAGTGATCTTTTCACTGGCTGTTGGCGCGTAGATAAGCAGAAGTGATATGGGTCTTCCTCAAGATGATGGAGCACTAACTTTCATGATGTGATCACTGATACCACACGGTTGCTCTACCTTGCCTACAAGAGATTTTTTTTTTTTTTTTTTTTTAATCATTTCACCCCGAGCAAGGCAGAAACGCCACTGATGTGCAGGGGGTTACATAAATGTAGAAAGATTAATTAGAAAAGAGTGAGGAGTACAAGCTAGTTAGAAAGGAACAATAGAAAACTGAGAAAGCAGGTGCAATGACAGGTACATGGGCGGAGAGAAAGGGAAGGTTATACAGGGGAGGGGAGAGAGAGCTAGAGGCCAGTGGTTAGTAGGTGAGTATTAACTTTGCTTTTAAATTTCTGGAGGTCGTAGCCGTCAGGAAAGCAAGAATACGGGAGTGAGTTCCACAGGCGGGAAGTGCGAGAGAGGAAGCTGCAGGAGTAGAATTGTCGTCTGCGTTTGGCTAACCTGACTGTGAATGGGTGGGACCCAGTTGCCAGTCTGGTTGAACGGGTAAACACCTGTTGAGGAGGCATCAGTGACTTAAGCTCATCCGAGCAGAAGCCATGAAAGTATTTATAGAAGAGACAGAGGGAGGCCACATTTCGACGATGGGAAAGTGGCTGCAGACGAGTCGCCAGATCAGTACCTATCACATTACAGACTCTCCTTTGGAGCTTGTCAAGAACACTGAGGAGAACGGCAGGGGCACCTGACCATAAATGGCAGCAGTACTCCATGCACGGACGGATGGTTGACTTGTATATATGCAGGATGGATTCAGGTGGAAAAAACATCCTGGATCGACATAGTGACCCAATCTTCTTAGCAGTAGATTTTGCTATGGATTCAATATAGTGCTTCCATTTGAGGTCTGAGGACAGGGTAAGTCCGAGGAGGCGTAGTGTATTACTCTCCGGGAGAATCATCTGGTCCATGCTTATGGGAGGCAGAAGAGGTTGCCTGTAATGGTTGACAGACAACAGCTTGGTCTTAGAGGAATTAAAGTTGACAAGCCACTTCTTGCCCCAGTTCACCACAGAGTGTAGGTCCCGCTCAAGGTCAGCAGCGAGATTATGTCTGTCCGCCACGACAGGTTTCTTACTGGAGCGGGAGTATATTGTAGTGTCATCTGCGTAGATGCCTACTTGGGACCTGATCTCATCTGGGAGGTCGTTGATGAAAATAAGGAAGAGCGTTGGGCCCAGGATAGAGCCTTGTGGGACACCAGCATTCGTGCTGTAGGACGAAGAGGCACGCCCATTCAGAACGACCTTCATTTTGCGGTTATTTAAGAAAGATTGGATTAGGTCAAGCAGGCGACCGGTAATACCATAACCGCGTAGTTTGCATAGGAGGCCAGGGTGCCAAACCCTGTCGAAAGCCTTGGAGATATCCAGAGCAACCGCGCGAGCCTCGTCAGACTCATCAAGGGCCTGTAGCATGTACTCCGTTACAGTAGTTAGCAGGTCGGCTGTGGACCTGTCAAATCGGAATCCATATTGCCTGTCGGAGAACAGCTTGTGGGCGGTGAGATGATGAACTATTTCAGCATTTATTATAGCCTCGAACACTTTCCCGAATATTGGTAGGAGACTGATAGGGCGATAGTTGGATGGGTCCGAGGGTTCACCACAATTCTTAAAGACAGGAACGACTGAGGAGAATTTCCAGCATGCAGGAAAGCAGGAAGCAGAAAGGCAGTAGTTAAACAGTTTAGAGAGGACAGGGGAAAGTTCTGGGGCACACCTCTTAAGGACTATCACCGGGATTCCATCGTCTCCACACGCCTTATGGGGGTCGAGTTTTGAAATTACTCTGGATACTATTGTCGGGGTAATATACACGTCATGCAGTTTGGCCTCAGTTCTAATAGGGAAGTCGGGTGGGTGCACTCCGGACGAGTCGAGTGTGGAGTTGGATGAGAATCTGCGGGCAAAGCACTCAGCTTTCTCAGCAGATGACGTGAGAACGTCAAATCCATGGATTAAAGGAGGTATTGAGGATTTCCTATTGTTGAGCACTCGTTTACAAATCCTCCAATAGTCCTTGGAGCCGAACTTGCGGTCAGCTAAGTGCTGTCGCATTCTCTCCGCAAACAACTGTTTGGCGTCATTTAGAGTTCTCTTGCACTCACTGCGAGCGGATGTGAACAGGCGCCTATTGTGATCAGTTGGCTGTCTCTGGAATAGATGGAAGTAATGGTTCCTGTGGGCAATGGCGGCTGAGCAGGCTGGAGAGAACCACGGAGGGGAATGAGGTTTTAAGCAATACTTCCTGGTGGGTATGAAGGCATCAATGCCAGCTTTCACCCATGACGAGACCTCAGAGGCACAGTCATCAACTGATAGGTCAAACACTTTTCCCCAAGGGACGTCGCAGAGGAAATCGCGAAAGGCTTCCCAGTCAGCTTTTTGGTAGAGGTAGGAGGTTCTATGAGTAGGGGGATCCTGGGGGGAGTGAGATTGGAAAGAAATACTGAGGGAGACTACAGCGTGGTCGGAGTTGCCGAGAGGGCAAAGCTGCGAGACTTGACAGGCGTCGGGCGCAGAGGTGAAACATATATCTAGCAGTGAGGAATGACCCGAGGGTGTGCTTGGGAAGCGAGTGGGGAAGTCCACCACTTGCGTAAGGGATTGGGAAATAGCAAAGTTCATGGCGTGAGTGCCCGCCGAATCAGTAACAGCGTTTTCAAGCCACTCAGAGTGATGGGCATTGAGGTCTCCAAATACAAATATGTGGGCAAATGGGTGATAGGTAATAGCCTTATCTATGTCGTCGGCAATGCTATCTAGTAGGGAGCAGTCAGGAGAGGAGGGAGAACGGTAAAGGAAGAATAGGTAGCTAACCGAACTGAGGAGAGACAAGCGGAGACATATGTATTGGTGGTCAGTAGATTCGAGTGAAGTCACCCTAGTTATGGGGAGGTGTTCGCTGACATAAACACCCAGCCCATGCATGTGGACAGTAGAATCCTTCCTTAAAAGGGGAAGATAACCAGGGATGAAGAGGTCAGAGGAGGGAATAGTTGAGTTGAGGTTAGTTTCGCAGAGCGCGAGGATGTCAGGGGACTTTTCATGCAGGAACGCTTCTACACTAGCAAAGTTAGTACGAATGCCTCGGATATTAGTGAAGGAGAGGTTAATGGGCTTAGGTGGTTTGGATTTAGCTGGTTTAGGGTCATTTCTGTTTTGTCTTGTCATGTTTTTGGTTTATAGAAAGGGACCTAGGGTAGAGGATACAGGCGGTCATTATCCACGATCTGAGCTGGGAGGGAGACTGGCTAGGGCTGCAACAAGGTGTGGCCTCGGGGTTGCCCACCGAAAGCGCTTGCAGGGACACCTATCCATGCGCGACATGGCACTACAAGAACCCCGATATTATACAACTGTTGATCAGAGCAGCCGCTCTTGACGCTACGCAAGAGTTAGGGCTCCTAACTACCAGTCGGAAGCAGCAACCAGGAAACTGCCAACCCGGTACCCTCACAGTGATGAGCCATTGCCACCAACCGGCCAGATCGCAGGAAACTCACGGAAGCACCAGTACCAAGGTCTGAAGAGAGAGAAGTGAAAACCGGAAACCACATCCTAAACAGGAAACAAGGAACGAGCCTCTACTCCAGTTCAATAGACGTGGGAGGAGTATAGACCGGGCGATAGTGTGACCTATCTACTCCTATTAAAAAAAAACAAAAAAACAAAAAAAAAAAAAAAAAACAAACGAACACGAACAATCCTTTGAAAAAAAAAAAAAAAAACACAAACTTACAAAAGTGGAGTTTAACTAAGTTTTAACTTAGTTAAAGTCCAAATGAACTCCAAAAAGGGGGGGGGGAGAACAAAAACATAGATATATATATAAAAACAAAAAAAAAAAAAAAACACAAACGGAAAATACCTCACAGTTTAACACAGGAAATTTGAATTAAGATTCATTCTTCAATTCTTGCTTTTCCCAAATATCAAAGCGAGTCGGCCTGCTAGGTAAATTCCCATTCAAAGAACAACACGTGGCATGGAGCTGTAATGGCTGCTGATAACTTGGCCAAAGTAGCTTCGCATAACAGAATAAATATAAATTTCAAACTTTTTTTTTTTCCCTCCTAAATGAAGCATGAACTCCAAAAAGGGGGGGGGAGAACAAAAACATAGATATATATATAAAAACAAAAAAAAAAAAAAAAAAAAACAAACGGAAAATACCTCACAGTTTAACACAGGAAATTTGAATTAAGATTCATTCTTCAATTCTTGCTTTTCCCAAATATCAAAGCGAGTCGGCCTGCTAGGTAAATTCCCATTCAAAGAACAACACGTGGCATGGAGCTGTAATGGCTGCTGATAACTTGGCCAAAGTAGCTTCGCATAACAGAATAAATATAAATTTCAAACTTTTTTTTTTTCCCTCCTAAATGAAGCATGAACTCCAAAAAGGGGGGGGGAGAACAAAAACATAGATATATATATAAAAACAAAAAAAAAAAAAAAAAACAAACGGAAAATACCTCACAGTTTAACACAGGAAATTTGAATTAAGATTCATTCTTCAATTCTTGCTTTTCCCAAATATCAAAGCGAGTCGGCCTGCTAGGTAAATTCCCATTCAAAGAACAACACGTGGCATGGAGCTGTAATGGCTGCTGATAACTTGGCCAAAGTAGCTTCGCATAACAGAATAAATATAAATTTCAAACTTTTTTTTTTCCCTCCTAAATGAAGCATGAACTCCAAAAAGGGGGGGGAGAACAAAAACATAGATA
The DNA here is from genome assembly GCA_037127315.1 of Ascarosepion bandense. Taxonomy (NCBI): domain Eukaryota; kingdom Metazoa; phylum Mollusca; class Cephalopoda; order Sepiida; family Sepiidae; genus Ascarosepion; species Ascarosepion bandense. The sequence continues at coordinate 7,084,914 of JBBBDQ010000738.1, forward strand.
TATATATAAAAACAAAAAAAAAAAAAAAAAAAAAAAAACGGAAAATACCTCACAGTTTAACACAGGAAATTTGAATTAAGATTCATTCTTCAATTCTGTTTTGATAGCAAGGCCAACACTTCCCTAACGCTTGTGAAACTTTGGCTTAGATAGATAGATAGATAGATAGATACGACCAAACTAAGAGAGATTGATATGTAACGTCTGAGATAGATAGATAGATAGATAGATAGATACGACCAAACTAAGAGAGATTGATATGTAACGTCTGAGATAGATAGATAGATAGATAGATACGACCAAACTAAGAGAAATTGATATGTAACGTCTGAGATAGATAGATAGATAGATAGATAGATAGATACGACCAAACTAAGAGAGATTGATATGTAACGTCTGAGATAGATAGATAGATAGATAGATACGACCAAACTAAGAGATTGATATGTAAAGTCTGAGACAGATAGATAGATAGATAGATACGACCAAACTAAGAGAGATTGATATGTAACGTCTGAGATAGATAGATAGATAGATAGATAGATAGATAGATAGATACGACCAAACTAAGAGAGATTGATATGTAACGTCTGAGATAGATAGATAGATAGATAGATAGATACGACCAAACTAAGAGATTGATATGTAACGTCTGAGATAGATAGATAGATAGATAGATAGATACGACCAAACTAAGAGAGATTGATATGTAACATCTGCGATAGATAGATAGATAGATAGATAGATAGATAGATAGATACGACCAAAGTAAGAGAGATTGATATGTAACGTCTGAGATAGATAGATAGATAGATAGATACGACCAAACTAAGAGAGATTGATATGTAACGTCTGAGATAGATAGATAGATAGATAGATAGATAGATAGATAGATATTGTAATAAGTGGATTAGAAATTTTCTGATACACATCCTGATTGAATTATTTAAATATCTTCCAAATGGTAAAAGAAATCTTTTGAAGAACTTACGTATAAATTCATTTAGCTGTATTTGAAAAGTATTTAATCTAAACGCATAATTTGCACTTTGTTTAAATTAATGTTTACAATTATTTTGGCACGCAGACCCCCGCCCTCTCTCTCTCTTTCTCTCTCTCTCTCTATCTGTGTGTGTGTGTCTTTTTCTCACTCTGTGTGTGCTTGTTGGTGTGTGTGTGTTTGTCCTGCAAAAGAAATGTGTGAATCTCTTCGCATCATTTATCTCTTCATACCCCCACGTACGCAAACTCTCGTTCGCACGTAAACACAAATCAAACCTAAGGTAGGATGTATTTTCACCAAACGACGTGCCCCTCCTACGTTAGAGTGAAAAAAAAAGTTTCTGCTCAATTTAGCCCCGATGGGAAAGATGAGAAAGAGAAACGCTTTTAAAAATCGCACAAGTCACAACGAGACGATTGAGTGGAAATGTAACGAAACCGTCTCTTTTGCCAAATGCCATTCGCCTTCAGTGCCGTTTTATTTTTTATGTCGTTCACTTCGCATTTTTTAAAATTTTTTGTTATTTTGTTTTTGGGTGATTGCTTTCTTTCCTATTGGATTTCCTCATCGTTCCTTCTTATTTACCTTCTTTTTTCTTCTTTTGTATGCTGCGTCCCTTCAGGACGTAGGCGATCATGGTCCTCTACATCTTCCTATGCATTGTAGCTTTTAACATATTCTGTTTTATTATTTCTTCCAAAACCCCTTGCTCAAGCCCATCAGGTATGTCACGCATTGTTTTATTATGTCTTTTTCCCTTTATTCGCCTTGTGAGTATCAACTTCTCCAAGCCCTGCTTTCTCATTACGTGTCTCAGAAATTTTAAATATCTCTTTCTGGGGTTAAGTACAAGTTTCCTTTTATTTTTCCATTCTCTAGAAAACTTCATCGTTGCTCTCGTTTTTAGTCCATGGTATCATCAGTATCCTTCTGTAGAACCACAATTCTTTAGCTTCGATGTATTCCTTCATCTTTAAAACTTTCAGCATTCTCTGTCATATACGAAGACCGATATCACATAACAGTCCAGTTCACTGTTTTTTGTTTCCAATAAAATTTTCCTGTTTCTCAGCTTTTGGACTGTGTCTTTGTTCATACAAATACGCCGTCGGATCTCAGTATCGCAATTTCTCGAGAAATCAATGGCTAGCTTAATAGAGGCAGTATCTCGATAAATCACCGTGAAGAAAGCAACATGAAAACCACTCTACTTTTAATCTCAAGAATATGACAATGAAAAAAATATTTACCTACACGTTTATAAATCAGTCAGTTAAGTGCCATACGTGATACACACTTTGGGTGATCATGTCTCGAAAGAAACATGACTGACTGGGCAGAAGATTATCCCGCAGTAGGTTGCCATTGTTTTCTGCAGTAAACTGGTTGTCAACCAAGGCTATAGAACCCAATCTGTCCTATTATTTAACTTATAATTGAAGGGAAGAAACGGATTAATACTTTTCTCAAGTGTATTTGCGCGTAAGTGAATGCAATGAATTCAGCTGGAATTCGAACTCGTCTTCCCGATTTATCGTTGCTAGGCGATATCCAATGCACCAATTAAACTCCTTACACATAAATTGACTTATGCAGAAACATTCATTCTTGCATTAAATAAATATAAATTTGACACACTTTTTTTCAATGGTACAGCGTCTTTTGGGCCACCTCCAGCTTTGCCTGAAGATTTACTAGCTTTCAAATACGATGACTGAAGGTTGCTAATCTAAATCTTGTTTCTTCCTTTCTTGTTTCAAACCCAAGCCTTACTTGGGTCTGAAAGAGAGACAATATGAAGACAAAGAAAAAAAAAATCTATATGATACTCAGCAGTAGGCATCGCTCAATATATCCCCAATATCTTATCTGGCATACTACGTGGTGACTATACTTAAGCTAGTGATCCCTAAAACTTTTTTAGAGTTTCGAATTTGAGTTTTGTTTAACGGCATATCAACCTCTGTTGGTTATTTAATGCCGAAAAGGCGGGGCTTTAAGTTTTTTTTTGTTTTTTTTTTTAACATTCGGTTAGAGTGAGACGGTGGATGTAGTTAGATTTTGATAATTGTTTTAATTTAATTTAATTTTTTTTATTTTAGAAAAATTTGCTTATTTTTTACTTTGCAGGTAATAATTCTTTTTCTTAAAAAATGTATTATGGAAATAATATTTTTTCCTTCAAAAATGTGTTAGGATCATTTTTTTTTATACAAAAATGTATTGTTGGCAATATTTTTCATTCAAAAATGTATATTTTTTTTTATAAAGGTCTATTTTTATGTATATATTTCTATAAAAAATCTATATGTATACTTTCATAGTGTTTTCACCATAGTTTGGGTGTTAACTATTTTCCCATAGCTGGGACCCTAACAGGTGCTACCACTCCAGGTCAGAGTAGACCTGAGAACAACTGCAGTTATGAAGTGGTTCTATGCTTCTCACAACCTCCCAATCAGAGGCCTTGCTGCCGAATGTAGTTTACCGCAATACACAGGACCCCAATCTTCTCATAGCTATGCACCACCTATGCCTCTTTAAAATCCTGATGCCCTACCCAATATTACAAATAATTTTTATTATTCAAAAGATGAAATTCTATTCACGTGGTTGAAGCCTAAAAATCCATTAACTTAACTTTCTTTAAAAATGGGACACTGCATATATGCAATCGTATTATCAATTAATTATAGAACTGTAAAATATTTATAAAAAGAAAAAATAATGTGTTATTCATGACTGCGTAGTGCATGAAACTTCGAGTTGTGCTTCAGACGTAGGACAATATATTTATTAATATATATTTAAAAGTAATTGAGCACTGTTTTAGTAACGCCTGATAAATATTTATATATCTGTGTGTACCTGCGTGTACACACAGATATATAAATATACTTATTTGCATCCATTTGTACATATCTATCTATCTATCTATCTATCTATATATATATATATATATATATATATATACAATATATATATACAATCATGTATATATATATATATATATATATATATATATATACAATCATGGATGAAAGTGTTCTAAAACCATTAGGTAACTTCTCCTTTTGAAAACTGTGCGTTCATAAAAGATCCCTGTTACCTGAGAGTTAAAAAAAAAACGGTAAAATCAAATATTTTAAATCACCTGAAGACACCCGAAGGTAGAAACATAGGTCGTAAAATAACTCGTTTCCAAATGTAAAATATTCGAAAGTTCTACTATATAATTCTATTGAATAATTTCTAATATAACTGTTTAATGGTCGAATTTAATTACGACCTAAAACTAATTAACTATTTATATTTATATATATAAACACAGTTGTATTAACAAGTGTTCAATACATTTATGTTGTAGAACTTTTGAATATTATTCATTTGTAAACGAGTAATTACGTGACCTAGGTTTCTACGATATGGTGTATTCAGGCGATTTGTAAATACTGATTTTACCGGGTTTTTTTTTTTTTTGTTTTGTTTTTTAGGAATCTTCATGTAACGGGGATTTTTCATGAATACTCACGTAACGGGGAACTTTTGAACGCGCAATTTTTAAAATATTTTTCTAATTTTTAAAAACTGCGCGTTCAAAACTATTCCATTACGTGAGCGTTCAAAAAATCACCATTACATGAGTGTTTTTAAAAAAGCAAAAACAAAAATAAAACGGTAAAATTACCTGAAGACACCACATAGTAGAAACCTAGGTAGCGTAATAACTCGTTTACAAATTCAATATATATATATATATATATATATATATATATATATATATACACAACAAGATGGGGCCTTTCCATATCATTCAGTAGCAATCCGTGAATATCTTGAAACATTTTCTGAGGAATAGATTGAGCAAGAGGTCAAATTAATTGGCCAACACCTTCACCTGACTTGACCCCAAAAAGTGGTGGCGACTTGAAAAATTATATAAGAGATGCATTTCCAGAAATTAATGCAGAAAGAAACCTGGGCAAAAATGTTTGTCGAAGAGTAATGGGTAGACTTTAAAGCTGTGTAAATTGTTTGAGTACCTGCATAGATAAAATTAAGCGCCTTTCTATCATTATGCACAATAAAATTTAACTGTTACTATAATATTTAGTAAATATTATTGTTTACGTAACCTTAAAATAAATATTATCATTTACTATACCCCCATTTTTAGACCAACCACACACTATATGTATATATATATATATATGTGTGTGTGTGTGTGTGCGTGCATTATGCACACTGATGAGCTGTGATACAGCGAAACAGGTTTTTATGTGGTTGATTTATATATTATGCTCTCATTACGATTGAGCTGTACAGTGAGGAAAATTTTAAAAACATCCTAAAAAATAAGACTGAAACCGAATTGGTCGAGTTTCAATCACGGCCAGAAGCAAGTGGATGTCTAGCTACATTGATGAGCTGTGATACAGCGAAACGGGCTTGTATGTGGATGACGAATATATATATATATATATGTGTGTGTGTGTGTGTGTGTGTGAGAAGTGTATGTACATAATTATAAATATCAATATATATATATATATATATATATATGCAATTTGTTATATATATTATTTATATATTATATATGCGTGGTAATTTGAAAGCGATATCAGTGATAGAGCTGACATATTCATATAGATTGGTGTGAGTTTCTAATAAAAACAGTTCACTGCAACACAAGAGCTATCGTGTTTCGATACTACTTGTTAGTACCTCATCAGGCAGTGAAATATTTTTCTTTTAGAAACAATATACGAAGAAATTTAAAAATTTAGAAAGAACACATTTGTTACGATATCCAGTCAATTCAGTGGGTTGTGGAATTTAAAGTGTTGGAATAGGTTGTCGTATATAAAAACAGACAAGATGCCGTGCTATTCACCTCGGGATTCTTGACAAAATCTAACGGAGAATCTATAATGTGATCGATCCGGATTTGGCGGCTCTGATGCAGTCACTTTCTCACCGGCGTAATGTGGCTTCCCTATTTCACTTCTACAAAGACTGTCACCGCTTCTGATCCGATAAACTTAGCTCACTGGTGCCCCCCTGTATGAATTTTCTCGAGCTACTAGACTAGCAACTAGGCCCTACACTTTTACAGTTAAACCGATAAAATGTAACCGCAACTTCTAGTCTGGCAGATTCTTTTTTTGCACTTCTCGTCTGTGGTATTCTCTTCCGTATACTTGCTTCCTCGACAGCTACAGTCTCCAAGAATTTAAATGTAAGGTCAATAGTCATCTCCTATCTCAATGATTGGCATCCTTTTTCTCATGCTCTTTTCTCTGTCCACTTCACTCTCATCACACCATTAACCACTTACTGACACCCCCTATAACCTGTCCCTCTTTCTCATCACTTTTTCTCTTATGTAACCCTCTGCGCACCAGTGGTGGTGAGGTTGCCTTGCCTCGGTTGAAATGATTAAAAAAGAAAATGTAAGGCGGCAATCCACATCTATGTCAGCTATCGAAAGACGTCCACTCACAGCACTGAGTGGATATATTTCCAACCAACCATTGGTTAGTAGAAAGATGATGATTAACTTACATATTTGCACGCATATTCATACAGACCCACTAGAAAAAGATACTGTTAGCTCACTTAAAACTTACAAGATTCCCTCGTTGCGAACCAAAATTGCATCCAGGTTATCTTTTCGCCGTCTTTCTGCTGGAAGATGGTGTTGTCAATCACTTGTCTGTCGCTATTTGAATGACGTATATTCATAATCGCTGTTTTCTAGCTCAATCCGTTCAGATATCTTCAGCTACGGCATACCACCCCCAAAACTAAAGATAAGCAAATAGTAATCATTAGATTTCTAGTATCCAGTACTTAACTGATATCGATTTATGTACCCGTTTCTGTCTGTCGATCTAGAATTTGATCGATCATGGCCCCCTCGCAACTCTTAATGTTATTTTCAATATTCATCAATGACTAGCCTCCCAGAGAGTAAAATACTATGCCTCCTTGGCCTTACACTCTCGGCGGACCTCAAATGGAATGACTATATTGAATCCATTGCCAAATCTGCTGCTATGAAAGCCGGCTCTCTGTGCAGGGCCCGGAAATTTTTCCCACCTGAAACTATTCTGCACATATACAAATCTACCATCCGCCCGTGTATTGAATATTGCTGCCATATCTGGTCGGGTGCCCCTGCTGCTCTCCTTGGGCTTCTAGACAAAATACAAAGGAGGGTCTGTAACGTGGTTGATACTGACTTGGCAGACCGGCTGCAGCCACTCTCACACCGGCGTGATGTAGCTTCCCTGTGCCTCTTCTACAAGTACTTTCATGGCTTCTGCTCCGATGAGCTTAGATCACTGGTGCCGCCTAAGCACGCATTTACACGAGATACTAGATTAGCAACTAGGTCCCACCCTTTTACAGTTAAACAAATAAGATGTAACCGTAAATTCTACTCCAACAGCTTCTTTTCTCGCGCTTCCCGCCTGTGGAACTCCCTTCCACAAGTCTGCTTTCCCGACAGTTACAATCTCCAGGTGTTTAAATGTAGGGTCAATAGACACCTACTATCACACTAACTCCCAACTATTCTCAGAACACTATCATCTACCCAACCCTCATTCTCGGTATCCTCACCCGCCTATCACCCACCCTCTGTTATTTCCTATATTTAACCAGCCTTTCTCCACTCTACGTAGCCCCCTGCACAGTAGTGGCAGTGACATGCCTTGCTCGGGGTGAAACGCTTATAAAAAAAAAATATCTTTGCTATGTCATCCATTTACTTAAAAGGGTCCACACCTTGACGCAAAACTGCTTTCTGTTACTCTTGCCTTGAATAAACTCTGTACATGTTAAATACCCCAAAGTTTATTTCCTCTTGAAGGTTCAGCCAATTCTGATTTTAATGTTATTTTTAAAAAAAAGTTTCTTTGCTACCCTGCACACAACTCCCATCAGTGCCAACTCTTTTCAATACAGTTACCGACGTAATCTTTGCCAAGCACTCCTTAGCAGATATCTGAATCTCGGTCTACAATGCCATCGAAATCACTGAGGAATGTTTTTGCTGTCTATGGAGACACACTGCAAAAGACTGTGTAGAACTTGTCTTTTTTTCCCGTGTTCTCTGCTTCAAGCGTTGGAAAATAGACGCTTAAGTGTGCAGCGTACTGATCGTTACAAAGTGGGTGGTGCATACAGATGACGCAGTCAGAGCTTACGAATGGCAAAAGAATTATCACGATTAAATTAACATGTGACAAATTTTAGGCGTTTTTAGCTATACGGTTCGCTCTCTGTTTTCAACTGTGTTGGGCGGGTGTAGACTAAAACCTATTATGATTTAAAAACAGCTAAACATGCAAATATAGACGCTGACTGTGGCCTTATTCATGTAAAGGGAATTACGATGTAGTTGTTGCGCAAAATAGGCCGAGATAATTTGGATGTTTTTGTCTGAGTTTTACGAGGATGTACTGATGCTGAAATCGTATGCGAAATTGGAGAGCCGAGTTCAAATTCCAATCGAGTTTGTTACATTTACTTACTGGCGCACACACTCTAGAAAGATACAAATCCATCTTCTCCTGCTGACGGGACAGCCTGGGTTGGTAACCAGGCTAGGAGAAGGACAATTCTGAATTCTAAACCAATAGACATATCTTAAGCAATATTAAGTTTCGAAAGTGCTTAAACAAATGGCAAAACATTGAATATTATTGACATAATCCATGTAATTGGTTATAGAACAAATTTATAAAAGATACTTTTAAGAGTGTTTCTTTTTTTTTTTTTTTTTTTTTTTTTTCAGGTTGTGAGCATAGCGTAGGTGTTACCGGCGTGGGCATTAGGATTGACTTGGTGAGTTCAAACTCCAATCGAAACCGTTGCCTTTGCTTTTACAGAAATAACTTTGGAAAGGAGCTAAATACATAATTAATAGCATGACAGTCTGAACTCTTTCGCTTTGGTTGGTAACCAGTTTAGTAGAAAGAAAACTCTGAGTTCAAAACCACTTTGTGCATGAGACTAGAATATTCGCCGCGTTAAAACATACTTGCAACGGAAAACAGGCAATAACACTTATGTTGAGGTTATGGTGATGAGGCTATTGTAGTAAGGCTGTGGCTCTATGCCCGGTAAGTCTACAGTGTTAATATTAAGGTAGACCATTAAGTCAATGCATCCGTCTTCCATCGATCTCTCCACAGCCCTGAACTCGTTGTAGTTTTGATAAGGATTTGTCTCCGATCATTAGTAAACTTGAGTGCAGATGATACCACGATTTAAGAAAACACTTTCAAAAGTCAAGATGATCGAACCCTTGATACCAATATCTTCATCTGGCTGACTTCAACACCTCAATGTTTTTTTAATTTTCTCTACTTCAAAATCAATATCAGTTTGTCTTTACCAATCAGACCATGATTTTTGTCCAATCAGAATGAATAGTTGCAATTTCAATGAGGCTCAGTCTATTAATAAAAAATTGATCTTCAATGGATATACTTTGTTTACTCATCGCTTTCCCCTGCTCTCGACTTAGATAACGCATGTACACGTTAAATACCCCAATTCATCTTCCCTTTTTGCAAGTTCAGACCTTTCTTTCTGACTTTAAATTACTTCTTATTAAAACTTCGTTTGTCACAGAACAAGTTCAACATGAATTGTCGCACTTCTAATGAAGCTGACCTTGGGTGGACCTTATATATATATATATATATATATATATATATATATATATATATATATATATATATATGATCTATTGCTAATGATGCCGGAATGAATTGCTGGTCTCATTTTTTGCCGCAAGAAGGATCTATTATAATTTATCTTTTACTAAAGTCAGATTAGGGCCAAAAACTGATGTATTGCTTCCACATATGAGTTAAAACAGTCCAATCTTCATTTTCCAGTCTTGGCAGAAATAAAAAATCGATTAAAGAAACGGTTATTAATCAGTACGTTACAAGTACAAAGTATATCGATTGAAGATCGATTCATGTTCCCTTTTCTTTCTATACATTTAAAAGTTGATCGATCATAACGCTACTCAGTTTTTTTTTTATCAATATTCTCTGATGGTTCCTTATGTCTTCGCTACTTCATAAATTTACTTAGAATAGTCCATGCATTATCACGAAAATTGTTTAGTAGTTTACTCTCTACTTTCCCCTTCTCTTGCCTTGGATAAATTCTGTACATGTTCATAACTCCAAATTTTTTTTTTCCTCTTGAAGGAACAGCCTTACTTTTCTGATTTTAATGCCAGTTTTTTTTAACTTACACTTCTCGTTAAATATTTGTTACAGAGCAATTTCATAATTTCATGGGAGAAACACTTTTAGCCTCAAGTCTTTTCGTCATTTTTGTGTACAGCAATCACTGCAATAAAGAATATAGGATAGAAGTGTACAGTGCGACACTGGTTTCTATTTTTATTTTTTTCGATTTTTGTCTTACTGTAAAAATATAATTCACTTCGAACTTCTGCATCATATGATACTCCGTCCACACTACTCAGTTCATTCATTCTCAACACCTGTTTAAATTTGACATCCCTGATGCCTATCTGACTTCTTGGCCTGTCGTTATGGCATCTTGCTTTTATCGCCAACTTTGTTGAATAGTTCTTAGAGCTTTCTTTCTGAAACTATTGGTAGCAGTGACATAATTGTAGCGTATATCTTGATCAGTTCACTGAACATAGATTCACGACAACGACTAGATAGATAGATAGATAGATAGATAGATAGATAGATAGATAGATAGATAGATAGATAGATAGATAGATAGATAGATTTCAAGCTTGAATGTCGCCTCTTGGTGTTGACCTGAGCATCCAATTTTACATATACCTACAGTCTATCTATGATATTTAGCAGGTTTACCCAGATACACAGCATAACTTAAATCTATATTTTTATCATTATTATATATTCGGTCGGGTTTCAGTTCTGGGTTAAAAGCAATCGGATGTCAAACCGTACTGATGAGCTGTGATACAGCGAAACAAATCTGTCTGCAGATGACTACGCTCTCACATCTTGATTGAGCACTCTTTAAGAATGGTAGACTTTGAAAAAACAGTAGCTACTCTAGCATCTACGCTGTTTTTTTGCTTTTTGCCGTTGAGTCCCAGTTCCCTTTTCTATATATAGATAAAATCGTTTCATAAACTGATCAAAGTCAATCTTCCAGTTCAGGATCGATTGCATGAATAAATCCTTCTGTGAATTTTGTCAAAAATCTCAAAATATACACCAGGGTCACCAGAACAGATATGACAATTGTATTCAATAAACGGTCGAATGGTAGATTTATAAATGTGCAAGATGGATTCTCTGACGAGAAAAACTGGGACGACACAGAACTATGTTACACACACACACACACACACACACACACACACACACACACACACACACACACACACATACATACATATATATATATATATATATGTATAAATTGGAATAATAAAAAAAATAAAAAACAACGAACAACACCACGCACAAAAAAGGGCAAAAAATCAACTAATCTGTCACAAAAGAATTAAACAATTTACATTAAAGTCACAGATACAATTAATACCTACAACCATGAGTGTATGTGTGTGAATGGTTGAGCACACGTACGTAACCACACACTCAGACGTAAACACATACAAACACGCGCATGCACACATACGTACGCACACATACAAACATTTAATCATCACCCTTAAATTTAAGCGGTCAACACACTATAAAATAACTAATCACCGACAATTCAGCACTCCTTAAAACTCAACAGAATACCAGAAAATAACAGAAGAAATTAGAAAAAGGAAAGAAAAATATTAGAAAAAGGAAAGAAAGAAATAAGAAAGCTGACGATAAGCAGATACCATGACATTCATCAAGCAAAAAATATTCACACACCCCAGACTCAAACACAAACTACATGACTACCGGAAGTGGTATCGCGCATGGAATGAGATTGATATACTCCAGTAATTGAAATAAAGCGATCGATTCGAAATTTCTAGCACCTGAACAGGACCGAAGCGTACAACGGCCGAAACTTTGTAAACATGGCAATACAGATTAGAACAACAGTCTGAACAATGTAAATAATGTAAATATTTTAGGTATTTTTAAAATCGAAAGATTTTAAAAATACCTAAATGGTTGAATTTATTTGTCATTAATCATCGAGAAGAATTCTTAAATAAACTGTAAGTAATCGGATTAATTGGATTAATCTAAATAAATTTCATTTTCCTTTTTTTTTTCTGAGATGAGTATTTTTCAGTGTATTCACACTATTTCAAGTTATTATTCCCATCTTCTGTTTATATGGAAGTTATTCTAGACACAATGTTTCAACCATGTACTCTCTGGTGATCTTCATGTGTCTAATGTTTGGCTGATATGGATATCCGTTGGTTATATATTTATTTTGTTCTTGGTAGTTTCTACTGATTCAGTGATTGAATTCACGACCATGAGATGATGGTAACATGTATAACAAGTCAATATGCATCTATTTTCAGACTATTGCCCTCATCTTGGTTGTTTATAGGTATATTTTATGTTTATAAAACGTGTCATCTTTTCTAAGTAAGATTTTCTTTCAGTTATCTTAGAACTATTTCGAACTTTCTTTCTCATCTTGGTTGATATAGGTGTTATAATAGATAACATTTCGACCAAGTACCCTCTGGTCATCGTCAGGTGTCCATAGATTAGCTGTTTTGAAGCATCTCGATGATTATTGCGAAATATCTTGTGAAACCAATTATTGTTCTTTCATGTTAGATTTTGGTACTCTCAGTACCGAGTTTGATACTCACAGTGCCAAGTCTAAGGATCGAACGCATGAGCACTAGATGATACGTACTGATTTTTCCTTAATGTTTTCAATAGTTCTAATGTTGATACTATTGAAGGAAACGATTGCAAGACAAGAGAACATAAAGCAAGTATTATATATATATATATATATATATATATATATATATATACGTAAAAAAATCACCCTTAAATTTAAGCGGTCAACACAGCTGACGAGCCGTTGTGTGAAACCGCGGTAGGTTTTGGCGATCTTGTGATTTTTTTACGTGTCTTTGCTCTACATTGCTTCCTCTTTGTTATTCCGCTTTGGTTAGTTCTGTATCGAGCACTTTTTCTTTTTTGTGGTTGGTTCCGTTTGGGTTTTTTTTCTTTACTGCGGGGTATTGTATGTATTGTCTGTATTCCGCAGTTTTCTTTTTTTTCCCCCCTCTTGTCCAACGCCTTATAGCGACGGACAATAACGGAGTTAGATTCTGTCTGTTATTTGTTGTCCTCAAAGTTTATTTTCGTATAATTTTAGGATTTAGATACTTACAGAGTCGGTCTTGTTATTATATATATATATATATATATATATATATATATATATATATATATATATATATAATCAATCGCATACAAGCCTGTTTCGCTGTATCACAGTTTCCGTGTTTCCGCAGCATCAGTGCGTCTAGGATAACCATTTGCTTCAAGTTAGGATCGAAATCCGAATGATTTATCATCAGACGGAGATCTTACCCCTAAGCTATCAGCGTACGATGGAGAAAGTCAAATTTCACGGCATGTTATTCACAGAATGTAAACATACAGCTAGTTTTCGAGATCGTTCAATTCAGTAAAAAGTGGACATTGAGATCAACACCTGGAGAAACCGTCTGTTTCATGTTGAATGCAATCATCTGGCCATATGCGTTGAGTGTTTGTTTTATATATATATATATATATATATATACAACTCAGTCATACATTGTTGTTAGTCCATTTCATTGCAGACAGTCTCTTGTATTATTCTCATGTTATTTTGGTGTGAGTGGTTTGTTAATTTTTTTATTATTTACTTAGTTTGTTTACTTAATTGCTTTGATTAATTTACTAAATTTGCTTTTGATTATTTATTTATTTTCAGTTATTTTTGTTCTTTTTTAAATTTCAAATTTTAAGTAGGTAGTAAGATAGTCAGGTAGACGGCCAAATGCTTCCCCAATAATATGAGACGGTACCTCGAACACTTCTACTAGTTCTACGCCTGCCCTCGTACTCATTTATCAAGATCGGACATTTGTGATCAGATCACGAATGGCTGTCTTTACGCATACCTAAGGCCCGAGTAGTAGCAGTATATCATTTATGAAAAAGCCAAATCCCTTGATTATTATTTGCGGTTTAGTTCCCAGGGATTCAAGTGACTTAACCACTGTGTCATCGTGGAGTGACAAATTTTGCACGTACGTTTCTCGACCACGACGACTGACAATTATTTTTTAATCTTCTTAAGTTCTTGTGGGTCTTCCAAATGTCCACCTTTTTTTTTAAAAGGTGTGCGTAACTCTTGGACCGCTCTAAAAACTCGCCGATGTTGGTCAAACATTTAGAATGATTCCGAGGCATCAGCATTGTACTTATCTTGTCGTTGCTATTTTGGCCGTCCATCTGGCTCTTTTCAGCATCCATATCACTACTAATTTCTGCAGACAGAGATTTTTATTGGATGTGTGCAATTTAAAGGGGGATCCAAACAAGTCTTTCTTGCTTAACTAACGTTTGTTGGCTATTTTCAGAGGGGCATTTCTTTTCCATGTTTTTTTTTTTCTTCGGGCAAAATTTATGCGTTTTTTTTTATACATATAAAATAAAAAGTGAAAAATTAAAAAGTTAAGATACAGAAATTAAATGACATTCTTTTACGAATGGAAGAAAAAGACAATTTAATCATACAAAAATTATACAATTAATACAACGAAAACAATTAAAAAACGAAAAAGCAGATGATGAAACGCTAACCTTAACTTTTTTTTTCATTGTTACCTAATTTTGGACACATGAAAAACAGTAAATATGTGATAAATTCCTTTCTATTGTTTTCTGTAACATGAAAACTAACGACATTTTTGGGGAGATATAGGCCTACTAACAGTGAAAATTTCATTTCACGCAATTTCGATGGTTAGTTTTGGTGATACTGAATTTTTCATTATTGTTCCCTAATTTTGGACGCTACTATATATATATATATATATATCAGAGTGAATACAGAACGAAGAAAAATTTTTTTTACAACGTCCAAAACACTAATTTAAAACAGTGCTCGATATATAATATATTGAGCTGTGAATATTTATATATCGAGCACTTTTTTAAATTAATGTTTTGGACGTTGTAAAAAAATTTTTTTTCGTTCTGAATTCACTCTGATAACCTGCTCTTACATTAAGTTTTACAATTAAGATAAACATTGAAGAGATATAATTTATAATTATATATATATATATATATATATATATATTGTGTGTATTTTGGCAGCATTTTTTCATTAATGCAGGTTTCATTGAATAGTATAGACAAGTTTTGTCTATCAATTTTGTGTAGGATCTGTTCATACCGTCTGATATACTTGATACTGTGATTTTTTGTTGTCTTTCAACGACATCACCATCAAGTATATCAGACGGTATGAACGGATCCTACACAAAATTAATAGACAAAACTTGTCTATACTATTCAATGAAACCTGCATTAATATATATATATATATATATATATATATATATATATATATATACGCATTACTATTCAGTAACGAATTGAGTTTTCCCGGTGGCTAACGTGTTTATATACCTCATATATAGAACACGATAAAATATCCTGCTCTTTCAGTCTATACCCAGAAGGCTTAGGGAGTAAGGACTCCGGCGAACATTGAATCGGTCAATTTTCGATTCCGGCTGGAAGCAAGTTGGTGTCTAGCTACACTGATGGCTGTGATAAAGCGGAGCAAGTTTGTATGTGGATGACTAATTTATATATTTTTTAAATTGTTTATTTGTCCAACAATCTTTCTTTTATGCAGGTTTCATTAAAAATGACAGACAAGGTGTTAAGTTTTTTATATAATTTTTCATGTGTTCTTAAGATTATTTTTTCTTTACAGAACTCAAATTATATAAAGAATTGTTCAAAAGTTTTACATTTTCGAGCACTTTTGGTTTTACATTTTTATCCATTGTCAAGAGCGACTTTTGTTTTCCTTGTAAATAAATATGTAGAAATTTTATATATATAGGGCCATGTGAATGCTAATTCCGAAAACTGTAAGCCCATTGTTACCGTGTTGATGTTTGACGTTAGTAAGTAGAGGATTTCACTTTTTAATCAGTCATACCTTCATTTATTTTTTAATATATATATATACATACACATATATTTATATACACACACATATATGTACACATATATACACACACATACACACACAAACACATATATATATATATACATCTATATCTATATCTATCTATCTATATATATATATATATATATATATATATATGTATTGCAAAAAAAAATTAAATAAAAAAGCACTGTTAAAGAGAAAACACGAGGCAAGAGTTTTAATAACTGGTCAGTCAGTTAAGTGCCATACGTGAAACACGCTTGGGCGATCATGTCTCGAAAGAGACATGACTGACTGGGCAGAAGATTATCCCGCAGTAGGTTGACATTGCTTTCTGCGGTAGACTGGTTGCCGACCAAGGCTATAGAACCCAATCTGTCCTGCTATTTAACCCATAACTGGAAGGAAGAGACGGATTAATACCTTTCCCAAGGGTATTTGCGCGTAAGTGAATACAATGGATTCAACTGAAATTCGAACTCGACTCCCCGGTTTCTCGTTCCGAGCAGATATTCACTGTACCTAGTAAAGTTAAATAACTGGTAATAAAAAAAAAATGACCTGAGCCGACGCTACCTCGCTGTTTTCTTTATTTCCATGAGCATGATAATATATATATATATATATATATATATATATATATATATATATTATCATACTCATGGAAATGTACATATTCGTGTATATATATATATATATATATATATATATATATCAACATGCGATGTGGGTATAGAAGAATCCAAAGGAGAATCCTGTACATACAGTGGTAGGATAACTCTCTAAGAGGGCTCTAAATATATATGTATGTAAATAAATGTACATATTCGTGTAAAATCCTTTGTAGAATAGAAACGGAAGCTGATGATGGTTCACCTGATATAGGCATAAACCTCTGATTTACCATGAAATATTGGAGTAGATAGTCTAAACTATCGCCCGGTTCACACCCCACCCACGTCTATTGAACAGGTGAAGAGGCTCATCCCTTGTTTCCTGTTTAGGATGCGGTTTCCGGTTTTCTCTTTTCCAATCTTTTCACCCTTTTTTTTTCTTTTTTTCAGTTGGAGTAGATAGACTAAACTATCGCCCGGTTCACACTCCACCCACGTCTATTGAACAGGTGAAGAGACTCATCCCTTGTTTCCTGTTTAGGATGCGGTTTCCGGTTTTCTCTTTTCCAATCTTTTCACACTTTTCTTTTTTATTTTTTTCAATTGGAGTAGATAGACTAAACTATCGCCCGGTTCACACTCCACCCACATCTATTGAACAGGTGAAGAGACTCATCCCTTGTTTCCTGTTTAGGATCCGGTTTCCGGCTTTCTCTTTTCCAATCTTTTTACTCTTACGTAGCCCCCTGCGCATCAGTAGCGCTATTGCCTTGCTTGGGGTGATATGATTAAATATATATATATATATATATATATATATATGCACACACAACTGTCGTAATTATACTAGGAAGGATTGTTATTATCTTTATACTCTCCCTACTTTTGCAGCCGCCTCTATGTCGAATGTCTAATTGCAGGAAATAGAAACAAATAAACAAAAGTAAAAAAATACAATTTTTTTAATGCAAAATGAGAAAGAATAAATGTCTTCGAACTGCAACAAAATCAATATGCTAAATAATTATTTTTTAAATAAATTAAGAGCTGCAGTACAAGAATCTTTATTTATTTATCAATGTAGGCATTTAAAATGTCAAATGAATTTCTCGTTCTCTCAGGTCTTTTATATTCCATGACCAATGTAGTTTTCTCTTCTCTCACCCCTTCCCAATCGCATTCTTGTTTTTAACATTTTACCTCTAAACAGCCAATCTAAATTCTTTCCCAAAGACCTTATCAAAAGACTGAAATTTGGAAGGCATTTTATGTTAATTAGATTGAAAAAAAAAACAACTTAAAATCTTACTTGGGAAAAAGATTAATCGAATTCAGAGTATCTTAATTATGTTAAACAGTCAGGTGTTCCACAGGAAAAAAATATTCTTATCATATCTACATTTCTCGGGAAATCGTCTAGACTGTGCGATAAGATAAGGTTTAATAAGGATTATGACGAAAAGATTTCTTGAAAACGTTTCTAAAATGTCAAAGAATCCGACTTTCTTTATAGTGCGTGTGTGTGTGTGTGTGTGTGTGTGTGTGTGTGTGTGTGTGTGTGTGTGTGTGTGTGTTCCAATTACCCTTAAAATGTTAAAGTCTAATTAGACACAAACCTCGGCTTTGCCTTAGTCGGCCGAAACAAAGGTCGACTTATAGATCGATCTACGGAAAAATGGACACAGTATTTTCACCAGTTCAGTTTCTTTACGTGTTTCTGGTGTTTTCTTTCCAGTTTGTTATTGTCTTCCAAGCAAACATATTCGCTTGGGTATACACTAAATCGATCATCTGACAACAAGATGGAAAGCGTACAAATCTCAGAGGGTGATCTCCAAAGCAGAACGACTCAACGGCCGTCAGCACAAAGGAAATAAATTGAGTTGCAAGTTAATATATATATATATATATATATATATACATATATATATAATTTTGTATTTGAGCAGCAGTCCCTCTTTTATACAAGTTTTATTAAAAACAACAGACAAGGTATTGCGGTTAATCTTTTATTTCACTTTTTATGCGTTCATATAATTTTCTTCTTTTCGAAAAATATTCATTGAAAACTATTGACCAGAAAGTAGCAAATTGTACGAAAACAAGAAAACAAAAAAATAAAGAAAAAACTTTTAAAAAATAAATAAAAAGCTTAAAAAATAAATAAAAGCTTAAAAAATATAAATAAAAGCCTAAAAAGATAAAAAAAGCTTTAAAGAATATACACAAAGCTTTAAAAATAATTAAATAAAAAGCTTAAAAATAAATAAAATACTTTTAAATGAATAAAAAGCTTAAAAAAGAAATGAAAAGCTTAAAAAAAGAAATAAAAAGCTTAAAAATTTAATACTACGCTTTGAAAAAAGTTTAGAAAAATAAATACAAAGCTTAAAAAATAAATAAAAATCTTAAAAAATTAAAAAGCTTTAAAAAATAAATAAAAAGTTTTAAAAATTAAAACGCATTCAAAAATAAATAAAAAGCTTCAAAAAATAAATAAAGACTTAAACACACTAGCTTGTTTGTCGTTTCTGGGTTAAAGCTTAAATATGAAATTGAAAAGCATGAAATTGAAAATCTTATAAATTAAATTAAAATTTGATTTAATCTGTAGAATATTTTAGGGTAGACTTTTTTGTTACAATTTCATATTTAAATCAAATTAAATTATACAATTAAAAAAAATTAAAAAATAGCATCCCACCATTACAATGGATAACTACCATGAATAACCGGTGAACCAACAAGTCAAATCCCGGAATGGTCAGTTCATAATAAGCACCTGATAATTACAGAAAGCATGAAACTCCAAGTCGTGCTATATTACATCGAGCACTGGTTTATATTGATATCCACATATATATATATATATATATATATATTTTAACGAAACTTGGTTATAAGCAACCGACAATTTGAAATGAACTGTTTGAACATTATTTTTTATCGATACTCGTATTTAAGTAGATATTCTGTTTTTAATGAAACAGTATTATATATTTATATCTACCGGCCTGATTATTTACGATAAATTTTTATTACGAAAATGTGTGCCATTCGGCAGGATTCGAACCTGCGACCCCTATCTATATAGTGAAAGCTACCATTTGATCTGGTAACGTCTTAGACCTCTCGACCACGTCTAAACGAGGTTTTGATCAAGCCTATATAACACAATTTTCGATCCATCGTAAACAAACATATCTGCTCTGAAATGTATCGTAATGTCAACAAATGTAAACATGTTACGGAAATCAACGAATTTTAACGAAACTTGGTTATAAGCAACCGACAATTTGAAATGAATTGTTTGATATACATATATATATATATATATATATATATATATATATGTATATATATATATAATTTGGAGCATAGCAAAAATAGCCAAACCATACAACGGTGGTAAAGTATGAAGATTATGACAGTAGAAAACATTAGCTATTATGCTGTTCACAGATAGAAATAAATTACTAAAAGAACGAACAGAAATTATGTCCAAGTGTAACCATACCAATAAATACCAACTAGGATCATACATTCATGCATGAAAGTGTTCTAAAATCTGTAAGTAACTTCTAACTTTGAAAATTGCACATTCATAAAAGATCCCTGTTATGTGAGCGTTTGAAAAACAGTAAAATCATTATTGTAAATTGCCTGAAGACACCGAACGGTAGAAACCGAGGTTATGAAATATTTCTGAATGAAAAATACTACAATATAACCGTATTGAACACTTTTTAATACACAACTGTGTACTGGTCTAATTTAATTACGACCAAAAATTAACTAATAATATATATACTAATTATATATAAACTGCGTCTAGAGATTATATGCAAAAGAGGTATTGTCAAATATTTTATGTAACATTCATAGATATGTGTTATCCAAAGAAATAATTTGTACTATTATGTATAGCGAGACTGTATTTACTAGCCTTCCCACGCAGGCCGGATGTGACACATGGTCATTTTATAGTGGGAATTCCCGGCCATATAGCCGGGCCAAAAAATGTCTGTCTATTTTTACCGAGTCGGGGTCTACCCTTCGGCGGAACCACGACTGGGTTATTGCTCTCTGCTCGGAAGCAGAGAGCGCCCTCTACCCGAAAGCAGAGGGCTTGACAGTGTCATAGAGTCGTCAATAGAATGACGGAGACTCTGTAAGCATAAGAGCAATTAAGTCCCAATTTTCAATTTTAGATTGATATTTAGTATTTTTTCAGTAATTATGGCAATCTGCAATGTCAAGAGATTATTTGCAAGAACTAGAATTTAGTATTATGGCTTGTAAAAAAGAACTAACAATGAATGAAAAGAACTATATAAGCAAAGAAATTAGCAAAGGAAAGTATTCGCTTCAAATTTCTAAGGATTTGAAAATGGATCAATGAACAATCAAGAAAATATGTCAAATGGGAATTCAGCCAAGGAAAAAAGGGCTCAGGATGAATTCAGGAATTTAACAAAGCGAGATCTATCACATATCCGAAGAGAATTAATAAGAAACCCAAATGCGTCAAGTGCATCCATATTTGAGGCCGTCTGGAGCTCCTATGATGTCAAGGGAAACAAGGTGCAAAGCATTAGGGAAGTTTGCTGATGTAAAAAATCAAATAAAGAAACCCATTTTA
This sequence comes from Ascarosepion bandense, assembly GCA_037127315.1. NCBI lineage: Eukaryota > Metazoa > Mollusca > Cephalopoda > Sepiida > Sepiidae > Ascarosepion > Ascarosepion bandense. Next base: position 7,106,401 of record JBBBDQ010000738.1, read on the forward strand.
ACAAAATAAAACATAAGGAAAGAATATTTCACTGGGCAAAAATATATATGAAAACTGATTTCAGTAAAGTGCTTTTTACAGACGAATCAAGGATCACCCTCGATGGGCTCAAGGATGGGTTTGCAAGCAACTTGACTAAAGAAAATTTTTAAACGCCAACAAGGCGGCGGTGGGATCATGATATGGGTTGGGATTATTGGTGATGAGCTCGTAGATTCATTTAAATTGAAAGACGGGGTTAAAATGAATTCCAAAAGTTACTGTGATTTTCTAGAGCAATATTTCTGGCTTGATAACCAGTCTTTAGCCAAGCGTATATCTATGATTTTTATGCAAGGCAACGCACTAAGTCATGCATCAAAGTTTACTAAATCCTGATTGAAAGAAAAGGGATTTGTTGAAAATTCTTTTATGGACTGGCCTTCAAATAGCTGTGACTTGAATCCCATTGAGAACCTGTGGAGCTTCCTCAAGAGAGATATTTATTCTAGTGGAAGGCAATTCAACAGCAAGTGTGACCTCTGGGAAGCAGTTAAATTTGCTGCATACGACTTACCAGCCGTTAAAATTGCAAATCTAACACCAGATGTTGACAATAGGCTGCTAAGAGTTATTGAAAAGAAAGGAGCATTTGTGCAATAAATTTTAGGAGGTTCTTTATATTTTTGTTAATATATCATTTATTTTTAAAATTAAGTTTTTTTTATGTTTTTCCTTTAAGAAATACAAGAATTTGTTCTAAAATCTTTTCATATTATTTTTTTACATTAGTTTTACAGGATATAATAATAATGTAAAAGTATCAAAATAAATAGTTGCAAATAAACTACTGACAGTCAAATTGGTCTGTTTTGTTAAATTAGTAAAAATTTTTCCAACCAAAAACAATAGTTTTCTCTAACACTCTATATCTAAGTTAATAACATTGAGTAGAATCTAAACATATAGGGCTTTTAACATTAAATACGCAACTCTTTATACCAATTCATAACTTGCATATAATCTCTAGACACAGTTTATATATATATATATATATATATATATATATATATAGATAGATAGATAGATAGATAGATAGATAGATAGAAATATAAAATATTGATCGATGCATTATGGCAAAACTATAGAGTATATATTAATAAATATACATATTATACATATGTTACATATATATATATATATATATATATATATATATATATATGTGTGTGTGTGTGTGTGTGTGTGTGTGTGTGTGTGTGTGTGTGTGTGCATGTAGTTATGTGTGTGTGCACGTTTTCTAACCGATTCGGCCATGAAGAGATGTGTGAATGTGCATGTATGCATATATACGTACATGTATGTGTGCGTGTGTGTGCACGTGAGTTTTGTTAAAGTTAGTTGTTATAGATTTTCTAATTAATTTTTCTATCGTCATAGTCATTTCTTTGGTTTCATATACGTATTTAAATTCAAACTGTCCGATATCTGATTACTTTCAACTATCGTTAGCCATATTTTAGAAAAATGGTTTAACTCCAAGCAAGGCAATACAATCCACTAAAATGCATAGGATCCACCGAGGCTGAAAGAAACAGAGAGCGTAATAAATCAAGCCTTATTTAGGGATAGAGGAGATGAAGACTGATTATATTTTTGAAGATCGTAAAAAATTTGGGAAATGTTCTATGGAGATACAAAAACGCATTGGCATGGTCAAGTACGCATTTCAGATGCTAACCAGAGAACAGACAGACAGACATACAGAGAGAGAGAGAGAGAGAGAGAGAGAGAGAGAGAGAGAGAGGAAAATCTCATTGAAACAAAGAAAAGAGTGCTGTATTGCTGTATGATATCTGTCCTTCTGCATAGAAGTAAATGTTGAACGATCAAGGATAAAGGAGAGGCTTCAAGCAGCAGAAAAGTTGTTTTACAGAAGGATGCTGAGGATACCATGTATTGATCCACCTGAGCAACAATGAGGTGTTGGAGGGGATGCAAATGAGAAGAAAACCTATACTTCTTTTTTCTAATGATCACCCTAATCAAGGTAGAACTGCCACTGGTGAGTGATGAGGAAGAGGAATAAGTTACAGCGGTGTCAGAGAATGAGTAAGAAAATGATGAGAATACAGGTGTGAAGATGGCTGCAAGTGAGTGGAGAGAAAAGAAAGAAGAACATGATACAAAGCTTGTCAGGGAAAGGATGTCAATCAAGAAGATAAGAGATGGTAATTAATTTTGCATTAACAAAGGAAGAGACATTAGATTCCTGGGACACGTAATGAGGAAGGAAGCCCTGGAGAATTTAATACTCACAGGACGGATAGAAAATAGGGCAGGACTTACTTGATAGGTCTGAGCAAATAGATGGTTAGGCTGGGTATGGGATAGATACAAAGAGGAAAAATATTGAGAGCGACAAGCGAGAGAGCCAGTAAAAATCCATGATCGCCTATAAGACACATCACGTGAAGATTTGACAAGAAAGCAGGAAGCCTGAAGAAAGTTCCACAAAGAACTCGATAGAAGAAACTATATGCATAGAACTTACGGTGGGAACTAGAAAATTCTACTATTTTATTTTATTAAACTGCCAATCTAGAACTGTACTAAAATTACTAAAGTCGAGATATCAATGAAGAAAGCTTATCAGAAAAATTACTGTGAACTTATTTATAAAAGAGACACAGGAAATCCATTTACGGTGGCGGGAATTTGACTATTTTCTTCTATGTTGTTGATATCTTCATTATCAAGTATCGCGTGCGTGTCTATGTCTTCTCGTGGTAGGCCGTATCTAAACAGGTTTATATATTTATTTTTATTAAATTTTGTAATAATCCTCATCTATTGATTTCAATAACTAACTTAGACACAATCTAAAAGGTGAACACGTTGAAACGCAACTAGTACTTTAAAAAATCTATCAAAGTAGTTACTTTCAAACCTGAAAGAGTTACTTTCAAACCTTAATCATGCGATCAGATGAGTGGCTCAGCAGCCCCTGATTGATGTTACAGCGGCAAAACGTGCGACATGGAGATACAAAGACGCATTGGCATGACCAAGTACGCATTTCAGAAGATAACCAGAGTACTGAAAGACAGAAAAATCTCAAGAGAAACAAAGAAAAAAGTGCTGGATGGTTATGTGATATCTGTACTTCTGTATGGAAGTGAATGTTGAACGATCAAGTATAAAGAAGAGGCTTTAAGCAGCAGAAACGTTTTTTACAGAAGGATGCTGAGGATACCATCGATTGAGCCACCTGATCAAAAACGGAATGTTGGAGAGGATGCAAACGAGAAGAAAACTCATACTTAACACCAGGAAAAAACAGATGAGGTTTTTGGGACACGTAATGATGAAGGAGGGCCTGGAGAATTTAATACTCACAGGACGGATAGAGGGGAAAAGAAACAGGGGAAAGTAGCTCAAGACATACTTGATAGGCTTGAGCAAATGGCTGGTGGAGCGGGGTATGGAAGCGATACCTAGAGGAAAAACATTGAGAGCGACAAGAGAGAGAGAGAGTCAGGTGAAAGTCCATGGTCGTCTATGTCCTGAAGAGACATGGCCAATGAAGAAGATTGAACAAGAAAGCAAGAAGACTGAAGAAAGTTTTACAAAGAACTCGACAGAAGAAACCATATGCCTAGAACTTACGGTGGGAACAAGGAAATTTAACAGTAAAAGTAATAATCTTCAATTATTAAAGTCGAGATATCAAAGAAGAAAGCTCGTCAGAACAATTAATGTTAATTTATTTATAAAAAAAAGATATGGATTTTATTTATGATGGCGGGAATTTGACTATTTTCTTCGATGTCTTTGATTTTTTAGATTTTCAAGTATCGCGTGAGTTTTTATGCTTTCTCGTGGTAGGCCGATTCTATATATCTGTATATTTTTATTTTTATTAAATTTTGTAATAATCCTAATGAATTTATTTCAATAAAAAACTTAGACACAATCTCAAAGGTGAACACGTTGAATTGCAACTAGTACTTTAAAAAAATCTATGAAAGCAATTACTTTCAAACCTGAAAGAGTTACTTTCAAACCTTAGTCATGCGATCAGAAGAGCGGCTCAGCAGCCTCTGATTGATGTTACAACGGCAATCCGGGTATAACTCCAACAGATTTGAACTTGTGTGTTTTATGTGAGTTTTAGTGGAAAATAAATATAGCCACTCAAAGCTGAGCTATTTGGAGAAACCTATCCCGCGTTAGTACGCTTTTCTTTTGTTTTATTGTTGTTGAAAGAAAAAAAATGGTGTCGTTTTATATGCTGGTTGAAATATTTTCGCTGAAAGGTGACGTAAAATCAAAGGAAAGGTTAACTAATGATGGGAGGAATTAATATGAATAAAAGGTTTTCCTATGTCAAAAAATAAATGACGAAAATATTTACATCAGACCAATCTTTGTACTTTCCTTTCTGTTTATATGGGTATTTTATTCTTTAGGTCTGTTTAATCAAACCAATGACACTGGGTTCCAGTCGATCAATTTTAATACTATTAAACTGCTATCTATCTATCTATCTATCTATCTATCTATCTATCTATCTATCTATCTATCTTATTCTGTTCTTATCTATCTATCTATCTATCTATCTATCTATCTATCTTCCTTCTGTTCTTATCTATCTGTCTATCTTATTCTGTTCTTATCTATCTATCTATCTATCTTATTCTGTTCTTATCTATCTATCTTATTCTGTTCTTATCTATCTATCTATCTATCTATCTATCTATCTATCTATCTATCTATCTATCTATCTATCTAACATATTCTATTTCTTATCTATCTATCTATCTTATTCTGTTCTTATCTATCTATCTATCTATCTATCTATCTATCTATCTAACATATTCTGTTCTTATCTATCTATCTATCTCATTCTGTTCTTATCTATCTATCTATCCTTCTGTTCTTATCTATCTATCTAATTCTTTCTTATCTATCTATCTAATTCTGTTCTATCTATCTATCTATCTATCTATCTATCTATCTATCTTATTCTGTTCTTATCTATCTATCTATCTATTTCTGTTTATCTATCTATCTATCTTATTCTGTTTTATCTATCTATCTATCTTATTCTGTTTTATCTATCTATCTATCTATCTATCTATCTATCTATCTATCTATCTATCTATCTATCTATCCATCTATCTTATTCTGTTCTTATCTATCTATTTCTGTTCTTATCTATCTATCTATCTTATTCTGTTCTTATCTATCTATCTATCTATCTATCTATCTATCTATCTTTTCAATGTATTGATTCATTTATTTTATTTCTATCTATCTATCTTTTCAATGTATTGATTCATTTATTTTATTTCTATCTATCTATCTATCTATCTATCTATCTATCTTTTCAATGTATTGATTCATTTTTATTTTATTTCTATCTATCTATCTATCTATCTATCTATCTATCTATCTATCTATCTTTTCAATGTATTGATTCATTTATTTATTTCTATCTATCTATCTACCTATCTATCTTTTCAATGTATTGATTCATTTATTTTATTTCTATCTATCTATCTATCTACCTATCTATCTTTTGAATGTATTGATTCATTTATTTTATTTCTATCTATCTATCTATCTATCTATCTATCTATCTATCTATCTATCTATCTATCTATTGAATGTATTGATTCATTTATTTTATTTCTATCTATCTATCTATCTATCTATCTATCTATCTATCTATCTATCTATCTATCTATCTATTGAATGTATTGATTCATTTATTTTATTTCTATCTATCTATCTATCTATCTATCTATCTATCTATCTATCTATCTATCTATCTATCTATCTTTTCAATGTATTGATTCATTTATTTTATTTCTATCTATCTATCTATCTATCTATCTTTTCAATGTATTGATTCATTTATTATATTTCTATCTATCTATCTATCTATCTATCTATCTATCTATCTATCTATCTATCTATCTATCTTTTCAATGTATTGGTTCATTTATTATATTTCTATCTATCTATCTATCTATCTATCTTTTCAATTTATTGATTCATTTATATTATTTCTATCTATCTATCTATCTATCTATCTATCTATGTATCTTTTCAATGTATTGATTCATTTATTTTATTTCTATCTATCTATCTATCTATCTATCTATCTATCTTTTCAATGTATTGATTCATTTATTTTATTTCTATCTATCTATCTATCTATCTATCTATCTATCTATCTATCTATCTATCTTTTCAATGTATTGATTCATTTATTTTATTTCTATCTATCTATCTATCTATCTATCTATCTATCTATTTTCTATCTTTTCAATTTGTTTTATTGATTCATTTATTTTATTTCTATCTATCTATCTATCTATCTATCTATCTATCTTTTCAATGTATTGATTCATTTATTTTATTTCTATCTATCTATTCAATGTATTGATTCATTTATTTTATTTCTATCTATCTATGTATCTATGTATCTATTCAATGTATTGATTCATTTATTTTATTTCTATCTATCTATGTAACTATGTATCTATCTATCTATCTATCTATCTATCTATCTATCTATCTATCTATCTATCTATCTCTGCCTGTCAATTTCTATTTTTATATCTGTCTATCTCAGCGTCTTATTTGTTTTTTCATTCTTTCTTTTTTCTATCTCAGGGTGTTAATTTCAATGTTAATATCATTATCTAATCATATGTTCTTTATTCATATCTATCAATATTTTTCTAATGTTCTGTAGGTTTCTTTTTCCTTGCTCTTGTGTTTATTGTCTAGTATGTTATCTATCTATCTAGTTATCTATCTATCTAGCTAGCTGTCTAAATATGTTCCTTATCTATTGATCGATCTCGTGCTTACTTTTATATTTATCTGTTTCCTATTTGTATCTTTAAGTCTAGAAATTTAGTAGAAATTTCTATGGATTATTATCCATTGTTTGTCTCCGGTATGCATTAAGCGTTTATGTTTTTCTGTCACCTTTGTGGGGAGAAATACTTTTGCTTCTGTCCTTGATTTTAAAAAATCTTTTTTGAAATACTTTCTTCTTCTCAGCTTAAGAATACATTCAGTGCTTTATAGATAGATTTGAATATACAAGACTCCATGTCTAGATAAAAACCCATCACTTGATTCTGTCTCAAAATATTCATGCCTTCGACAGTTATATTCCTGTAACTATCGCAACTCGTCATCACGCTCGCTTTTTATATTTATCAAGAAAAACCTCAATTAACTTATTTTTATGCAAAACATGCTTCATATTTGAATTTCTACATCGTATTTATTAACCAATCATCGACGCTATTTCAAAGGCGCTAAAGCTTTTGAAAAATAAAACACCATTTTTGTTATCTGCTACGAGATTTGTGGGATCATTCCAAAAAATGATCAATAATATTTTCCTAAAAATAGATATGTAAAAACTACAAAAATATTTATTAACCAATGAACTTCTGGGTTTAGTAAGCTAATTGTTAGCTTCTTTGAGTCTATTTTCTCTAAATATTTGTAGTGTTAAGTTAATTTTTAGTTTTTTTTCTGTTTTTCCGAAAACCGTTGACAAGGGTAAGTTTTTTGTTGCTGTGTAGAAGCTCAAGTCTCACATCTTTCGTATAAATAATTGCTCAACATTTCACAAATTTGATCGAGTAACTTCTTGCAATTTAAACGTAAATTAAGCAGACTTAAAACATACGAACAGAATTTTGCAAACAATATGCTATATAGTAGTTATCAAAAAGTTTCGCTTACTTATATGCTGACTACTAAAAATTACACGCTGTCAAAAATCAACGTAAATACCTGACACTGCTTTCACGTAGACACTTGCCGTTTCTTCTATCTTACTAACGCAATTAATTCAATTGTATTGTCACAGTAAAGAAAGAAAACAAAACAATTCCCTGTATTTGATTCGCAAAAATCTTTGTAATTCCTTTCTTTTCCTTTGAAAGAATCCAAATACTCAATAATAAAATTAATTTACAATTGTAGAGCTGTGTCTTTATATTGTTTATTTCTTCGGTTTTCTCACACTTATTTCACTACACTTACATACATTCGTAATTATTACCGGACTTTTATATCACCATTTTTGATACATCTCTAGAATGTATTAACTCTAGTAGCTCATTGTCCATACCTCGGCAGTTATTTATCAAAAAGTACACCAAAGAAAAAATGAAAGACAGAACTGAAGCAGTATACGGGGCATTTGGAAAAATAATCAAACGTGTCATTACCCAAAACGATTGGAAGTTAACAACAAAAATTATGATCTATAATGCTGTTGTCATTTCAACTTTGCGATATGGCCGTGAAACTTGGACTCTATATCGCCACGACATCCAAAAATTAGAATGATTTCACCAGCAAAAGATTTGTTAAATCTTTAATATCAAATGGAATTACTATGTGACCAACTCAAGAATTTTAGAAGAACTAACAGTCAAAGCATCGAATTGCTAATTGTTAAACACTGTCTTCGATGATCACTCCACGTAGCAGGAATAGAAGATTCAAGGCTTCCACGTCAAGTTCTACTTGTGTGCTCATTTCAGGGAAACGATCCATGGGTTGATCTATTAGAAGATAAAAGAACCAACTCTGAGCAACATTGAAAGCGGCTAGACTTGAGCCTAAATCTCTTGAAACAAAAGAACAAGAACGTACCTACTGAATATCTTTCATCACCATCGAAGCCTAGGATTTCAAAGAAACCAGAAGAGAAAAGGAAAAAGACAAAATACATGAGAAAATGCTTGACAGTATCGACATTATCCTCCACCAACTCTATCGTGAAATGAATCCCATCTCCTTTTCCATGCAAGAATTGTTCTATTAGTAATCAACGCCGTCATAATAAAGGAAGCGATCAGAAAAGAACAAATTATATTCCCGAATGCGAGATGAAGCCGACGGTATATATTTGAAAAAAAAAACAGTAGAAAACCTAGCATAGGAACCTCCACTCATTTTTCTATACCTCAATTTAAATTGAAATTTTAAAAATAAATTAGTTATCTTCAAGCTTCAAAATTAGGTTTAATTGAAAGCCAAGGGATTAACTTTAGTGATTCCAGCAAAATACACTAGTGTATTTTAAACCGAAATTATGTTGATCGTAATCAAAAAATTTTTAAATCTAAAAAAAAGTTCTAAAAGTTTCAAAATTTCCGCCATTTTCCATCGATTGTAAGCAAAAGCCAATACTCGGTTTTAAAAAATCTTACAAAAAATAAAGCAGACCTTATTTTATTCAAAGTACCGAATTTAAACTTAATTTAAGCTGACTTGAAACAAGAATTACTTTCTTACTGCTTGAAAAATGTTTCAAAAAGCATTTATCAATTACGGTAGCCTTGTTATCACAGCTGTCAACACCTTATCAGCACTCATCAGCAGCCGACAACTGACGATTTACAATACCGACCAAAAGTATGGAAGACGAATTTGGTATGAATCTTATTCATACAAATCGTTTCTTTTTTCATTTTTAAGTATGTTAAAATTAAAAATTTAACACAGTTTTCAGCAATTAGTTAGTTTAGCTTTGTAGACTTACGTTTGAAGCTGTTTTATGAAAAATAAAAATTAAATTAATATAATTTTTTTTTAAATAATTACAATTTAATAACAGATTAAAAGTAACGGCAGAGGTAACTCAATAATTTATGAAATGTTATGTCATTTATTAATTTTTATTTTTAATATCTATTTTTCATATTATTTTTAGGTACCTGTACAAATTGTGAATTTCACAATTATTATTTTTTTAACAAAATTAGAAAATTAGGAATTAAAATGTAAAAGTTGCTTTAAATGTTTAAGGAATAACTTGCAAAACAGGCTGCTGAATTTTATAAACGTCTTGAAGAGACTTGAATCAGAATCAAAGTGTGGTTTCTGTCGTTTTCCATGTAAGGGGAATAATCCAAAGCACTTGTTAACTTCTAAAATAAATACGACCCCTATGGAAACTTGTTATGACCCCTATGGAACATCGTACTTAAATGAACATATTTATTTACACACAAATGTTTTTTAAATTATTTTAAAAATATAACCGGTGAAAATTTTTTATTAAATTTTTAATTTTTTGATAGGCAATTAATAACTAAAAAAATGAACAACAGTTCTTTAAAATATTTTTAAAATACTTTTAAAACTTTATGAATTATTATAATAATAAAAAATGAAAACAATTTTTTTAAAATTTTATTAGTAATCGAATTTTTTCTTCAGACAATAATGTCCTTAATTATTATTATTTATTCAAGCAATTAAAAGCTTATCAAATGAAATTATATCAGAGTTTTATTGCATTTGTTATTTTTCTCTTCGAAGCAGATTTTCGGATACTGCAAATAATTTTAAATAAAAAAATAGATGATTTATATTCCCCGATGTGTTCTGCGTTTAACAAATAGAAAATAATTTGCAGAACTTAAAATGTATTAAAATTTCGTGAATTTCCGTCGAGGGTGGGGTAACAGAGTTTTAAAAAAAAATTTCATCAATATCTTAAGAAAATAATAATTTCAATTAGGAATGTGTACTGAAAGTTTCATTAAAATCCGACAATTATTTGATTTTTGCAAGAATTTCAAAATTAATGTGTCTGTCACCGAAAAAGTGAATTACGTAAAAATTACATGATCGATTGTAAACATTCGTAACATTTTCTGCAACGCTAACTCAAATCAAAACAAAATTTCTGCCAAGAATTTGAACATGTTAAAAGGGATTAAAAAATTTTATAAAATAAATAAAAATTACTTTGATCTTTCCTCTTAATAATATTATAAACATTTTGATAGAAAAGGTTGGTTTTATTAAGTTTTGGACCTTTTTAATTCATATTATGCTGGGGTTTTTTGTGATGTAATGAAGGTACCTATTCTAGCATCTACGCATCGTTCATTCAGTAATGAATTAGAACACTCAGTTACTGGCGTATGTTTACATGCTATATAACATGCTAAAAGTCTACCTTCATCTACCGAGAATCGTCGTCATTTCGGTCGGGTTTCAATCGTGGCAAAAAGCAATCTGATGTCTAACCGTACTGATGAGCTACTAAAGGGAATCAGATCTGTCCGCGGATGACTATATATATATATAAGAAAAATTAAGTCAGACACGTTATTTCATGGTAATTCGGAAGTCTTTGGATTCTTCTATGCCCACAAGGCATGCTGATATATATATATATATATATATATATATGTAAGTGGTTTAAAATAATATATAATATAATATATATATATATATTACACAGTTTAATATTTACTTTTACTACCTGATGATAGCGATGAGCACCAAAACCCGAAAGCCTTTGAGTTACAATCACATATGGTATTATTATATTATCATAACAATAGTAATAACCACACACACACACACACACACACACACACACACACACACACACACACACACACACACACACATACATTCAAGAGTAGTTCCTGTATCTATACCATTTGCAACGATTACAGTGTGTTTCGCCCTCTGTTCACACACCACGGGAGAATATTGTACAAAAATTGCTGATCCGTTGTTTGTCTTTTTAGTCTTGTTTATGGATTGTTTATGGATGAGGCATCATTTGAAAGAGATGAAATAAAAAATCTATCCAACTAATATTTTGGAGCATATCGAAAACCCCTAGACGCAAGCCTCAATTTATGATTAATGTGTGGGCCTGAATTGTAGATAACTCTCAGGTAGGTTTCCAAAATACGTCTTACAAGAGCTGTCTACAGAGACATTACATCGAACACGCACCTAGACCTGCTAGAGGATGTAACCTTGCTAATATAATGATACATATGGTTCATGCATGATGACGCTCCAGAGCATTTTTTTCACACTATTCACAACACACAGGCTGACATCTACCATAGGTAGGGGTAGATGGCTTCAATAAACCGGACGTTCTCCCGATCTCAATCCTATTGGATTTTTATCTGTAGGGTCACCAAAAACAATTTGTTCATGAAGCAGATATTGATTATGCAGAGACGCTTCATCAATGTGTCATGGTAGCTTGCGAAACCATCCGACAGCGTATGGGAATATTTGACAGTGTTCACCAGTCACTGATCCGACGGGTGCGTGCGTGGGTAGAAGAAAGTGGAGGATATTTTGAGTTCTTATGAGATTTTTAGGTACAACGATGGATTTTTGGACATATGTTTATGTGAACATTTTACCTTGTTTTGTAAATATATATTTTGATTGTATTTAATAACTCAAAAACGAAGAATTTGCTTACCTACTTGTATATAGACTTTTGTCTTGCTTTGGTGCAAGGAACCCGCCCCAAAAGATGGGAGAAATATTTTTGATACTTCGTATATATATATATATATATATATATATATATATATATATTGTAAAACGTACCAATAAAACAGTAGCACTAATCACGACCGAAATCAGAAAAACCGACTGCTAACAAATCGGTAAAGTAAGTCGTCAAACCCAAAAGTTACTACCAAGTGGGTAAAGGGGAATAAAAAAAAGAAACAAACAAAGCATAATCCGTGTTCGAAAGAAAAAAAAAACAAGAAAAAACCTTAACAAGAAAGAGCTCAATACGAAAGTACGAAATTAGAGCAAAAACACGAACTAAATCTAAAAGTGAGCCAAAAGTCAACCGCGGTTTCACTCGCCGAAACGTCAGGACTTGGCCAAGTCCTGACGTTTCGGCGAGATTTAGTCCGTATATATATATATATATATATATATATATATATATATATAGATTTATATTTCGGCGAGATTTAGTCCGTATATATATATATATATATATATATATATATAGTTTACATTGCAACATGGAAATTTCTATGTTTCGAGATTTTTACCTCGCTATCAGTTAATGTTAGCTTGTTGTTGTGAAAATGATTTTCATTTGAATATAAGAAACAATACGTTTGTTATTTATGGATGTAGGAAGATAAAAAAGTTTATGTGTGTGTTAACTAATTAGAATGAAGATCCACATTAAATTTGAAAAAGTTTATATTTTGGGGGAATATATTATTTCTCAACGGCAAAAGTGTCAGTCTATCAAAACCCCTCTCTGGACTGCATTTCCGTTGATGTATTTTTATTGTTACAAAAGTATTCTCTTAGTTTTCTCTGTATCCAGCTTTATTTTTTTAAGCAAAAAGAAAGAAAGAAAAGTTTTTTTGATATTTTTGATCTGGTACCTTTGAGTGTAATTATACTATTTTTATTTCGATTCAGAATGCATTTTATTCTCATTTTTCCTAATACTCTTAATTTGTAAAAAAATTTTAATAATTATTTATTTATTAAAAATTTTAAAATTAATTTTACTAATTTTATAAAATCTATTATATTATTATTATATTCTAAAACAATTCTCAATATCATAATACAAATTCTTAATATCTATTTAATTCTTAAAAAAATTGAAATTCATTTTTTAATATCTATTTATTTATCAAATATTTTAAAATTCATTTTATTATTTTTATAAAATCTATGTGCATTGTGGCGCAGTGGATATCGGCTCGGAACGAGAAATCGGGGAACCGAGTTCGAATTCCAGTTGAATTCCTTGCATTCACTTACGCGCAAATACCCTTGGGAAAGGTATTAATACGTCTCTTCCTTCCAGTTATGGGTTAAATAGCAGGACAGACTGGGTTCTATAGCCTTGGTCGGCAACCAGTCTACCGCAGAAAGCAATGTCAACCTACTGCGGGATAATCTTCTGCCCAGTCAGTCATGTCTCGAAAGAGACATGATCGCCCACGCGTGTATCACGAATGGCACTTAACTGACTGACTGATTTATAAACGTGTAGGTAAATATTTTTTTCACAGCCATATTCTTGAGATTAAAATAGAGTGGTTTTCATGTTGCTTTCTCCACGGTGATTTATCGAGATACTGCCTCTATTAAGCTAGCCATTGATTTCTCGAGAGTTCTTCACGGAAAGTGCGATACTGAGATCCAACGGCGTATTTGTATGAACAAAGACGCAGTCCACTGACTGACTGATTATATATATATATATATATATATATATATATATATATATATATGTGTGTGTGTGTGTGTGTGTGTGTGTTTGTTTTGATTTGAGGAAACTGTCCCAAAATGTTGTCATATTTCTAAGCCAGCAGAAGAGAAAAGGAAGAAGACAAAAGACAAAAGAGAAATGTTCCGCAATATCGGCACTAGTCTCCACCAACATTACCATGAAGTCAATACCACCCACTCTTCCATGCAAGAATTGTTCCAATTAGTCATCAACGCCGCCACCGTAAATAACGCTTTCAGAAAACAACAAAACTATATTCTTGGATGCGAGATAAATAGATGGTATATATATATATATATATATATATATATATATATATATATTATTAATTATAGTTTAGAACATGTACAACCTACAAACTACTACATAATTTTAAATTTTGTTTCGACAATGTGTCATCGGGTAGTTAATAATGATGATAATAAACATTTTGCAATGTTTTAAATTAATATTTTTAATGTTACAATTATTTTCTTCGTTCCTTTTTCATTTATATATATATATATATATATATATATATATATGTGTGTGTGTGTGTGTGTGTGTGTGTGTGTGTGTGTGTGTGTGTGTGTGCATTACCGGCAATAATTATTAGGCTACCCAAGTGGTTGAAAAAAATGATGTGTTTTATACTACGTTTTAGTATTTATTGCCTAGTGAATAATTGTAAATGAAAATAGAATTTTTTTTTGTTAATATTGCACAATAACATGTGCATGAATTTATAAATATTTAATAATTACCTATATTGCAGTTTCATCAATGAAAGAATGAAGAAAATTTAGGGTGATACGGAGTTCATCTTTGTTTCTTGCTTTATAAAATTTTGCAAAGTAATAATAACAAAAGAACCACTGTATTTTCATTTGGCAATAAATACTAAAAATAATATGAAATACATCATTTTTTAAAAACTGTGATGGCCTAATAATTATGGTAGAATATATATATATATATATATATATATATATATATATATATACTGTCAGCTTTATTAAAACTACAGTTTAATATTTACTTTTTAGAAACTGCTTGAACCATATTTCACTGATGCATGAGCACAAACCTGAAAGATTTTGATATATATATATATATATATATATAAAGCAAATGTGGCAAGATTACTGGTAAAGTACTGTTCGATGAACCATGAAAATGGGGAACAGAACAATCTATAGTTATTAATGGTATTTTTATCTACGTCACGCCACGAAAAGTTTCGCGAATTTATTAGATAAGTGTCTTTAATATTTATATATATATATATATATATATATATATATATATATATATATATAGTGATGTTTCAGGAGACAATACTGAGTATATTTTATAGATCTATCTATCGCCTGGTTCACACTCCATCCTCGTCTATTGAACAGGTTAAGAGGCTCATCCCTTGTTCCCTGTTTAGGATGTGGTTTCCAGCTTTCTCTTTTCCAATCTGTTCACTATTACGTAGCCCCCTGCACATCAGTGGTGTTACCGCCTTGCTCGGGGTGATATGATTAAAAAAAAAAAAAAAAGACAAAATGGTAAACGTTTACTTGTGACGCGTTTCATTCGTTGAGATTTCATCAGACTGGGTTTGTTGACATTGTGATGACTTCACATGTCATATGCAAGATTGCTTGTAACTTCCACATTTTGAAGACATTATCTGAAATTATTTTTATTTTATTTTTTGTTCATATCCATAATATGATATGAAACAACGATATAAATCTATTCTATTTAGATCCTTAGAGATGAACGGTGTCACTAGTAAACTTTTTTAAATGTTGTCTTTTTGTGATACTTCTCCCTAGATCTTTGAAATAGACATTGAGTTTTAATCCCTTGCTACTTTTATTTTTATGTTTTGATCATCGTTTCAGTCCAAGCAAATCAATACTGCCACTGGTTCACCGAGGGTTGCATGAGAGAAGAAAGAAGAAAGAAAAGCAAGAAAAAAAAAATAAAACGGTACAGAGGTTGTCGAAGAAGGGTAAGAGAGAGACGGGTGTCAAGGAAATAGAAGATAGCAATTGACGTTACACGTAAACCTTTAGGTTTTGTTGCTATTAGGGAAGTAAGTATGTGGAAGGGAGTTTCACATGGCGAGAAGTGAGAGATATAAAGCTGTTAGAGAAGAAATTATGTTTACATTTGTTTATTTTGACGGTAAAAACAGGTGGGACCTAGTTGCTAATCTAGTTGCATGAGTAAATTTCAGAGGGTGTAGCACAAGGGAATGAAGCTCGTCAAAGCAGAAGCCGTGAAAATGCCTGTAGAAAAGACAGAGGGAAGATACTTCCTGACGGTGAGAAAGTGACTGAAGCTGAGCTCCTAAATCCGGATCGATTATATTGCATATCCTCTTTTGGATTTTGTTGGTAATGCCACTAAGATTAACAAACAATATGAAAAAAATCTACACAAAATAAATATATAAAACCTTATCTTTATTATTTAATGAAACATGCATCAACATACATTATATATATATATATATATATATATAAGAGTTGATAATCAAAACGTTGCAGATTACTTGAACACAAGAATCGTTCTATTTCGTTGGTAACTTTTTAGAACCTCGTCAGTATAAGTTAGACCGAAACACAATGGTTCTTGTTTTTGCAGTAAAATATGTTTATATCATAAACATGTGTAATAAAAATATTACTATATGTAATGCTTTACTAAGTATCGAGGCAGTGTAATGCTAACCCATATTAATTACTTCTAATATATATATATATATATATATATACAAATGAATAATGAACGAAGAAAATATTTGCAACTCTCAAAACATTAATTTACAACAGTGCTTTATTACAAAAAGATAAGGTAGTGAATACTTATTATTATATTTCAGAACATGTGCAAACTACAAATTATTACAAAAATGTACACTTTGTTTCGACATTGAAATAAAAATTTCTCATCAGGTAGTTAATAATGATAGTATTATCATCATTATGAACTATCTGTTGAGACATTGCTCTTTCAATTTCGAAAAAAAATGTACAATTTTGTCGTAGTTTATCGTTCGTACAAGATGAATAGCAGAAACACCCGACCAGATACGACAAAATTACTCAATGCACGGACGAATGGTAGATTTATAAATGTGGAAAATGAATTCTGGCGAGAAAAACTTCCTGGACAGACACAGTGACCCAAACTCCCTAGCTGTAGATTCAGTTATGGATTCGATGAAATCATTCTATTTGAGATCATTTGAGAAAGTAAGACCAAGGAGACGAAGTGTGTTGCTCTCTAGGAGATTAGCCTCATCTATTCTGATGATAGGCGAAAAAAGTTTCTTTATGGTGGTTAAAAAAGAGGCATTAAAACTTTCGAGCAATTCCTTATCCCATTCAATCACAGATTCTAGGTTCTTTTGAAGGACCGTAGCCAGGTTTACTTTGTCAGCCTTGGCAAATTTCTTATTGAGATGGGAGTAAGTACTAGTGCCTACTTCGGAACTGATTACATCAGGAAGATCATTGATGAAACTATTAGAGAAAAAGAGAAAATTATATTTAAGTATTTTGACGGTAAAAAGGTGGGACATAGACATCAATCTAGTAGCACGAGTAAATACATGTGGTCAGGGAATCATGGAAAAAGGCTGGTCAGAGAAGTTGCAATGAAAATACTTGTGGAAAAGACAGAGGGAAGCCACATCACGTCGGTGAGAAAGTGACTGAAGCTGAGCTGCTAAGTCCGGATCGATTATATCGCACATCCTCTTTTGGATTTTGTTGAGAAACTCAAGATGAATAGCAGAAGCACCCGACCAGATACGACAAAAGTACTCAATGCACGGACGAATGATAGATTTCTTTATTAGTATTGCGTTTTTAGTTTCTTATATATATATATATATATATATGTGTGTGTGTGTGTGTGTGTGTGTGTGTGTGTGTGTATCAGAGAGAGATAGCGAGAGAGAAAAGCTGAGTGATAAATATTGTCTTAAACGTATCCAGGCATTTAATATCGAGAAGTAGTATATATTTTTGCGTAATGGACGCTTGGAGACATTCAAATTTCTCCCGGTGGGACATCACACAGTTCTACCATCTTCCTTTTCACTATTATATCAGTCTGCAAAACGCCTGTTTGATATCAACTGCTTCGTATCACATCCTTTAATCTCTTCCATGGTGATTTTATCTCGACTTTGGGAGAGGCTGAAGAGCGGTATTATCAAAACAACCCCGCATTTAATGTGAAGAATCGACTTGCTCGGTCATTGTGAATGCGACTATCACACAGAACACAAGCCATTCAATGGCTTTTTACTGACGACTAAGTTTCTGGATGGGAGAGTATCACTCGGATACTTACAACTATGCAGCATGAATAGTTCTCGAGGTGGACAAATTTATGGGACACATTCCGTACTTAGTCACAATAGAATTCTCTTAAAAAAATTTGGCTAAGCAGTTACCTTTTCCTTCCTATCTACCACTACTAACCCAATGGTCAAGCCACATACCTCCCACTACCATAGATGAAATTACTACTAAGTTTCCGCTAGCTTAACCCTATAAAAGCCAATATTTTCCAACGCCTTCTTTTACTAGATCATGCTTCTTAGAATTTTTCCTCATTTTTTGTTTAAACGGGGTTGACAATGTATGTCTTGATAATGGCTATTTCCCCTCTAAATTTTATCTGAATCTACAGATAAACAATATATATATATATATATATATATATATATATATATATATATATATATATACCAGTAATAAGTCCAGGAAAAGATTGATAAATAATCCCAATGGATTCTAGAATTATTAGGTCAAATATTAAAATATCCAACAAAGAGCTTGAAGTAAATATAATTTACAAAGGAGATATTCGTCTATTTCATATGTAAATTCAAATTTTACATGAGGGGAATAGCTATTTCAACAGCTTACTAGAACCCGCATTGTTCACCCCCAGTCGGGCGTACAATGAAGATATTCTAGTGTACCGAAAATAAAGATTAGTAAAGGAAAGAAAAAAATAAGGAAGGTTGCCTTTCTTACCTCACGACAACCCACATCATATCTACTATACTTAAATTACGCGTAGATAAAACTATAAAGATTGTGTTGCGCCAATCTTCCAAGAAAATAGGACTTGAGTGGGTGCTTTGAAGAAGAAATCCATCTATATCTTTCGGCATCTGCTCGCACCAATCTATCTTGGTTTTTGTTGAAGACAGCAGCAAAAAAGTACTTAGTCCCCGGGCGGTTGGTGTACAAGGTATGCCTCACTGCCAACAGGCAACCCGACACCCTAAGAAGCGGCGGGCCAGGCTACGGTGAACTTTAAGATTTACTGACCCCTACAGGTATTAATATCGCCGACTTCCTTCGACGAGCAGGTTCCCGCTAAGAGTAGTGTTAGATTTAAATGTCAGACTTACATACGCCAACCAGTAAGTTCATTTATAATAACGCACACAAAAAGATTGTAATAAAAAATAAATAAATAAAATCTACCCATCCTCAGAAAAACAAAATACTTCAGATACTATGAGTTAATTTTTTTACCTGTTACGGGTAGAGATCGGGGTATTCTTTGATATCGCTGACTCGTCAACTTTATGTATGGTTGAGTTGAATTAAGCTGCTAGTCATATCAGGCACAATGAGGAATATAAGCGAAGATTGTTTGACCTATTCTTGTCTCTTCACAAAAGTCAGATTTTCTTTTCCCTAATGTTAACAACATAAAATGCCAAATAACGACTCAAGGTAGAGGATTACTGTGTATGTATGTATGTATGCCGCATTCACCCTAGTCGGGTTGAGCGGGCTTCCTCCCTGACGGAGCAAGTCGCATTGGGATTTGTTTAAGGGCAGGGTCCCAAGTCCTACCCTGTTATTTAACCCATAACTGGAGGGAACGAACGGATTAATACCTTTCCCAAGGGTACCAGTGCGCAAGTGAGTGCAGTGTGCTCAACTGAAATTGGAACTCGGCTCACCGATTTCCCCCTCCAAGCCGACATCCACCGCACCACAACGCACATCCGTGAACGCTAACAGCACCTGGTATTCCCAAGTGGTCACCCACGTAAGTACTGACCAGGCTCAACTGTGTGGAGTTATATTAACATATGAAAAGACAAGCGCTACGAGTATGAAGCTGAAGCAGACATTAGAAAGAACCGGAAACCTAACCCTAAACAGGAAACAAGGTATAAACATCTATTCCCGTTCAAAAGTTCAATTTTTCCAGACGATAGACTAACCTATCTTCTGCTACTAAAAAAAACAGAAAGTAATTCAATAGTAAATGAGAGTTCAGTTTTAAGCGGAGACGTTCGAAGTATAGAACTGAAATAAAAATTATTTCAACTGTAAACACTCGCCTAAACAGGAAGCAAGAGATAAACATCCACTCGTATTTAAAAAAATGATGGATGAGTGGGAACTGGACGACAGTTGAACATATTTATTCCTGTTTTTGAAAGAGAGAGATAAAAAATGAAACTAAATAAATAGTTCACGAATAAAGTAGTATTGTTTGTTGCTATATATGATCTGCAGCAGCACAGTCTTCCCTTTCCGGCCTGGAACTATTTTAAAAAGCGTTTACATTATACTGTGAGCTCTAAAGAAATGATCACTGTCAGCTTATCGCAGCTATCTTTTTTTTCCCACGGAAACTGTTCTGACGATCTCCAAGTTCAGATCATCATATACAAGACACGCCATTCTATATTCACAGGGATGAACCATCTTCATTTCCTTCGTATTCCATTGGTGAGAAAGAAGTCCCATACCATACTGACAGGGGGCGAACAATTTTACACACCCTTTACCTACAGCGGGTAAGATAGAAATCCCATTTGAACACTATTTATTGTATTTAAAAATACAATTATGGAACAAGGGGAAGGATAGAGGCTGGGACTTACTTAACTATCTTATACCTAGCTAAACACTATCACGACTCAGTCACACATTACAATTTACACATTCACCACAAGAACCCATCCATCACCTCCCAATCCTTCATACACCACAATACCACAAATTTACAAGGGGCACCTAAAAAAGGGGGAAAACACATGACAATAAAATACAACTATATACAATATATAATATAGATTTAAAACATTTAATGAAAAATGGAATGATTGGAGGGGGATGAACGCAAAAACAAAATAAAAAACAGCATAATTTTTCAAACTAATAGAAAATAAATGTTAGTAAGACCCGTCCATCCCAGAAAAAGTGTGGCCGCTGTATTCCGCCAAACGGCGAAATCAAAAAGCACACTAGCTAAGGGGGGGGGGGGGTAAAATAATTAATGGAATGGGACAATCAGAGGCTGAACCAGCCGAGATAAAAGGATGTCAAAACAAACTGGGCAGGTTGGGAATCTTGACTTGGATCATAACAAAAGAGAAAGCCTGGTACAGGCTAGGAACACATTCACATTAACTAGGTACACAAAAGAGAGCTACCTTAACCAGGGGAGGGTTCCAAAGGAATCCACCCCGATGTAACAAGCAGATCTAAAAGAGAAAATCAAAGCTAGCCCCGTTCAAGCGAACCAGGCTCACCACATTTACCCACCTTTTGCTGAAGGCTGTCGAAATCAAACGTTTCCAATCAGTTCTAATCATACTTTTGAGCTGATGCTCAAAATATCGGATTAGATCCTGATGTGAAAGACGTTGATCTCGCAAGACATCCTCCTTTCGCGTCGTATAAATCACCATTCGAGTCGTGGCTAGCAGCTACAGAAACACCATACGCTTTATCCAAATCCCATTTGAACAATATTTATTGCATCAAAATACAATTATGGCACAAGGCCGAAAAGGGGATGGGTAGAGGCTGGTACTCATTTAACTATCCTATAACTAGCTAAACATTATCACGAACCAATCACACATTACAATTTACACATTCACCGCAAGAACCCATCCATCACCTCCCAATCCTTCATACACCACAATACCACAAATTTACAAGGAACACCTAAAAAATAAAAATTCAACTACATACAATATATAATATAGATTTAAAACATTTAATGAAAAATGGAATGATGGGATAGGGATGAACCCAAAAAATAAAATCGTCGTCCAAATCACCATTCGAGCTGTGGCTATCCGCGACAGAAACATCATATGCTTCATCCAAATTTGTCAAGGCCTCATTTCGACCTAGGGTCACGCATCTTCGAAACCAACTGACATATATTTTGACTAACTAACTTTGATAAATTTCTCTTGTTTCTCTCAACGATAGAATTTTTCACTCAGTAAAATCATGCATCTATATTAACTTGTTAACATTTCGTCTACTTTTCCAGATAAAAATTATTGTGTTCTCGAATTTTAGAAATCTTGTCTCATTTTGAAAACCACTTAAAGTGAAGATACCTAGAAGAGAAATGTAAAAAACAAAAATCGAAACAAAACGTTACTTCATTTATTTTTCTTTATTTTTTTTTTACCAAATATTTTAACCGTTACATTTTGATTTTAAAAGTAGTAGTAAAAGGAGCTTTTTTATTACCCTAACCGCTGGTATTCGAATTTTAGCTGATACTTGCGAACGATGACTGATTATTTTGGTGGTTGATATTTTATTGCTCTCTTCTGGCTGACCGAATCACTAAATGGTTGCAATATGTTTTTTTCTCTCTAAATTTACTGACCAATTCTTTCACTCACCCATAAATCACTGCCTTTGTATCTACATATCAGGTTGGGGACATTATTTCTAATTAACGTCTTCTTTCAGATATGGAAATAGGACTATTAAGTATCTTTCCCTCCCTAACAACATGTCGGTTTCTATCTATCTGGTTGTTTTATTTGGTTTATTTTTCTTTCAAACTGGTCTCTATATGTGTCCTTAAAAAGCTAAATGAGAAAAAAACGCAGAGGGGAAAGTGATGAAAATCAAATCTTATCGAAATCAGAGACTGATTAGTTTCATTAATTTTTGAAGCCTATAAAAGTGGTGGGGGTGAAACCGAGGGGCTAGCCAAATTTTGGGATGGGGGCTTGGCCTCTTCTGGACCCACTTCATGGAATCGTCACCTTTAATCACCTTCGATTTAAGATTAACACTTTTACGATAATCTCCCTTAATCAGCTTGACGCAGTTCCTCTAACAGATTATCTTAGAAACCAAAGTGTCTTCTGCTCAGAGCCGGTTGTCTGCTACACACATTTTTTTTCATTATTCAGTCAGTTAAGTACCGTACGTGATACACGCTTGGGCGATCATGTCTCGAAAGAGACATTACTGACTAGGCAGTAGATTATCCCGCAGTAGGTTGCCATTGCTTTCTGCGGTAGATTGGTTGCCAGCCAAGGCGATAGAACCCAATCTGTCCTGTTATTTAACCCATAACTGGAGGGAAGAGATGGATTAATACCTTTCCCAAGGATATTTGCGCTAAGTGAATGAAAGGAATTCAACTGGAATTCGAACTCGACTCCCCAATTTCTCGTTCCGAGTCGATAACCACTGCACCACAATGCGCATTTTCGTTGTTATTTGTTTAATTTCCTTGCCTTTTTGTTGTGATCGAATTTGCTGGGTTAATTTTTCTTTTCTTTTTCGAGGAATCTTTTTCTTTTTCCAAATTATTTCAGAAATAATTTCAGAGAAATGAAGGAAAATAGAAGAAATAGCGAGAGAAAGAAATGATGAGGAAGGTAAGGATAGAAAGATGTAAAAAAGAAAGGAAGAACATTTACGAAAGATGAATGAAAATGAAGTGTGTGTGTGGTACTGCGTGGAAATTGAATAGATAAAATAATAAAAAAGTCAATTTGTATTTGTATTTTATTAACAACAGTAAATGTACTGGGTGCGATGGATAAACTGTCATCTAAATTAGGCAAAATGAAAATAACCCTCACATTTAATTTTAACTAGGTACCTCCACTAAATCGCTAAAAAACAAAACGAATAAAAAAGGTCCCAAATTTAATAAAACAAACTTTTTCCATCAAAATGTTTATATTATTATTATAGGAAAATAATTTTTAATTATTTTTTTTTAAAATTTAATCCCTCTAACATTTTCGAAATTTTGTCAGAAAATTGTTTTGATTTGAGTTAGCGTTTAAACAGAACGTTAAAACTGTTTACAATAGTAGGCGTAATGATTACATCACCCCTTTTTTCGGTGACAAACACATTAATTTGGAAATTCTAGTAAAAATCAAATAATTGCCGGATTTAATGAAACTTTCAATACTCATTCACAAATGAATGAAATTAATTTTGAAATTATTATTTTTTAAAAATCTTCGTAAAAATATTTTTTACCTCTGTTACATCACCTCCATGTAAATCCAAGAAATTTTAATAAATTTTAATAAATTTTAATTAGTCAGTAAACTTTTTTTATTAGTTAAATGCAGGGTTCATTGGGGAATATAAATCATTTATTTTTTATTTTAAATTTTACAACACTATCCTAAAATCTGCTCTGAAGAGTAAAATAACAAATGCAATAAAACGCTGATATTATTTAATTTGATAAGCTTTTAATCGCTAGAACAAATAATGAAAAATTAAGGACATTATAGTCTGAAAACTTTTTTTTCGATTAAAATAAAATTTTAAAAGAATTGTTTTCAATTTTTTTTATTATAATAATATATAAAGTTTTAAAAATCTTTTAAAAATCTTTAAAAGAACTGTTGCGCTTATTTTTTTAGTTAAGAATTAATCATTATATTGCCATCAAATTTTCTTTTGTATGGTAATTTCAATGTGCAAATTAAAAGGTCAGTTTCCTCTCTTACCTAAAAAAAAAACAAAAAAAAACGAGTATAATTTTGTCCTTTTTAGACGCCATACATTTATATCTAATCAAGGACCTGTCAATCGGATCTTGATTTACGACGCACAAATGCCAAAAAGTTCAAATTTGTGATTAAGAAATAGTCTTATTCTAAATGTCACGCTATAAATAAGTAATATTTGTGTAAATCTGATTAATTTAACATAAAATTTGCTAATTTTCCAAATATAATGGGTCACAGATGTATATTTTTTTTTTGCAAGATTTTTAAAACCGAGAATTAACTTTTGTTTAGAAAAATATGTCGATCGCTCAAAAATGGCGGCAAATACAAAAAGTGGAAAAAAAAACCCCTCAAACTTTGATATTCCATTCAATATAATTTCTGTTTGAAATAAACCAGAGTATTTTGTTTACTGGAAATAGTATATTTAATCATTTAGCTTTCAATTAAAACTAAAACAAAAGTTCAAAAAACATCTTATTTTAAAAAATTCAATTTAAAAGATATCGAAAATGAGTGAAGGTACCTAATTTTAAGCAATATATTTACCAAAAATACGCAAAAATATCTTAAAATACTAACAATTCAATAAAATCACTGTTGAAGTCAACCACGTTGTTACTTCGAAACCCATTGCATCTCTTCTGGACAGTATCCTTGATCAAATTGGGTAATGATGCTATAATCTTTACCCTTATTTTAACTTTGGTGTTTCAAGGAGTTTTGTACTGCGCCCTACATATTAAGGGAGTTGCAGTTCGGGGTATTAGGAGACCAGATATAATAAGTGATGTGGTCGTAGAAATTGTCTGACAGCCATGATTGTGTGTTTTTAATGGTGTTGCATGGTGCAGAGTCCTGTTGCTAGACATAGGTGCTTCCAGAAGGGTCTCTCTAGATCAAAGGCAGCACTATCTTCCCAAGGCGCTTAATATAGGCCTCTGTGTTGAGTCTGATGCCATGTGGGAAGATGAATGGAGGTATAATGTCAACATCACTAGTCATCACTCCAAACATTATGATAAAGACTGAATATAGCATCAAACTCTTTCCGAATCTTCTTCTGCATTGTTATCAGATTGAAACCCAAACACTCTGAAATATTCGTATTGAAGTTTCCGGCGTAAATGTCAAGCTGTACAGCATGTCGTTTCAAAATTTCGGACGGAGGAAATTGCATTATAGTATACTTTTTTAACAGACGGTTTCCAACTGACCCTACTATACTGTGCAGTCGACCAAATAAAAAAACAAGCAACGCGCATTCGCGAAATAAAAAATATAAAGTAGGAACAATTTACTTTTATATATATATATATATATATATATATATATATATATATATATATATTAAAAAAGGATTAATTCAATGATGTTGAATGGCCATTTCGATATGAAGATCCCCACGGGGGATAACACATCACCTCAGCAACAGAAAAATCCTTTCAGAAACTGGAGAAAAATTAGTCTACTTTTCCTTTTTAAATAGATTTGCAAAGAAATTAAAAAAGAAAATAAATAATTTTTCTTTTCCTTTATTTTTCCTTTTTATTTTCTTTTTTAATACATCAACAGAAATAACTATCAAACGTATTGTTTCTTATATTCAAGTGAAAATCATTTTCACAACAATGATTTAACATTGCCTGATGATGAGGTAAACATCTCGAAACATAGGGATTTTCGTGTCGCAATGTAAAATATTTTAATTTTAAATATAATAACTAATTTAATTATATATACGTCATCCACATACAAGCCTGTTCCGCCGTATCTCAGCTCATCAATGTTGCTACATATCTACTTGCTTCTGGCCTGGATCAGAACTTGACCGATTTGGTGTCAGTCGGAGTCGCAAACCCCTAAGCCATAGGCGCATGGCATCAGAGAAGGGAACTTTTAGCGTGTCATATATAAGCGGTTTATACACAAGCCAGTCACCGAAAAAACTCAATTCATAAATGTATATACATATATATGTTTTGTTAAAAACGATTGACAACGTACTTCAGTTATGTTTTCAGTTATTTATCGTGTTTTCATATTGTTTTTCTTTTCTGGACATAAATTATGCATGAATTGTCCGAATGTCCTGTATGTACACGCGATTTCGGCTATTCTTGTAGCCATTATCAATGCTGACTTTATTTTTATTAATAACTGAATGTATGCGTTTTTTATGTATGTATCTATTTTATAAGAATGTTTTATTTTCCAAAGACTATCAGTATATTGAGGCCGTGTTCATAGTTAAAGTTAATAAGTATTGCGTTTTATACAAAATTTGTATAAAAGTGGAATAATTATATATATATATATATATATATATATATATATATATATATATATGTATGTGTGTGTGTGTGTTTGTGTGTGTGTGTGTGTGTGTTTGTATGTGTGTGAGCCTTTTCAAACACCATCTCGAGAAGTTCAAGCATGAAACAGACTTTCGCAAATTAGTGTTGACCTTAGTGCATACTTTTCTATTTACATACACTCTATCCTTGATATTCATATTTAAATATATATCATATCTTAAAACTATATTTTAATCATATATATATATATATATATATATATTAATAATCGTATCGCCCCAATCAAGGCATTATTATGTTGTACAGGGGCTTACATAGGAGGAAGTTATGAGTAGGAGTGACAGAATAAGGGGGGTGGGTATCAGGAAGCGTGTAAGATAAGGATGAGAATACTGAAGAAATGAGACGAGAACATGAGAGAAAGGATGCAAGTTAGTGAGACAGGAGATGACTATTGACTTTACATTTAAATTCTTAGAGATTGTAGCTATCGGGAAACAAGTAAACAGAATGGAATTATATATAGTTAGCATGTATTTGAGAAGCAACCGTTTTTTTTTAAACATGTTTCGTTGAACATGATAGAATAAGAAAATTTGATGTATTTTTTCTTTTTTTATATTTTCAGCATTCTTTCATTTTCCCTTTGACGGAAATAAGGAAGTTCAAAAAATGTCCCTCTTGTCTATTGTCCTAGGAAATTTCAGGCAACGTCTTAGGTTTATTTTCAAGGTGGTTTGTTTTAAGTTGTTGTTAATTTCTTTTCTTGTTTGACTGTATAAGATGTATTTTTGTTTTTGGGAATGTGAGGGTGGCTGGAATTCGACTATATGTCTTTCTTTTCTTTAAAAAAATATTCAGTGCATCATTTTCTTTGCTGAATATAGTGAGATTTATACTGGTTGCTCGATGTTTTCGATAAAGGATCTCTTTCACAAGGAGATGTTTTCGGTAATGTAACTTATATAAAATGGTAGTGCTTTTGACCAGAATCTTTTTCAAGTGTGTTGCAAATTGCAAACTGTTGCTATATATATATATATATATATATATATATATATGCCTTATATTTTCATTCGAGCATGTTTCATAAAATAACATACACATTTTTTCAAATTATTTTTCCAATAGCCCGTTCTTGTTCATTACTTATCGCAAAGATAAAATTCGTCAAGGAATGCTCCGAAGTTCTTGTTAAGCCATTTAAAACTTGAAAATATGATATTTAACACCGCAAAACAGCCCCATCTATGCATTCTGGCTATAAACAAGATGAAAAGGTCCTTAAATATTTCATAAGTTCTGATATATTCTTCATTGCTCCCAGTAAAAAATAAAACTTATTATATATTATTGTAAATTTAACACAGCCAACTTAATCATACGCAATAATTCTCATCCATCACTTAGAGTTTTAGCAAAAAACAAACATTGTATATCAGTTTAAATGTCTTTTGGGAGATTGTATTGAAAGTACATATGTTGGCTTGATGTCAACAATATTAGAAAGACGTTTTAAACTTGATTTGTTTGATACTAATTCTATTGCAACATTTAAAGACACCTTACTCTCCATTTTGACTATACAGGAAAATACTCTTCGACAACACCATTGTATCAAACAAAATCTTCAAATTCTCAAAGCCCTTTATATAAAAAACAACCGACCATCACTGAACAAGATTTATTACGAGTATTGTAGCAACGTTTTGAAAGGTATTTGAGTTGACTAACATTTTAAACTATGCTGAAATTTACCTTCTCTGGTTACCTATTTTCACTGGGAATGCTTGTTTACAAAACATTGTAAACGCAACGATTAATTGGAAAATATTTTTAAGAGAGTGCGTTTACAAAAACTCATGTTTACAAAAACTCACAATCAAAGCAGTTACAACCGCATTAAGTTTGTCTTCGCAATTCGCCCCTGAGGATGACCTCGGAGGCTGATCGAAAGTACTTGGATTAAAAAGAACTACTGCGCTTTCTTTGATGAATTTTATCTTAACATCAAGAAAATACTTAGAGAACTAGAACGGATTATTGCTAAAATAGACATATGTCTATATTATTTAATGAAACATGCTTATATATATATATATATATATATATATATATATAATCGTATCACCCCGAGCAAGGCGCTAATGCCACTGATGTGGAGGGGGCTACGTAATAGTGAAAAGATTAGAAAAGAGAAAGCCGGAAACCACATCCTAAACAGGGAACAAGGGATGAGCCTCTTAACCTGTTCAATAGACGTGGGTGGAGTATGAACCGGGCGATAGATAAATCTATCTACTCCAATTGAAAGAAAAAAAACATGGTAGTAAAAGTGCAGTCAAGAGATTTCTGCTAAAATCAAAAAATCAACATATATATATATATATATATATATATATATATATATATATATATGCACCGGCATACACGCCTATATTAATGCTTTAGAATAAATTAAACTCAGTACTAGTTTAATACTCCTTTAAAAACAAGGTAGATGAAAAATAAGCAGAAATCACGTAAACGTAACATTATTTGGTTTAATCTACCCTTCAGTCGTAACTTCCAAATAAACATTGGTAAACTATTCCTTAACGTAATTCATAAACATTTCTACCATTCACCCACACTAAAAAAATCTTCGACAAAAACAATGTCAAATTTAGTTAGAGTTGTCTTAAAAACATAGATATATATTTCACAACATAATGCTATGATATCACCACTTCTGCGATTTACGCGTTACTCTTTCGTAATGAATTGGGTTCTCCCGGAGGCTGGCGTGTGTATACACCGCATATATATAACACGCTAAAATTACCCCTCTCTCACTCCATGCACCTATGAGACCCCGACTGACACCAAATCGGTCGAGTTTCGATCCCAGCTGGTAGCAAGTGGATATCTATCCACACTGATGAGCTGTAATACAGGCTTGTATGTGGATGACTAATTTATATATGTATGCCTGTGTGTATGCGCGTTCATAGATAGATAGATAGATAGATAGATAGATAGATAGATAGATAGAACAGTATCTACTCACGCATCTACGCATCGTTCATTCAGTAATGAATTTGAACACTCTCGGCTACTGGCGTGTGTTTACATTGTATTTAACAGCTAAAGCCCGCCTTCCTCTACTTCATAGCTCAGAGGAAAAATGGCCGACTGATGTTAATTCGGTATAGTTTCAATCCTGGTAAGAAGCAATCGGATGTCTAATCGTACTGATGAGCTGTGATACAGCAAAACAGATCTGTCTGTGGATGACTATATATATATATATATATATATATATATATATATATATATACAAATATAGGATAGGTGTGGATGGAATAATATTCCGCATCTAAAGAAACACTATTCTTAAAAAGTGCTCAATACAAAGTAGAGCTAATAATAGTTATTTAGAAATTATAACATAAATATGTTATAATATCACTACAAAAGTAGCTATTTTGTTTCGATACTACTTGTGTCTGATCCACTTGATAAATTCCTGAAAGGTATACTTCTCTCCCAAGACAGCAGGCATGATTACAAGAAATTAAAATAAAATTTTAAAAAAACGGTTTAATCTAAAACCATCTTTTATTTAAATATGTAAATACATAAATTAGTTTCCAGTGTTAAATATAATAAATAATAATTACATTAGAAAAAGAAATCAATAACAGAATTTACTCAGTTTCATTTATTAGACATTGAAATATATTACTTCGGCTCCTATATAATTTACCTTGACTTTTCAGTTTGTTTGATGTATGAGCGTTCTCAGATATTAAAATTCAGTAAAACTATCATATTTAGTTCTGTTCACAAATATGTGTTGCAAAATATATCCTTATAAAAGGACAAAATGCATTTTCTTTTTGACTTTACTCGCATACACTCATATATATATATATATATATATATATATATATATATATATATATATAAATGTTCATGCAAAATGATCATATATATATATATATATATATATATATATATATATATATATATGAATCCAAGTGATGAGAATCAATATTTTTACAATTTCGAATTCTCCAACATTTACTTTTTTCTTGATAAAAGTGCCCAATACAATAAATATTGTAGAGAACAATATAATCATGTAATTAAATTTGTTTTTTTAATTAATGTAGTTTTAATTAAAAAGCAAATTGATTTATATATATATATATATATATATATATATATATATATATATATATATAGTAATATTTCTATCATAAGTGTTTATAATAAAAACATACTTTACTGAAATACAAGAGCTATCGTGTTTCAATACTTGTTAGTATCTCATCAAGCAGTGATGGTTTCACTGCCTGATGAGGTAGTAACAAATAGTACTGAAACATAACTATAAATATTGCTCTACTAAATGTCGAGCACTCTTTTAAAAAAGTAGATATCACGATCAGTGGACTGTTAAGCTATTTTTTGTACTACTTCTGATATATGTATACAGTACTGTGCAAAAGTATTAGGACAAGAGCTATTTTCTTTTATGAGGCATCAAAATAAAGTTTAAAATTATCCCTGTCCGAATACTTTTGCACACTACCGGTAGTGTGCAAAAATATTAGGACAGGGGTGATTTTCCTAAAAACCTCACTGAAGTTCAATGCAGGGTGAAAAGCCAAATAAATTGCAATAAATATTGATTATTTAAGACTAGGTGTAAAAGAAATGTATTATAAAGAATTTATATTTAATTTTTCCTATTTTTTATTAAACAAGTTATTTTGAAACTACTCATTATTCTATTATCCTTGGATATGACTGAATTTTTTCTTATTCCTTCCTCTCGAATTTATAAATCTAATGTTACTTCACAGGACACACTTTGGGAACAAATACAAGCTGCTTGGCAGACGATACCATTAGATACATTGAAGAAGCTTGTGACGTCAATGACAAACAGAATGAAGACTGTGATCAAAGCAAAAGACTATTATACTAAATATTAAATTTATTTTGTAACAAGTATTTTTTCTTGTTAGATGCATTAAATGCATTTGTTGAGTAAATCAAATAAAATTACTTTAATTAAATTGTTTATTTTCTGTCATACAATATGCCTCATAAAAAATAAAATAGACCTTGTCCTAATACTTTTTCAAAGTACTATATATATATATATATATATATGTATAAAGTAGTTATTTTTTTTTATTCTACACAGCTCAAAATGAGAAATCAGGAGAGCCGTCTTTGAATTCCAATTGAATTCGTTGCATTCACTTACGCACAGATACCCTTGGGAAAGTTATGTGTTGGATAGCAGAACAAATTGGGTTGTATAATTTGGTTGACAACCAGTCTATCGAAAAAGGAGTCATGGCCACCTACTGCGAGGAAATGTTCTGCCTAATCAGACATGGATCTTAAGAGACATGATCGCCTAATCGTGTATCACGTATGGCACTGAACTTCCTGATTGATATCCTACACGAGTAAAAATATGCAATAAAAAAGAGTTTTTAAGAATATTCATTCTGAGTAACTTTACTAGTTGCACAGTTCTATGATTTTCAAAAATTAAATTGAAATAAAGAGACGTGTGGTTGTACCACATATGGTGGACGAACACTTGCGTACTGGACATGTGTGTCTCGAAAAATTGCGACCAGACAATTGTGTACCGGAACATTTGCGTCCCTAGACAAATGCGTCCCTAGACAAATGCGTCCCTGAATAACTTGATAATTTTATAAAGTTACCATATTTCCTTAAAAGTTGCTAAC
The DNA here is from genome assembly GCA_037127315.1 of Ascarosepion bandense. NCBI lineage: Eukaryota > Metazoa > Mollusca > Cephalopoda > Sepiida > Sepiidae > Ascarosepion > Ascarosepion bandense. Next base: position 7,139,368 of record JBBBDQ010000738.1, read on the forward strand.
TGCAAAACAAATTTTAATTATTCTAAAAAAGCAAAAAGATAGTTAACATAACAGCACTGTTATCAAAAATAAAACTGCAGGTAACACATCGCTCAATAATTCCCGGGCCAAACTAATAAAACAAAATCTTTTAGGTAAAATTCGACTTTATTCATCAACATAGTCTTCATCTAGGGTGGTAAACTGACGCTTCTCTAACAATTCGATGCCTTTTTTGTAGAACGATTTGTCTTTGTCCTCAAAATACGCCTCAGTTTCCGATATCACTTATTTATTGTCGCCAAATCTCTCTCCACGGAGCATTTTTTAAGGCCTGCAAACAGCCAGTAATCGCCGGGGGCCAGATCTTGAGAATAGGGTAGATGCGGAAGCAGTTCGAAGTGCAATTCAAGTAGTTTTGACATCGTTGCGATCGACTTCTTACACGGTGAATTGTCTTGGTGAAAGATTTTTTCTTCATTTATGGGCGTTTTTTTTTTTTTTTTTTTTTTTTTTGGGCAATTTCTTCCTTCAAAGGCATCAATAATTCTGATGATGGTTCTTCCTTTCTCAAGGTAATCGATCCTTGCGCATCCCAAAATACGGAGGCCAAAACCTTGCCTGCTGATGTTTGCGTCTTTGGTCGCTTTGGACAGCCTTCACTTGCTGCCTTCCCCTCAGGTGTCTGCCGATTTGTCTCCGGAGTAAAGTGGTGGATCCATGTTTCATACATTGTCACATATTTTTGCAAAAACTTCTTCTTGTTGCACTGAAACAGTTACAAACAACGCTCTGAATCGTCGACGCGTTGTTTTTTTTATCAACTCTGAGCAAACGCGGCATCCACTTTGAACACCGCTTTCTCATTGACAACTATTCATGCAAAATGGTGAATACACTGACTTCTGATATGTTTATCTCCTCTGCTATCTCATGCAACTTTAATTTACGATCGGCGAAAATGAGTTTATGGATTTGTTTGGTGTTTTCGGGGATCAGTCAGTTAAGTGCCATACGTGATACACGCTTGGGCGATCACTGTCTCGAAAGAGACATGACTGACTGGGCAAAAGATTATCCCGCAGTAGGTTGCCATTGCTTTCTGCGGTAGACTGGTTGCCGACCAAGGCTATAGAACCCAATCTGTCCTGTTATTTAACCCATAACTGGAAGGAAGAGATGGATTAATACCTTTCCCAAGGGTATTTGCGCGTAAGTGAATACAATGGATTCAACTGGAATTCGAACTCGGCTACCCGATTTCTCATTCCGAGCCGATATCCACTGTACAAAAACTGCCGATTTTGGCTCGAGTAAATTCATATATAGGGGGCACTAGTGAGCTAAGTTCATCGGAGCAGAAGTCGTGAAAGTATCTGTAGAAGAGACACAGGGAAGCCACATTGCGCCAGTAAGAAAGTGACTGAATCTGAGCTGCCAAGTCGAGATCAATCCCATTACAGATTCTCCGATGGATTTTGGACGCCTAGGTGGATAGCAGCAGCACCCGACCAGATATCGCAGCAGTATTCAATGCACAGGCAGATAATAGATATGATATGATAGATTTATATATGTGGAGGATAGTTTCGGAAGGGAAAAACTTCCTGGCCCTACACAGAGAACCGACCTTCTTAGCAGCGGATTTAGCTATGGATTCTATATAGTCATTTCACTTGAGATCTGTTGTGAGAGTTAATCCCTAGGAGGCGCAGTGTTTTGCTTTCAGGGAGACTATCTGCATTATTTGTGTCTGCACGACCGCGTTTAAAGTCAGCATACCACCTCTTAACTGTTGTTTTCGACGGAGTAATGTCCGAATAACACTTATCACGCCATTGCTTTGCTTGAACAGTAATTTTCCCATCAGAAAGTAGTGCTTTATCAACACACGAAATTCAGATATTTTTTCTTTGTTTTGAAATTTGCAACAGAAGCGTCACTTAAATAACTGTAATTTGTAAACTAATAATCTGATTGGCCCCAAATTTTGTCACGTGCCATTTGGAAGTTAGTACTTCATAAAAATCGTATGGATTTTTTATTAGTGGCGCCACCTATATGTCAAGCCAGGGACTTATTGAGTGATGTGTTAAGAGAATCATGGTACAATAAGTATACTCCTGGAAACAAAATAAATCTCTTAAAAGAGCTCGTAACATGCATAGCGTTTGATTTATTTGTAAAACTGCAATAATTTTCAATTATATATTTATTTATTTATTTATTTATTTTTGTGGTGCAGGGGATATCGGCTCGGAACGAGAAATCGGGGAGCCGAGTTCAAATTCCAGTTGAATTCATTGCATTCACTTTCGCGCAAATACCCTTGGGAAAGGCATTAATCCGCCTCTTCCTTCCAGTTATGGGTTAAATAACAGGACAGATTGAGTTCTTTAACCTTGGCTGGCAACCAATCTACCGCAGAAAGCAATGGCAACTTACTGCGGGATAATCTTCTGCCCAGTCAGTCATGTCTCTTTCGAGACATGATCGCCCAAGCGTGTATCACGTATGGCACTTAACTGACTGAATCTGTAATTGCATTTATAACAAAAATAAATTGTATTTTATTTTTAATTTATTACTTTTATTCCTTTTTGAAAACTTACGATTACTACGTAAGCTTTTTTTTTTAATTTATGATAATTGTCTTTAAAGGTTTCAAAAAATTATCTGAGGTACGCAGTTATCCAGGGGCGCATTTGTCTTGGTACGTAAATGTACTTGTATGCAATTGGCCGGGACGAAATTGTCAGGGAGGCAATTGTCCTAGTACCCCGAGATATATCATATGCATAGTGAAATCAGTAAAGTTATTCTAAATGTATATTCTTAGAGACTCCATTTGTATTTTCAACACTTTTCATATAAATATATATATATATATATATATATATATATATATATGTATGTGTGTGTGTGTGTGTGTGTGTGTATGTGTGTGTGTGTGTGTGTGTGCTTACACTGAGGTTTCTAGACAGTCTGTCCCCTGCTCGTTCCAGGTCATTTGATCCATGAGGGAAATATTATACGCAAACCGTTTTGCAGCCATATAATAAACAAATAAATATATAAATACATTAATGTAAATTAATTGCTAAATTTCTAAACTTAACCCACTCATGTCCACCGTAAAATACATTATTAATTATAAAAATTCAAATATACGTTCAGTATTAATTTCAGTTTTTGATGTTGCTGTTCTTATTGAAATTTTTCTAATAATTATAGGTTTACAAATATATAGTCTTAGTTACAGATTCCTCTTTATGACCCATTAGTGCTCAACGTCTCAACAAACAAAACGTGAGGCATTAACATTTTCAATTATATATATATATATATATATATATATATATATATATATATATAATTATTTAATTACTTAGTTTTTAGTCATAATTAAATTAGAACAGTATACAGTTGTACTAAAAAGTGTTCAATACAATTATATTGTAGAACTTTCTAATATTTTCAATAGCAAACGAGTTATTCCGCAAGTCATGTTTCTACCATCTACAGATGGTATATATATATATATATATATATATATATATATATATAGGAAAAACTATTAAAAACGTTGTAAGTTTAAAAATGTATTTTTTTGACAGTATTTATTTATTTCTATTATATATATATATATTTGATATTTCAAACCGGCCTCGGCTTTTCATCAGAAACAAATGATTTTCCTATACATATTAAGACAGTATACGTGGATCATCATTATGCTATATATATATATATTAGTAATTTGAGATGGCAACGCATCAATAAGTAGTACTATAAGCAAGCTTCAAATTTAGTGTATATTATTTCGTCGAAGTGTAAACAACTTTGTTTTTCATAGTGCTAAATATATCGGATGTATTTCCGGAAAATTTTACTGCACTACTTTATTAAAAAAATCTGCTGTTGAAGCACACCGAATTTTTGTTGAGTCATACTATGACCATGTTCTGTCGGAAACAACATTGGTTTAGACGATTAAAAAATAGTTATTTTGATATTGACGATAAAGAACGCGCTGACGCACCGAAAATGTTTGAAGACGAAGAATTAGGGTCGTTACTTCATGAAAACTCATGTCAAGCGCAAACTGAATTTGCAGAATCTTTATTATTTGATCACGCAACTGTTTCGAAACGTTTGAAAGCATTATCAATGATTCAAAAGCTAAGATATTAGATGCCGTACGAGTTGAATCCGAGAGACGTCGAACCGCGTCTTGTGTGAACAACTGCTTCCACGGCAGAAAAGGAAAGTGTTTTTCTGCATTTGGTGGGATCAGCTAAATGTATTTTCTTATGAGCTGCTCAAACAGATTGAGACATCGCTATCGATGCGTTTGAGCCAAGCATTGAAGAAAAAACGGCTGCTATAGGAGCAGAGCCACGACAAAGTGATTTTCCAACATGACAACGCGAGGCCACGTGTTGCACAACTGGAAAACGCTTGGAAACGCTTAAATCGGAAGTCCTACCCCACCCGCAGTATTCACCGTCCGATTATTTAATTCAGTTAAGTGCCATACGTGATACACACTTAGTGCGATCATGTCTCGAAAGAGACATGACTGTCTGGGCAGAAGATTATCCCGCAGAAGTTTGCTATTGCTTTCTGCTGTAAACTGGTTGCTAGCCAAGGATATAAAACTAAATCTGTCTTATTATTTAACCTATAACTAGATGGAAGAGACGGATTAATACTTTTCCCAAAGGTATTTGTGCGTAAGTGAATGCAAGGAATTCAACTGGAATTCGAACTCGGCTCCCTGATTTGTGGTTCCGAGTAGATATCCACTGCACTACAACGCGCATCCGTCCAATTATTACTTTTTCCAGTAGATGGCCTGGCTGTGCAGCACTTTCATTCTTTTGATAATGCAATAAAAAAATGGACGACTCTTGCTTATCCTCAAAAGACATGTCGTTTTTTTTCCGACGTGGATTTCAAATGCTGTCAGAAATATAGAAAAAGTGGTGGCAGGCGATAGAAAATAATTTCAGTGACAGGTTTCTTACTATTTTTTGTAGATAAAACATTATTTTTCACAGCGAGGATTTATTCAAGGTCCTAATATATGTATACAGGCAAATTCAAAATTAGATGGCATAACTTCAGGACTGTGTTCCCTTTTTCTAAATTATGAAAAAACTTCCCATGAACATAAGTCCGGAAACGCTTGGTTTCCGAGGTATTGGCTTTTTAAACACGTGCCTTTATTTTCCACATCCGACACATACAGTATTTTCGAGTGCTCTATAGCAAGTGTTCAAAATGTGCATCATCTGCTTTTATACAGGCGTCTCATGGACTCGGGAAAACGCTCCCAACTTGCTGGCGTGTTTCGTATTGTCTCTCACCTTGCTAAAATTCAGGTACGGAGTTTCCACATCATCAACCGGAGACCAATCCTTTCAAATGGATCTAAGTGGAATCCAAGGTTTTTAGGTCCGTTGAGCGTAGAAGCCATACAATTGGTCCACTTCTTACGATCCACCAACAAGTAAATCTGGTCGGTGAATAGGAATCTAGGTACCTGCGGGCTGTGTGACTGAAGTGTGCGAAAGCACCGTCATGAATGAAATGCAGTTGTCGACGATTGATCAAGAAATCAGGCATGTTGTTTTCCAGGAAGCGCTTGTATGCATCACCTCTAAGCCTGTTCGGAAGTACATGAGGTCCTAATAACCTTTCACCAACAACACCAGCCAAGATATTAAATGAGAAATGCTGTTGGTGACGTGATAGAACAATTACATGTAGATTTTTCTTTGTCCATACATGACTGTAGAAGTTGATTATTGCATCCCGTGTAAACTGTCTTTCATCTTTAACGAAGGCAGGAAAGTGTGGAATTGCGTTGCCTTACTGTAAGAACCATCGACAGAACACAACTCGTGCAGGGTAATCACCTGGAGAATACGTCTGAATGCATTTTAGTTTGTATCGGTGCAACTGTTGTCGCAATACTCTTCAGACACTTGTCTTGCCAACTGTCGTGTGCTGATTTAAGGAGTATTATGCACAATATCCAATATCTACTCTTCTTCATCGGCCGTCGTAGACCTTGGTCGTTTTCTGTCACTAGCACGAGATTGACGATGGATATTCACAAATGTTTTCTTATCGGGACGTTGTCGGTGTGGGATCCTTTCCAGGTAGAGACGACGAGCTTGTACAGCGTTACCGTCCGCCAAACCATACACGAAGGGCATATTTGCCCTCCCTTGATTTCAGTATATTCCAATGGTAATCTTCAAAACATGTGCATTTTGATGCATAAACACAGATGAAAGAAAAAGCGTCAAATTATTGCTAACTCTGTACAGTTTGATTAAAAAAGAAATGACCTATGACATTTCTATAAATATATTCATGATCATTGTTCTGATAACTTTTCTTCTTTGCTGCCTCCACTTTACGTTTTCAAGCGTAGCACCAGACTGGCCGATATATTTCATCATTTTACATTTGAAATTGCTTAATGTATCCGTATGTTCTATATTGACAGTTTCTTCTTTCGCATTTTTCGCTTATGGACCAACCTTCCGGATCCCTACTTTCCAGTCTAATTTGATGTTAAAACGATTTAAATGCGATGTCAACCGTTATCTTCTGTCTTCTTACTTCCCTTTCTTTTATTGTTGTCTTCTTAATAATCTTTTTCTTTTTCTTTTATTCTCTATCTCAGTAGCCCCTTGAATCTTAATGGTTTCATTACCTTGGTTGAAGTGAAATTTAAATAATATTTCAAAGAAATTCAGCATTTACACAATATTGCTTATCTACGGTTTCTTTCATTTTTGTTTCATCTGCTAATTTTATTCAGACATTTTACATATACGAGTAGTATAGCCCGGCGTTGCTCGGGTGTAATGAAAGCTTTAAAACTAATCCATGGTCCTGGAGATCATACTCGTTGGACGTTGGCACGAAAGACTAAAAAGCAATAGTTGTTTCTAGTTAAAGCGAAACCGTAGACCGAAAGAAAAATAAATGGATGTAAGTGAAATTTTGATTTCCTGGTATCGATATCAAATTTTCTGTACTATCTGTAAAAACTGCAACATTGAAACTTCTGAATATCGTTTCTTATGTCTTTGTCTATCAGTGTATCAAATTTGATTAAAATCGGACCACTCCTTCTATAACCCGATTTTTTCGTTTATCTATTTCCAATATTTATCGGGGTAACTCGACACAAAACCTAGCTAAGAACACTCGCAGACGCTTATAGTACAACTGTGTCATTTTTCAAGAAAATCGGTTCAGCCGTTTCGGAGTTAACGGATACACACACACAAAGTTCCATTTATAAATAAATTTAGATTAGATATAACACATAGCGAGTGAGCTTGTTTTTATTTTTATTTTTTTCAAACTCGACGCCTACTCTTTCCACTGATGAATAAAGTGGGATTTATGCTCGATGACATATCTTTTAATACAAAGTGTCGCTTCTTTGAGCGCGAGATGTTTTCTGTAATGTGATTTATATAAAATGTTTTGTTATATAGTGTTTGCAACTAGAATCTTCATTATGAGCTGGTGAAAATTGTGTGCGGATATATATTTATATATATATATATATATATATATATATAACAGACAATGATTATGTTGAATCATATTTAACCATATTTTTATTCAGATATTGGAGGCCATCTACATTAAATCAGAACACCCGACACTTAATAAAATAACATTTCAATCTGGTCATAACACATTACATTGCATTTATACATATAGTTCTGCCAACATTTCGGTTTCTCACTAGGTGTAACGTCATAGAACCGCATTACAAATTTACGAACTGCGTCTGCTATTCGGTGACTTTTATTGTTGTATAGCAATATTTTATGTCAACAGAAGATATATAGATTATTTATATAGATTATTATAATGCAAATGATTTAATGTCTAATTCCATATATATATATATATATATCGATGCATTATTATTAGATAACCACAACTAATATTTAGTTGAAAAGCACTAAGCAACAATTATCGCCAATAACCGTTTTTTGCGTTATTCAATAATTCTTCTCTGGTCAGGCGTCCCTGCTGTTCGTCTCAGTGTTCTCGACAGGCTTCAAAGGAGAATCTGTAATGTGATTGGTCCCGACCTGGAAGCTCGACCACAGCCATTTTCTCATCGGCGGGATGTGGCTTCTCTCTGTCTCTTCTAAAAATATTTTCATGGCTTCTGCTCCGACGAACTTAGGTCACTGGTGCCCACTCCACAAGAATTTACTCGGGCAACCAGACTGACAACAAGGTTCCACCCTTTTACAGTTAGACCAACCAACAATTCTACTCCTTCAGTTTCTTTTCTCGCGCTTCCCGCCTGTGGGACTCCCTTCCATACACGTTTTCCTGACGGCAACAACTTCCAAGAATTTAAATGCAAAGTCAATTCCCATCTCTTATCCACTTGACTCCAGTCATCACCCTGCGTATCTTGTTCTTTTACTTTCACTCTACCTTCATAAATGTCTTCACATTTATGTTCCCATCCTTCTCTTGCCCTTTCTCTTTCATTCCTGTCTAAAATTTTAACTCTCTTATGTAGTTCCCTGCACATCAGTGGCGGTACCGCCTTGATTGGGGTGAAATATTAAAAAAAAATATACATATATATTCAGTCTATGGAATTATCAGCACCCCTCTGTTGGACGAGATTTCTTTTGTCTTGTATCCTCTGCCTATGTGAGGAAATTGTCCAGCATTCACTGCCATATAGGATTGGTGTTATAGAAAATACATCACTCTTTTCTTTGTAATGAAATACACGTCGGCACATTGTTCTACAAATTTTTTTGAGCCGTGTACATCTGTTCCGACGTTGTTCAGATCTGTCTAGATAGCCTTTACGTTCAACTTCGGTTTGATTAAAATGCCTCTTGTGACTTTGATCACCCCCACCACTCCCGCCCTCTGGTTGAAATATTCCTTTAATAACAACGTGATATGGCAAACAACAACAATTATTTTAAATAACTTAGACGTTGGCTTTATTTATCAAAATGGTCGCATAATCTGAATTGTCAATTCTTCATCTATAGTCTATATATTTTCGCTTTTGCAATCGCTTCGTAAATTTTGTTGACTGAAAAATCCGAAAATGTCACCAAGAATTTTTCTAGAAAACTAGAGTAGACAGCGTTGTGACAGAAAATCTCCAAATTATCTTCTGCCCAGGCTTACAGCCACAATACTTTGAAGCATCGGTTCCCGTATGATCACCAAAGATAAGCAAAGTCGAGTCTGAGCAGTACCTATATGGATGCCTGCCTGGGAATGGCAGGCACTGTACGTTTGGATGTACGTGGTGTGTAATAGATAACGGTTCAGAATTAAAAGATACGAGTTCTAATTCTACTCGAGTTTTTTATATTCCCTTGCGTGCAAACATGCTTGCGAGATGTGTGAATCCACTGTTTCTGCCTCTCAACTATGGGTTAATTAGAAAACAGATATTCGTAAATCATTATCTTCAAAAATAGTTTTACACTCTACAAATATTTTATGTATGTGTGTATGCCGCATTCACCCTAGTCGGGTTGAGCCGGCTTCCTCCCTGACGGAGCAAGTCTCATTGGGATTTGTTTAAGGGCAGGGTCCCAAGTCCTACCCTGTTATTTAACCCATAACTGGAGGGAAAGGACGGATTAATACCTTTCCCAAGGGTACCAGCGCGCAAGTGACTGCAGGGCATTCAACTGGAATTCAAACTCGGCTCACCGATTTCTCTTTCCGAGCCGATATCCACTGCACCACAACGCACATCCATCACAAATATTTTATGGCTTTAAATAACCTGTAAAAACATCTTTCTATAGAACCACATTTCTTTTTCCCCTCGTATTCTCTGGATATATGATTAGATAATAAGTTACGCGATATTTTAATTTGTTTCAGTATAGCCTGTGAATGTCAAATTCTTCAAACCCACTCTCTTCCTTAGATATTTTTAAAATTTTAGCTGTCTCTTTCTGATTGTAAGAAGTGTCCTTTCTGCTTCAATTTTCCTTAAAACTTCGTTATTTACACGTTCAGTCTATGGAATTATCAGTACCCATCTGTCGAACGACGTTTTTCTTGCCTCGTATTTTCTGCATTTCTGAGGAAATTGTCCGGTATTCACTGCCATAGATAATTTGTATTACATATAATTCAACAGTTTTATCTTTGCAATGAAACCTTCCTGCTTTAATTGTATTCTTGTCATCATTCGACACGACTGATTCACATCCTTTTTAACAAAACTTTTCATGCGTTTTCTTTACCCGTGACTTTTTTCGTGCAACCCGTCCGTGAAATCCACGTCGGTACAATGTTTTACAAAATTTTGAGACGTGTACATCTGTTCCGGCGTTCTTCAGATCTGTCTGGATAGCCTTTACGCTCGATTTCGGTTTGATTGAAATGTCCCTTGTGATTTTGGTCACCACCCCACTCACGCCTTCGGGTAGAAATACTTCTTTGACGACCCGATCTTACAAGTCTCTATTCGGCTACTTTTTTGGTAATATGTGGATAACACAGTGGGGAGAAATATGTCAAACTACTTGGAAATTTTATTACAGCCTCTTTAAGTCCCAATAAATGTATTTCCTGGGTTCTCTGATTACTCTTTTGGTTTTTATCATCATTTAAAAAATGAATGAATGTTTAATTCATAAAATCTGAATTATTTATAAATGGAACTGTGACTATATGTATGCGTGTGTGTGTCCGTTAACTATAGACTCCGAAATGGCTGAACCGATTTTCTTGAAAAATTACACAGTTGTACTATAAGCGTCTGTGAGTGTTCGTAGCTAGCTTTTGTGTCGAGGTACCCCGATAAATATCGAAAATCGATAATCGAAAAAATCGGGTTATAAAAATAGTGGTCCAATTTTAATCAAATTTGATACACTCATAGGGAAAGACATAAGAAACGATATTCAGAAGTTTCAAGGTTGCAGTTCTTACAACAGTGGAGAAAATTTTATATCGATACCAGGAAATCAAAATTTGACTTACATCCATTCATTTTTCTTTCAGTCTACGGTTTCGCTTTAACTAGAAACAACTATTGCTTTTTAGTCTTTCGTGCCAACGTCCAAAGAGTCTGAGTTCCAGGACCATGGATTAGTTTTAAAGCTTTTATTATACCCGAGCAACGCCGTGCTATACTGCTAAGCATTGTTAAAGCATGTTAAGTATTAAAAATTTCATGAGGTATAAGAATGGGTCCTGAGGTTATTCTATATAATTACATTCATATTTTTATATATTTTTATAACCATCTCATCCCAAGCGAGGAAGGACTGACACGGGTTTCTGTATAAGAAAAAAAAAACAAGATAGAGGGGATGTCAAAGAAAGGATAAGAGCTGGATGGGAATCAAGAAAATAAAAGATGGCAATTGATATTGCATTTAAACCTTTGAAGATCGTAGTTATCAGGGAAGCAAGCAAACGGGAGCAAGTTTCACAAACTGAAGTGCGAGAAAAGAAAGTATCAGAGTAGAAGCGGCGGTTACATTTAACTATTTAGATAGCAAATGGATGGGACCGAAATGCCAATCTAGTAGCCCGCGTAAATACATGTAGTCGGTGAATCAGGTAAAAAAAGCTCGTCAGTGAAGTTGCTACGAAAATAATTATAGAAAAGACAGACAGAAACCACATCACGTCTGGAGTTAGGAAATATACTTTAGTCACTTTTTGGAGAGAACAAATAGAGCTCCAATTTTTCCTGTCATTTAGCTGGAACCAAAGTGTAGTATCAGTTCCAATTTTATCTGCCGTGTTTCTACTTAAGCACAATTTAAGAAAAAAATAATTTGTCTGCTCCATTCTTGCCAGGAAGTGACTATTTCTTCTATGCTCCGTGTCCTTTCAGGACAAGGATGATTATGACTCTGCACAATACCCTAGCTACACCAATAGTCGCCTCTTTGTTCCGCCATCCATTCAGTAGCCCAGGTAGGTGCCTTACGGTCTTCATCTACCATTCTTCCTCTAGATATACCCTTTTTCTTACCATTCGCTTTAATACTTCCTCTTTGCTTACTATCTACGTCCATGGAATACTCAGTATCCTTCTGTAGAACCACATTTCTGTTGCTTTCAGTTTTCACTTCATCTTTGAGAAACTTGTCCAGCATCAACTGTCAAACAGTAAGATTAATATTACATGCATTTCAAAACTTTTTTGTTTCTAACAAAATTTTTCTGTTTTATGTGACGTGTCCCCTAAAAGCGTAAATGATCATAAGTCTCTACTTCTTCCTGTCTCTTGTAGCTCTAAATAACTTTTGTCCTGTTATTTCTCCGAAACCTTTCCCTGTCATCCATTTGCCCATTAATTATGTTTCTCCTTGTCTCTTTTTCCCGCTATCCACCCCGTGAGTATCAGATTCTCCAAACCCACCATCCTCATTACGAGTGCCAGTAATTTCAGATGTCTCTTCCTGATGTTTAGCATAAGTTACTTTTTCGGTTCCATTCTCTCCAAAACCTCGTCGTTACTCACATGTTCGGTCAGCACCCTTCTGTAGAACCACATTTCCGTCGCTTCGAGTCTTTCCTTCATCTTTGAGAAAATTGTCTAGCATTCGCTGTCATATAGGACATATATTACGTAACAGTCCAGTACCCATTTTTGATACCAAGGAAATTTTCTTGTCTCTCGATATTCTACTCAGTTTTTCAAATGCGTCATTGGCCATGTCCATTCGCCTTCGGATCTCAGAGTCACACTTTTTGTCCTCTGTTAGAACACTTCCCAGGTATTTAAATTTCTGTACCTTCTTGATTTTAGTATTCCCGACCTGTAATTCGCATTTTGGGCTTCACACGAGACCGATTTAACGTGTGGTGCCCATACGCCTGCATATGGGTAAATATAAACAATTGTCATATTAATGAACAATGCCTTAGAGACACTCTTGGCTAATTAATTGAAACAACTGCTTTAGTTTCCTTTCTTTCACCATACGACCAGTTTTAGACCCACTGGAGTCACAGGGTGTAATCGATTTCTATTTTTTCTTCAGATTAGATCATTTGCATGAATCCATTTTCGGGGTGTATGAAGAAATTTGTTTGGCCTTGAAAAAATATAACGCCATCCGTGATTGCATCAGATTTTTATCACGCGTAGACACTAATGTCTCGACTATCGATTAATTGTGCTACGGCTATTGTCTGCGATGGACGTGACTTCAAGAAAAAGTGCAAAAATTGTAACGCTGTACGAGCACACTGACAAGCTTTACAGAGAGATCACGGATATTGTTGGTGTAAGCTTTTCAACTGTCAGTCGTGTCATTAAGGCAAAGAAACAAACTGAATCCATCAGTACAAAACGTAAATGAAAATACGGTCGGAAAAGAAAACAACACCGAGAGACAACGTATACCTGATTAGGGAAAGTGTGAAAAATCCTAATAAGACAATATTCGTTTTGTTGTAGTTAATTTGCATACGCATTCATTTTTCAAAATTGGTCAGAATGGTCCGATGCTCTTTTTGTGTATTTAGACTTTCTTCATAACACCTAAAGCCGAATCAGCAATATTATTGTCCCTGATTTGGCGTCTTGCCATCAGTCATTTCCTCACCGTCGTAAAGTTCTTTGTGTATTTTCTATAAATAGTTTCATGGTAACTATATGGATAAGGTCGTTGTTATGGTACCAATATTTATGAATTTAAGCGCAGTGCTAGGTCTCATCAATTTACAGACGTAAATTTACTAGATGTAACCGTAAGTTCTACGCTAACCATTTCTTTTCTCGAACTTCTCACTTGTGGAACTCCTTCTCTTGAGTTTTGGCTTTCCAGTCAAATTTGATCTTTAAAAATTTAAATGCACATCGTCATCGCTTTAATTTTTCTATTCTTCTTGTTCTTTAATAATGCTTCTGTTTTATAATTATTTCATACCTAGTAACCCCTTGTGTCTTCGTAGCTTTACTACCTTGCGTGAGGTGATTTCGAATAAAAATAGATAAAAAAGAAATAATAATAATAATAATAATAGTGATAATGGTCGTGCCGGAGAAGGTGTAAAAGTGATGGTGGTGGAATTTAATAAGTAAAAATGATTGACGAAAGGAAGTGTTAGCGGGATAGGACGATTTAATACCATTTGCAAAGAAGAAATCATGAAGTAAAATCTAAGAGTAAATTATGACTTTGTGATTTCTTATTTCCTGGCCTGTCTCAATTTTCACTTGAAAACGTCGATTAAACATAAAATCCGTTCATTTTAAAACGTCCATACATCATCCTGTATATTGGAGAGGAAATATGAAATTTTAGGTTTGCCTAACGTCGTGTCTAGCCGTGTTTTTACCATCATCAACATCGTTATCATCATTACATTATGATGTGCTTGGAAAAAAGTTTCCAGCGTTTTATTTAAATAAAAATAAAACAAGCAAAGAGAGCGAGAAAGAATTTTTCCACAAACAATATTTTTTCTACTTTTTCAAGCTTGTCATAATCGGTGGTCCTCAATGGAATCGGAGTAAGTTTTTTTCATATCTATTAAAACGACTACTACTATAAAATTAATTATAATAAATGTGTATATTATTATTATTATTTTATATATTCAGATTCCGCAGCAGAACTGTTTGATTCGTTTAACGGCACATCAACTTCTTATGGGTCATTTAATGTCAAAATTTAATTTTCTTGTGAGTTTCAGTATTTTTTCTTTTTACAAACATTTTTGTTGGTAATTGTTTTTTTATACAAATATAATAATTTATTTTTGTATTTTAAACCCTTACCTTCAGTTTTTATCTATACTTCTAAGATGAGCCAGTATTTAAATTATTTACCCTGTTCGGACTGTTGATCTCATCTTTATAGCCATATTTACGACATTTCGGTCGTAGTACATGCTGACCTTCTTCAAGTGTTAGGAATTTTGAACCGGGCCCTATTTCTATCTATAATAATTATTGTGTTAAATTCATTCCTTATGTGATGCCACTTCCGAATGCCATGTAGCTATCCCTTTTTAGCTCAACTCTCACCACTGCTGTAGCCAGGTATCGAACTCACAGCTCTTTAGTTAAGTCACTGGAACTAACCAACGCCCATATCCAGTGGGCCATGTCTGTTGCGTTCACTGCTGCACAAACGTTCTTAAGAAAAGACATGACACGGATTGTCTACCTCTTCTCTCCAGTTATCATGTAAAAGGCAGAGTAGACAGCGTGTGTAGCCTTGCTTGTCAACCAATATAAGATGAGAAAACTTTAAATTACGAACAGTCAGTTTCTCAAAATTAAAATAGTAATTCACTGATGATCAAATAAAAGAATTTGTGGAGAGACATGATCGTATACGTACTGAATGGACATGGGCTTAAAAATGTGATTTTTGTCTGAAACAGAAAATAAACAGTAGCATAACTTCAAGAAATCTCTTCAGTATTTTAGCAGATTTAACTGTTGTTGGTGGTTTGGACCCCACGATTATTTTTTTTAGATTTCTTCAGCTCAATATGCCAAATACAGGTCGGTGATACTCGAATCAAGCAGGTACAAACATTTAAATACCTGGGAAGTGTTATAACAGAAGACGGATAGTGCGATGCAGAAATCCAAGGGCGAATTGGAATGGCGAAGGAAGCATTCCAGAAGTTGAGTAAAATATTAAGAAACAGGACAATTTCACTGGAAACAAAGAGGAGAGTACTGGATTGCTATATGTTGTCAGTTCTTCAATATGGCAGTGAATGCTGAACAATATCATCAAAGATGAAGGAAAAACTTGAAGCAATTGAAATGTGGTTCTACAGAAGGATGCTACGAATATCATGGATCGAGCATGTGAGTAATAGTAAGGCTTTGAAAAGGATAGAAACAAAAAAGAAATTAATACTGAGCATCAGAAAGAGACAGCTGAAGTTCCTGGGACATGCAATGAGGAAGGAGAGCTTGGAGAACCTGATACTAACAGGTCAGATATAGGGAAAGAGAGACAGGGGAAACCAACGGATGACATATTTGAAGAACCTAATAAGGTGGATGATGGAACGAGGGTTGGATGGTGTACAGGAGAAGGCTTGCTAAGAGCCACCAGGGATAGGGAGATGTGGAAAGCCATGATCGCCTACGTCCTGATGGGACAGAGCACATAAAAGAAGGAAAAGAAGAAGGTGAGCTTCAGATAGTGGTCCAGCTTTTCGTAATTACTGTATTATCACAGATATCAATCTTGAATTATGTTTTTGCTTGTTTACCATATTTCACCGTTGTATTTTAGAGTCCAAGAGAAAATTATGTTTCTTTTGTTTTCTATGGCAGGTTCTCTTTTGCGCATGTACGTTTGATTTTATTTTTAGATGCTTTAACTGTGAATGCACTTCATGTCTCTATCACGAATATCGTTACACATTAGAGTCGTAAGGGGCACCTAGGGCGGAAATATACTACCCCCGAATCCTCCAACCGCGGAATACCAATTCCTGATTGGAACACCGAACAATGCTGGACTCTCGCTATATTATCAGCATTTGCTTTTTCTGCCTACATTTACATATTTACAAATTAAACTAAGAAAAATTGACTAGTAAAAAAATAAAACTTTTCACCGACTTTAACATCATTCTGGTGTCATTTTCTCCCGTAAAACTGCGAATTTGTTTTATTCATGCTAAGTTTCAAAAACAAAATATATATATATAATTCACTATTTTCTATCTACAATAATAAATGTGTTAAATTCAAGTTTTTATTAAAAAAAAATATCTCAAATTGATATTAAAAGCTGCCTCAAGATATATTTCCGACATAATATCTCTAATTTTTATTTAGATACATTGCATTTATTTTCTAGTTATTTAACTTTATTGTATATGTTCATGATTAGGTTACAATCAATTGAATATTTTACAGAATGTGTTGGGTAAACTGCCGCCATTTTATATTTTTTAGCTTCGCACTTACGTGATATTTGTTTTTGACTTTGTTGACTTTGTGGTACAGTAGATATCGGCTCGGAACGAGAAATCGGGGAACCAAGTTCAAATTCCAGTTGAATTCATTGCATTCACTTACGCGCAAATACCCTTGGGGAAGGTATTAATCCGTCTCTTTCTTCCAGTTATGGGTTAAATAACAGGATAGATTGGGTTCTATAGCCTTGGCTGGCAACCAGTCTACCGCAGAAAGCAATGGCAACCTACTGCGGGATAATCTTCTGCCCAGTCAGTCATGTCGAGACATGATCGCCCAAGCGTGTATCACGTATGGCACTTAACTGACTGACTGAATGTAGAGTATAGTAGGTTCACCGTCGGTAAGGAAAAGAGCACCATGATGCAATTCACTCCGCCAGAAATTTAGAAACGGCATGCTGAACTGCTTATCTACGGCTATATCGTGTTGAATACACCGGTTCCCGTCCGATTACCGAAGTTAAGCAACATCAGTCAGTACTTAAATGGGTGATTATTTGGGAATACCAGGTGCTGTAAATGTAAGGACCAAAAATGGTCCACCATTCCTCCAGGTTTGGGTGTTGGGTGAAGGGCTAACAACCCTGCCCCGTAAAAAATAGTTTGTTAAAGAAACAGCAACAAAAAGTTGCTGCCCTATGCACTATCTGAGTGTGATGGATAAATGATGATGATGCTGAACTGCTTGGCATTCGCACCGGAAGCTATAATACGAACATTTCAGAGTGTTTGTGTGTCAATCTGAGGATAGTGCTTCGGAAAGAGTTGGATGGGTCTATTTTTTTTAATTACGATGGTGTTTAGAGGAAACACTACTGATGGCCACGTTATACCGCTATCCATGTTCCCACTGGGCTGCAGATACTATTATCAACATTTCTTGAGCAGCTAGTGCTGCTGCAGATCAAGAGTGGTTGCTGCAAGAGCCTATATCTGGATACAGGACTCTGCACAGATACTATTATCAGCATTTCTTGGGCAGCTAGTGCTGCTTCAGATCAAGAGTGTGGTTGCTGCAAGAGCCTATATCTGGATACAGGACTCTGCACAGATACTATTATCAACATTTCTTGAGCTGGTGCTGCTTCAGATCAGAGTGTGGTTGCTGCCATGACTATATCTGGATACAGGACTCTGCACAGATATTATTATCAAAGCATTTCTTGGTAAGCTAGTGCCTCCAGATCAAGGAAGAGTGTGGTTGCTGCAAGAGCCTATATCTGGATACAGGACTCTGCACAGATACTATTATCAACATTTCTTGAGCAGCTAGTGCTGCTTCAGATCAAGTGTGGTTGCTGCAAGAGCCTATATCTGGATACAGGACTCTGCACAGATACTATTATCAACATTTCTTGGCAACTAGTGCTGCTTCAGATCAGAGGTGTGGTTGCTGCAAGAGCCTATATCTGGATACAGGACTCCTGCACAGATACTATTATCAACAGTTTCTTGAGCAGCTAGTGCTGCTTCAGATCAAGAGTGTGGTTGCTGCAAGGCCTCTAATGGATACAGGACTCTGCACAGATACTATTATCAACATTTCTTTGACATTGATTAACCTTCAGATCAAGAGTGTGGTTGCTGCAAGAGCCTATATCTGGATACAGGACTCTGCACAGATACTATTATCAACATTTCTTGAGCAGCTAGTGCTGCTTCAGATCAAGAGTGTGGTTGCTGCAAGAGCTATATGGATACAGGACTCTGCACAGATACTATTATCAACATTTTCTTGACAGCTAGTGCTTCAAGGAGATCAGAAGTGTCTAAGTTTGTAAAGACATCATGGATGCAGGACTCTGCACAGATACTATTATCAACATTTCTTGAGCAACAGTGTAGCTACAGGATCAAGAATTGGTTGCTGCAGAAAAATTTGTATCTCCTCTGGATACAGGTTTTCCTTTTGAATCCTGTCTCAGCATTTCCTTTGAACATTCTTTGTGTGCTGCTTCAGATCAAGAGTGTGGTTGCTGCAAGAGCCTATATCTGGATGCAGGACTACTGCAGATACTATTATCAACATTTCTTGAGCAGCTAACGCTTCAGATCAAGAGTGTGGTTGCTGCAGGCCTATATCTGGATACAGGACTCTGCACAGATACTATTATCAACATTTCTTGAGCAATAGATAACATCAGATCAAGAGTGTGGTTGCTGCAGACTCTCCTGGTTGGGACTCCTGGAGGCCTGTCTATCAACATTTCTTGAGCAGCTGGTGCTGTACAGATCAAGAGTGTGGTTACTGCAAGAGCCTATATCTGGATACAGGACTCTCTGCTGGGTACTATTATCAGCATTTCTTGAGCAGCTAGTGCTGCTTCAGTCAAATTCTGGTTGCTGCAAGAGCCTATATCTGGATACAGGTCTCTGCACAGATACTATTATCAACATTTCTTAAGGAGGCAATGGTGCTACTTCAGATCAAAGAGTGTGGATTGTACCCACAGGGCCTATATCTGGATACAGGACTCTGCACAGATACTATATCAACAACATTTCTTGAGCAGCTAGTGCTGCTTCAGATCAAGAATGTGGTTGCTGCAGAGCCTATATCTGGATACAGGACTCTGAATGCTATTATCAACATTTCTTGAGCAGCTAGTGCTGCTGAGATCAAAGTGTGGTTGCTGCAAGAGCCTATATCTGGATACAGGACTCTGCCTTTCCATACCATACAAGCAGCAGAACACAGTCAACTACCTAACTCCACAGACTGCAAACCCCTTGATTATTATGCGTGGTGTACAGTTCAGCGATAGGCTAACAAAATTCCTTGTGATACCAAAGATAAACTGAAGACAAGGATTAGGACAGTATTCATCAATTTAAACAAAGTGACAGTAAAGAAGACATGCAGATGATTCTGAAGTCGTCTCGACTGGAGGCCGTGGTTGATGCCAATGGTGATTTCAAGATATTTTTGTGTAGTTTTGGTAAATGTATCTCTAAAAATGAGGTGACATAATGTTTTCATTTTGGTTTCATTTAGAGGCCAAATGATCCCACACACTCTGTATTTCCGCTAAAATGAGATTTCAGTGTTATTTTTACTGTTGCCTAAATTTGACAACAATTTAACCATCTCACCCTGTATATCTGTTAACCATCTTAAGTAATGAGACCATTCTGAAGAGATGGAGGAGATTCCGAAATCGTCTGGAGGCCATGAGATTTTATTGAATAAATTTACTTTTTACTATTTCACTATATTTTTGTTCAATTTTAATAAATATATCGGTTGTCAGTGTTATTTTCATTTTTGCATCATTTAGATGTCAAATTATCAATCGAATTTGTATATGAATGATTCCTTATGAAAATTGAGCTTTAGTAGAGTTCTTGTTCGCATCATATATTCCAGGTGGGTGGGTACAAGACACTTGCTTACAGCTTTGAAGTGAATATCTAATACCCAAAGATATTAAAACGTAAGTGAATTTAGAAAATACGACAAGAATTTGAACTCGGTTTTCCGATTTTTCAATCCATCCCGTTATCCGTCACTCACTTGTGCCTTCATAGATATAAATTGTCATCGTGAGATGGTTTCCTATTCGGTTCTTCATGGTGATCCTGGTTGTTATTTATAAATTCCGTTGACAGGTGTTTTCTTCGGCTTTCTTCAGTTTTTTTTTTTTTTTTTTTTTTTTGTCGTCGTACCTTTTGGAATTTCAAACTTTTTTCTCACCCCACGCTTTCCTTGATTAGGTGAACATTGCACTCAGTAAAATGCCATACATGCTTGGGTGATCATGTCCCGAATGAGACATGACTGATTGATAAAAGGTGTTCTCGCAATATGTTGCCATGACTTTCTGCGGTAGGCTGGTTTCCAGCCAGGGCTATACAACCCAATCAGTTCTGTTACTTAACCTACAGCTTGAGGGATGTGACGGATTAATAGCTTTCCTGGGGGTATTTGAGCGTAAGTGAATGCAATGAATTCAACTGGAATTCGAACATATTTCTCGTTCCGAGTTTATATCAACTGCCACAAGGCACTTCGAAAATTTACATAAGTTAAAAATAGGATTAAGTAGAATTGCTTATCGTCCAGATCACACACCCTTTCGGTCTTTTGAAAAGGAGTAGGGATTTTTTCCCTTGTTTTCTATTAGGCTTCCGATTCGTCTGATAGGATTTTCATTCTCTTTTGAACGCCCCTTGTGTGTTAGTGGCATTAGCGCCTTGCTTAATGTGAATTGATGATAAACTTACTCACCAGTTTGGTTCAGATTTGAATCGCTTCTCCGTCTCTCTTTTTCTCTCTCTCTTTTCTATGCTGGTTTTTCTGGACCTGATTCTGAGGGTATTTTACCCGTGTAAAAGCCCAGATTATACTCAGGGTTATTCTAGTTATATATCTGGCATATAAGCAATGCCAGTTACACCCTGATTATATCCACAGATGATAGTTGGGGATACTATGGACTATGGAGTTTCACACGTCCGCAGACATTTCTTGTGAGAATTTCTACAGCCAATTTCAATTCCTAGATATCGATAGATTTTGGTCAAAATGGCTTAAGACTTGTTATTTTCTATAAAATTCTAGTTAAGAAAGCTGTATTTGATAACGGATGTACGTTGTGGTGTAATGAATATCGGCTCGGAATGGGAAATTGGCATAGGCAAGTTCGAACTCCAGCTAAATTTGTTGCATTCATTTACGCACAATTTCCCTTGGGAAACGTATCAATCCATGAGATAAATAGCCTTGGTTGGCAACCAGATTTCTGCCAAAAAAATTGGCAACCTACTAAATGTTCTGCCTAGTCAGTCATGTCTTTTTCGAGACATGATTGCCTAAGGGTGTATTACTTATGGTATTTAACTGACTGAATTTTGTTGATAGTATTAATAAAATGTTTAAAGAGTGTGTTTAGTTTCGACTTGTTACTTTTATACACCGCGGTATGAAGTACCCTCACCCAATCAACTACTCAGAGGATGCTTTCACGGTTACTACATTATTAACCCATTCTCGTTTAGACCAAACAGTTATCTTCCCTACATATTCAATTAAATTTTTCCTCTTACTATTTTGCCCCTCTACCTTGAATGGCCTTATACATAATGATCATCATTGTGCAACAAATAACGATAGATACTGCCAAGATATATAACTACCTTTTTAGTGAAAATCCCCAGGACAATTCTGCAATAATTTCCTGACCTTTTTACGCACTTCTCAGTTTGGTCCTGGTTATGACGCTAAACTGCATCCAGCAGCAAGGATTGGGAGGTTGTCAGAAGCATGGAACCACCTATTAATAGCTGTTGTTCTCAGGTTCCACCTGTTAGGGTCCCAGCCATGGGCAAATAGTTACGCCCCCCCCAAACTGGGGTCAAAACACTATGAAAGTATAAAAAATATACTTTTATAAAAATATATATATACAAATAGACTTTTATAGAAAAATATATTTTTAAGGGAAATTATTACCAACAATGCATTTTTGAAAGAAAAAAAATTATTACCGTAGCACATTTCTGAAGAAAAGAAATTATTGCTCTAACACATTTTTGAAGGAAAAAATGATTACCAGCAATACATTTTTGAATAGAAAACTACAAGACATCTTCGGTTTTCTAAAAATATAAAAAATAAAAATAAATTTTTCATCAAAATCTACTTAAATCAACCTTCTTACTATAACCAAAAACTAAAAAAATATCTTAAAATCTTACTTTTTGGCATTAAATAACCAACAGAAGTTGATATGCTGTTAAACAAAACTCCAACTCAAACTTCCCATTTTTTTTTTTTTAACAGGAGTGGAGTGTATTCCTTGTTTTTTTTTCTTGGGGGATTGGGTTTCCGTTTCCTTTTAAAGTCTGCTTTCACACTATTCTTCTAACGTCTCTAAAATATTTTTCACTATATAATTTTCAATTCTAGATTTAGCTGGTGTCTTAGTTGCATAGCTCTCAAAATTTCACTTCTTGAGCTTTCTTGTGCTAACGCAACACCACAGAGTATCCCATACCTCGTGAGTCTCTTTGGGCTTGTATTGTGTAAAAATTAATCAAAGAAATAAGTAAAAGAAAACCTCCTCGAAAGTAGAAACGGTGGAGTTGATGCACCGCACCATAGTACGGAGACAAGACAGAGGATAATAACAGGTACTACACTTTGATCCCTGACTAAAACCTGAAAAAATACATGTTTCTATTTTCCCGTGAAGAAACGAGAACGGTCAAAATTAAAATTCTGATGAAGTCTCACACGCTCAATTTCACAAGATTAACCTTGAGAAAAGCAAGAATCTAAATCACTATGCCTCCATCTACTGGTTAAATAGTAGTGCTTTTAGAGGAAACCAGTCTTAGAAAAGAAAATCTCTGAATTGGAACTGGTCCTAGAAATTGCTGCTTTTTGCTCTTATCTTGCCAGTGATTTCGATTTTATTCTTGATTGTTCTTGCATCGCTTTTTTTTTTGCAATTTCAAACAATGTATTCACTTCGCTCTATTATTTTAGAATAATTTATTCTATCCTATATATATATATATATATATTCATTTATTTGATTACAATATGATCAACAACTCATGATTTACATAATGAAATATCCCACTACCAAATAATCATTATATTGATTTGTAATAAAACAGATGTTACAAACATGTTACAGATGTTAATAAATTATAGAAAAACGGATATCCTAATTATTTAATCAATATTTGTTGGTTACTATCAATGTTAATATAGTAACGTTTTCCAACATTTTGTACAGTTAAGTATGGATCGTTAAAAAAGTGACCGCAAAGGGAGTCTTAAAACAAATTTTCCAGCATTCTGGTCTTTTCTGTAGGCATGGGTACTGACAGCTCAGACCAAAAAACATCCTCTACCCAAGGCACGTCACTGCCTTATTTAAAATAAAATAAAATATAACCATATATATTTTTTTATATTTTGGGTCCAGTGAATTGTTTTCGACGAAGTCATTTGATACAGGTTATTTTTTTGTACAGTGATGTGGAAAACGAGGAAAAAGCAGTTGTATATTTACGCCAACATTTATATGAAGAAAAGAGTTGTGAAATTCGGGTTAAAGTTGTTTTCTGACGATACGATGTTTGAAGGTTTTTATGTAAGGAAGAAGCTTATTCTCTTTGCCGACGACGAAGTTGATGAAGAAAAAGATTGTGATGTTAATTGAGAGTAATCTCCGACGAAAATGACTTCTGAGTTGCAAAGTTTCAATAATCATCGCTCTTGAAGTTTTAATCATCTTCGTCCAGCATTCGTTCAGCATCGTTGGCCCCGTGAATTGCTGCAGAAATATATACCCGATGAAACAGTGATATATAACATTATTTCCGTTTTAGGGGCAAGTCACTTGTGTTTGTTTTTTATTTTATGTTTTTATGTTTTTCGTTATCACGGCACAGAAAAAAAAAGAAAAACAGAAAAATAACGCTGGACGGTCACGACAAAGACATCAGGAAAAAACTAATAAGGTAGGTGACAATTTTTTCGTTTGCCTGTGGAGGTACTGCTCGTTTTTTGTTTTTTTTGTCTTTTTGTTTTGTTTTTATTATAAAGTTGCTGGTTCATCTGAGAACTGCTACGGATCAACATGCTTTTGTAGGCGTGCAGTGTCTGACAGTGGAATTAGTGAGGTTATTTTTTTTTCAAAACATTTAAGAAAAGTGGTCAGCACATACAGATATATAAAAAAAGAAAGAAAAAACAAAATTTATGGGTGAGTAGAGGAAATAATAGTCAGAGGAAATAGAGCTTGAGATCAGTCGTTCTGAAAAATGAAAACATTTTTGTTCTATTCTGGTCGTTAAGATCGATTTCGGCCTCGATCAATGTTTGAAAGTTGAAAGCGTTTATTGGAATTACCTCCTATCACCCCTTTGAAAAAACATAAGAAAAGTCGTTCTGTGAAGTTATTTAAAGGTTTAATGAGGAAAATAATATATATATATATATATATATATATATATATATATATATATATATATTAATCATTTCACCCCAAGCAAGGCATTCCACTGCCACTATTGCGCTTGGGGCTACATAGGGGGAGGTAAATAGAAAGAGTGGTTAGATATAGGAAATGTCAGAAGGGGGGTGATAGATAGTTGGGTGGGTGGGAAAAGTGTTTGAAAGAATGGAAGTTAGTTTGTTAGGAGGTGTCTATTGACCTTACATTTAAACTCCTGGAGATTGTAGCCGTCGTGGAAGCAATCATGTGGAAGGGAATTCCACAGTCGGGAAGTGCTAGAAAAGAAACAGTTGGAGTAGAAGTTGCGGTTGCATTTTATCGGTTTCACTGTAAAAGGGTGGGATCTAGTTGCTAATCTAGTATCTCGTGCAAATTCGAACCTAGGGGGCACCAGTGATCTAAGTTCATCAGAGCAGATGGTTGATATCAGTTTCGGATTGGTCTTATAACGGATAGAGAAGGAAAAAAGTTAGACATGCATTGGAAGATTTCTTGTGGATTAAGTTGTTGAAGAAGAGAACAGCGCTTGAAAAATGGGATTAGATTAGCTTCCTAATAGCATTTTGGGTAGTAGTAAGCAGTCCATTGGTAAACTTTCATTAGAGAAGACGTACGCAATTACATTAATTTGGTTGGGAGTTTAGAGCTACGAGGTTATCGAGCTAATCATCCTTTCGAAACATGTGCCAATATCATCAGTTAAAACAGACCTTAGATTGTTTTCTTTGTTTTTTTTTTGTTTCGTCTTTCGTTTGGTTCTTATGTTGTTCCACAGAGTTGTTGAAATATTATGCACTGCGAGAATTAGCAAATTTCTGTGCCAAGTCATCGTATGTTTGTGATTTAGAAAATTCTATGCTTAATGAAAACCCGAACAGGGGTCACATAGATATGTGAGGTATTTTACCTGGTGTCAATTTGATATTGAAGATGTGGTCAACGTCCACGACAATGGTTGTGCACCGGAGATGTCTGTGGGTGTGGTGAAATTCCAGCAGAGAAGAGAACGGACAAGAGAAAGAAAGAAAAAAAGATGTCCAGACATCGTTTGTTCCAGCATCGTTGGTCCCGTGAATTGCTGCAAAAATATATACCCAGCGAAACAATGGTATGTAAAATAGATAGATAGATAGATAGATAGATAGATAGATAGATAGATAGATATAAATTAGTAGATTTATTTTTAAGTTGACGTTTTTTATTAATGCAAATAGTGTTATGGTCGACACTTTGTATCTGAATCAGACGTCCCATTTTTATTTATTAAATAAATTTTAATTACGCTATCGGTCTTTCGAGAAATCTTATTAAAGATAAAGTATTCTCTAGCAGAGATCAAACCTGTGTCGTCTTTTGTTTAATCTGGTTGAAGAAGATGGGCTTTCTGTAAAAATAGAAAATATAGATAAGCTTTCTCTGGCATTCTTCGTGGCCGAGTGGTAAAGAAATCGAATATAGAGATGGTTTATCCTACTAATGGATGTGCAGTAATCTCAGGTGTCAGTTCTGTACTGTCCGATCAGAAGTGGTTCCCTCAGACCGTGTTCTGTTAATGTCAACTGCAGTTTGAGAAGCTTTATGACAGAGCATAAATATTGACCTCTAAGTATGTTCTTAAGATTGTTCATGAAGCATTTAGGCGGCTTGCATTGAGGACGCTAGCCTTGCGTAAGCTCACTATACAGCACCTGTTTCGACAAAAGAGTGTACTCTAAGCGGACAAGTCCTGGGTTTGAGCATAAATTATGTTTCAGAGACAAGGCATCGGATTGGACGACTGGAAGATTTGAGGAGTAAGGAACCACCACGTAATTGTTGTTGTTCTCAGGTTCACCTTGACCCGGGGTAGTAGCACCTGTTCGGGTCCCAGATATGGGAAAATATTAAAACCCCTAGTTCGTTTTAATAATAAAATTACCATCATTTAGAAGAAAATTACCAAAAATATGTTTTAATAGTAAAATTACCAGAAATACATTTTTATCGTAAAATTATCAACAACTTTCATAGTAAACTTATTAGGTTATTACAACAATAATCGCCACTCAAGCTGTATTATTCAAGTATTTTGAAAAATTATTTTAACATAGTATTCACGATATAAATTAATTTCGGCATACATAATACTAAATGTGTGCTCTTTAATACTTTTTAAGTTATTTTCAGACAGAAATATTCTTGAAGCAGAGATGCTCTTAATTATGAACATTACAAAACATGATCTTCGTTTACTTTTCTTGCATGAGTTCAAACTTGAACACAGTCTCTCCTAAAAATTCTGTTAATACCAACAGAGCATGTAGAGATGGGCCCACAAGTGATCGAACAATACACAGGTGGTTCCAGAAATTTCTTCCTGGTGATGAGAGCCTTGAAGATCAAAGAAGGCAGATGATGGTCTTGGCAACGAACGAACAATTGCAACCAGTTGTTGAGCATAACCCAGGCCAAGGTGTCACAAGTATGTCTTAGATGCTTAAATATGTCAGCACTGCAACAGTCTCATGTCATTTGCAGAGTGAAGGTGAAAATCACGATAAATGGGTCCCTCATGATCTCAATGAAAATTAAAAACTTAGGCGCTTTGAAGTGTGCTCGATTCGCTTTTTACGAAACATGAATGATCCCTTTCTTGAACGAATAGCCACCTGTGATGAAAATTGTATCCTTTATGATAAACATAAACGATCAGGTCAATGACTTGATAGTGATGAGTCCTCCAAAATATTTCTCAAAGCCAAAGTTGCATCAGCAAAAGATTATGGCGACTGTCTGACAATCTGAAATTGTTGTTATCCACGACAGATTTCCAGAAGCCAAACGTAGCATAAATACAGAGTTGTATTGCAATCAATTTGCTGAAATGCATGCACGCCTGCCAAAAAAAAAAAAAAAAAATTAGACCTATATGAGCGAATCGAACATTCTGTTACATGATTTTGCGCGGCCACATCTTGCAAGAATGAAGTTGCCAAAATGTACAGACCTGGAATACGAGAATTTACCACATCGTCCATATTTTCCTGATCTTTCAACAACTATTTATCATTTTTAATCTTTTTTCTTTTTAATCATGTCACCCCGAGCAAGGCGGCAACGCCACTGATGTGCAGGGGGCTACGTAAGAGTGAAAAGTTTGGAAAAGAGAAAACCGGAAACCACATCCTAAGCAGGGAACAAGGGATGAGCCTCTTCACCTGTTCAATAGACGTAGGTGGAGTGTGAACCGGACGATAGTTTAGTCTATCTACTCCTATTGAAAAGAAAAAAAAGGAAAAGGAGTGAAAAGATTGGAAATGAGAAAACCGAAAACCGCAACCTAAACAGGAAACAAAGGATGAGCCTCTTCACCTGATCAATAGACGTGGGTGGAGTGTGAACAGGGCTTAATCACATTTTTAAATGGTAAAACTTTTAGGTCGAAATCAAGGGTGGAATCAACTTTCAAAGATTTCGTTGCCTTACAGCCAATAACTTTTTCTGAACAAGGAATAAATAATCTCGTTGATCAATAGCAGAAGTGGATAGATTCTCAAGGCTCGTATTTTCACAAATTTCAGTATATCTACAGTTAATGTTTAAAGAATAAATTATGTTTCTGAAATCGGTCATTATTTTTGTAACAACCTAATAATACCAGCAATAGATTTTTATAGTAAAATTACCTACAATACATTTTATAGTAAAATTACCCGCAATAGATTTTTATAGAAAATTGCCAGTAATACATTTTATAGTAAAATTACCAACAAGATATTTTATAGTAAAATTATCAACGACTTATTTTTATAGACAATTCACAGCAAAGAGTTTTATAGTAAAATTACAAGCAATATATTTTATAGTAAAATTACCAGTAATATATATTATAGTAAAAGTGCTAACCATAAATCGAGGAGCCGAGTCCGAATTCCAGTTGAATTCTTTGCCTTCACTTACGAATGGGAAAGGTATTAATTCATTTCTTCTCTCCAATTATGAGTTAAATAACAGTACAGATTGGGTTCTATAGCCTTGGCTGGCAACCAGTCTACCGTAAAAAGTAATGACAACCTACTGCGGGATAATCTTATGCCCAGTCAGTCATGTTTCTATAGAGACATGATCACCTAAGCGTGTATTACGTATGGTACTTAACTGACTGACTAACAATAAATTTTTATAGTACAATTACCAGTTATACATTTTTATGGTAAAATAACCAGCACTCTGTTTTTATAGCCAGATTACCAAATGTATCTGTTTGTAGCAGGATAATCAATAAAACACTAAAAAGTATAAAAATGCACAAAAAAAAACGCGCAAAAAAGTTAATTATTTGTAGGCACTGAAAACATCTTCCCAATCTGTCTTCAATTTGTGTACCATAAATTATAACTCCATCATTCGAAAATCATTTCGTATATAAACTAACTACAATTGTTTATTCGCTTTCCGTCATTTCGACTTATGAAATGTTTTATAGGAACCTTTCGCTTTTTTAATAGCAATGGAAGCATTTACATAAATTATTCTTGTAATATAGAATTCAGGATTTAATCCAAAGTTTGTTAACAATATCTGGTTGGTTATGGTTAGTGCGAATGGATAATTCTTAATACTGTCAACCAGTGTTTCTCATAATATTACCCTTGGCGAACTCCAGTCTCTTTATTTTATCGTGAATATTTACTGAGACCCATTTTTTTTAGAACCTGTGTTTATTAAATAATTTCATGAGAAATTTGACACCGTCTGCAACAAGTAGATAAATCCTTGGCTTTACAAAACAGACTCTGAGTCTCACAGTTGAACAGAGATTTGTCGTCGAAATCCGACTCCTCCACTTTGTTTTTTAATATGGAATAATCGAGAAACCAGCTTCACACAAAGAGAACGTAGCAGAACTTAGCCGAGATTTTATTATGATCCTCGTCTTTTGCCTGCATATCGGTAATTGCTAACAACACATGCCGCTGTCCTGGGTATGACGATAAACTGCATCTGGCAGCAAGTGCTCTGATAGGGAGATTGTGAGGACCACGGCTTCTGCGCCGATGAACTTAGATCACTAGTGCCCCCTAAATACGAATTTGAACGAGATACTAGATTAGCAACTAGATCCCACCCTTTTACAGTGAAACCGATAAAATTCAGCCGTAACTTCTACTCCAACAGTTTCTTTCCTCGCACTTCCCGACTGTGGAATTCTCTACCAAACGATTGCTTCCCCGACGGCTACAATCTCCAGGAGTTTAAATGTAAGGTCAATAGACACCTCCTAACACACTAACTCGCTCCCATTCTTTCAAACACTCTTCCCATCTGCCCAACCCTCATCCTCGCTATCCTTACTCATCTGTCACCTTCCTCCTGACATTCCCTATGTCTAACCACGCCTTCTCTTTACCTTCCCCTATGTAGCCCCATGCGCAATAGTGGCAGTGGAATGCCTTGCCTGTGGTGAGATGATTAAAAAAAAAAAAAAAAAAACCTCTTACGTTCAGTTGTTCCCAGATCCGCCCTGACCTGTAGTGATAGTACTTGTTAGGGTCTCAGCTATGGGCAAAGAGTTAACCCACACACTGGAATCAAAACACCATGAAAGTATAAAAATAAACTTTATTAGAAATATATACATAAAAATAAACTTTTAAGGAAAAATATTAGCAGCAATACATTTTTGAAGGAAAAAAATTATTACTATAACACATTTTTGGAAGGCAAAAATTATTACGTTAATACATTTTTGAAGGAAAAAATATTACAAGCAAAACATTTTTGAATACAAAACTAGAAGACATCTTAAGTTTTCTAAAATAATAAAATAATGTAACTAAATCAATAAAATAATGTAACTAAAACCTTCTCACTATAACTGAACATTAAACAACTACCTTAAAACCCCACTTTTTTGGCATTAAATAACCCACAGAGATTGATATGCCGTTAAACAAAACTCAAATTCAAACTCATGCCACTGCCTTCTTCCTCCTCCTACCGCTTCTTTTCGCCTCCTCCTTCCTCATTTTTCCTCCTTCATTTCTCACTTCTTCTTCTTCTTCTTCTTCTTCTTCTTCTTCTATTTGCCGTGTCCCTTCAGAATGTAGGCGATCATGCCTCTCACCAATATCCCTTCATTTGTTAGTTGATTTTGTTTAGCGGCATATCAACCACTATGGATTATTTAATGCCAAAATCTAAATATTTTGAACCCAATTTTATGCTTTTAACTACAGGAAAATTTTTCATGCTTTCAAAGAAAACGTATGCAAGGAAAGCTTAGAAAATATGATATTCCCAGGACAGAGTGAAAACAAGAGGGACAGAGGAAAACAACACATAACTTAAATGGATGACGGAAGAGAGTTTAGGAAAGATAAAAAAAAAATTCGAATTGATTAAGAGCTACAAGATATAGGAAGTTGTAGAGAGCCGTGATCCTAAGAGGATATAGCAAATAAAGAAGAATGTTGTAGATGATAAAAAAGATTGTTGGTAATGTTTTTTCTACAAATATATTGCTGGTGACATCATTAGAGAAATTATTGTTTGCAAATTTAGTTGCATTCATTACACACAAATATCATTGGGAAAAGTACTAATCCAATTTTTCTCCCTCCAGCTATGAGTTGAATAGCAAAACAGATTGAGTCTATAGCTATGGTTATATATATATATTTTTTAATCATATCACCTCGAGCAAGGCGGTAGCACCACTGATGTGCAGGGGGCTACGTAAGAGTGAAAAGATTGGAAAAGAGAAAGCCGGAAACCACATCCTAAACAGGGAACAAGGGATGAGCCTCCACCCCTGTTCAATAGACGTGGGTGGAGTGTGAACCGGGCGATATGGCGGCCTATAGTGGAAAAATCTTCTGCCTAGTCAGTCATGTCTCGAAAGACACATGATCGCCCAAGCGTGTGTCATGTATGGTAATTAACTGACTGACTTTATTGTTTTTTTAATCATTTCCCCCAAGCAAGGCAGCCTCACCGCCACTGGTGCGCAGGGGGTTTACACAGGAGGAAAGTGATGAGAAAAAGGGACAGGTTATAGGGCGTGTCAGCAAGTGGGTAAGAGAAGGATGAGAATACTGGTGTGGTGAGAGTGGAGTGGACGGAGAAAAGAGCATGAGAAAAAGGATGCGAGTCAGTGAGATAGGAGATGACTTTTGACCTTATATTTAAATTCTTGAAGATTGTAGCTGTCGGGGAAACAAGTATACGTAAGGGAATTCAACGAGCGGGAAGTGCGAGAAAAGAAGCTGTTAGAGTAGAAGTTGCGGTTACATTTTATTGGTTTCACTATAAAAGTATGGAACCTCGTTGCTAATCTAGTGGTTCGAGTAAATTCATACATAGGGGGCACTAGTTAGTTAAATTCATCGGAGTAGAAGCCGTGAAAGTATTTGTAGAAGAGACAAAGGAAGGCCACATTACACCGGGTAGAAAGTGACTGCATGAGCCGCCAAGTCGGGGTCGATCACATTACAGATTCTCCGTTGAGTTTAGTCAAGAAGCCCGAGGTGAGTAGCAGGGGCACCCGATCAGATGTGGCAGCAGTATTGCTATAAAAATGTATTTTCATATTACTTTTCGTGAATTGTCATTTTGCGATTAAAATGCACTTTTAGATATTTTATTATAAAAATGATAATTTTACGATAAGAATGAATTGTTGGAGATTTTATAATAAAAATTATTTTTGATAATTTTGCTATAAAAATGTATTTTATTGAAATATTATTATAAAGTCATACTGTTTATTTTTGTTTGGGAGTTAACTTTTTTCCATATCTGTGACCCTAAAGATGCTACCGCCCCGTGTGAATGTGCACCTGGAAACAACAGCAGTTAAAAGGTGGTTCCGCGCTTTTTAAAACCTCAAATCTCCCGATTGTAGGCCTTGCTGCCGGATGTAGTTTATCGTTATACCCAGAACAGTCCTTGTAGAGCTTAATATTTTTGCCTATTTGTTATCTTCCATAAGTCTTGTTTCTTCATCTATTTACTCAAGCTCACTAGGTAGTTTATGCAACCGTATCCTCTGTCCCTCTTCCATTTGTCCAGCGAGTATAAAATTTTCGAAGCCTTCTTTCTTCATTATGTATCCTAGAAATTTCAGAAGTCCCTTCTTAAGTCTGAAACACTAAACATTAAAGTTACACCAGAACTAACCATGGGTATATCATACCTTATTTGAAAATCTATAAAAAAAAATCTTTATTTGAAATATGCAAGTACATGCAAGTACTTCAAACTTTGTAATTTGAGTTAACATTAGTAGGAACTGAAGAAATATATGTATGTATTTATGTAAGCAAGTCAGGTAGTGAAAATTGTAATTAAATTTGCGCTATGTACCTATGGTTAGTGTTCTCTGATTAATGTTAAATGTAAGTGATCTTTCTGTTTCTCTAAAATATTGCCATTGCTCACATGTTTGGTCCATAGTATTCTCAGCATTCTTCTGTAGAACCACATTTCTGTTGCTCCAAATCGATTCTTCATTTGTGACGATATTATACAGAAGATTCGTTTTCTACGGTTTATCAACACACTGCAGGTTATTTAAAGTCAGAAAATATTACAGGAGTGTAAGTTATTTTGGAGGTAATAACGATTATAATAATAAACGTATTACAAATTAACGCCGAGAAGTAAATACTGTATCGATATTTTTCCCAAAGGTATTTACACATAATGACGCAACAGGATTTGGAACTCGGTTCTCGGATTAGCATTTTCTAGTCATTGTCAATTACACCAACGCAGAGCAAAGCTTAGAGCAGTATTTCCTTGCGCCCACCCATCTAAGTTATGAACTTGTTCGACGTTGTTTGACTTCGGGGATCTTACGGGAACTGTTGATTCAAAGTCAGTCAATTAAGAGACATGACTGACTGGGCAGAAGATTATGCCATTGCTTTCTGCGGTAGACTGGTTGCCGACTAAGGCTATAGAACCCAATCTTTCCTGTTATTTAACCCACAACTGGAAGAAATAGACGGATTATTACCATTCCCAAGGGTATTTGCACGTAAGTGAATGCAATGAATTCAGCTGGAATTCGAACTCGGCTCCCCGATTTCTCGTTGTGGCTAATTTGAGGTTAATTTAGAGACTTTCAATCAGACCTCTTTCTAAGTAAATTCTTCTAGATAAAATATTCAGATATTTTTATAAGCAAAATTTACGCTGCGAAAGTAAAAGAGAAACATATATATATATATATATATAGACGGACTGCAAAGCTGTAGATGAAGAATTGAAAATTCAGGGCACCTGACCATATATGGCAGCAGTACTTCATGCACGGACGAATGGTTGATTTGTATATATGCAGGATAGATTCAGGCGGAAAAAACATCCTGGTGAGACAAAGTGACCCAACCTTCCTAGCAGTGGATTTAGATACTGATTCAATGTAGTTGTTCCACTTGAGATCAGAAGAGAGGGTAAGGCCGAGGAGGTACAGTATATTGCTCTCGGGGAGACTCACTTGGTCCATACTAATGGGATGCAGGAGAGGTTGCCTGTGATGATTGACAGACAGCAGTTTGGTCTTAGATACATTGAAATTTACAAGCCACTTCTTACAATTTTTTTTGCTATATCTCCAAATCACACAACCTTGTTAGGTACGTTAAGCGTTGCTTTCGTTTTCTCCCTCTTTTCTTCAATATTTCCTCTGAGTGCCAAATTTTCTAGGTCCCCTTTTCTTACAAAGAATGTTACTGCTTCATTCTGATGTCATGTATTGTCTTTTTTTCTTTACATTTTATTTAAAATCTCGGCTTTGCGCACATCCTATTCTCAGCATTCTTCTTTGAACAACATTTCTTCCGTTTCACGTCTATTTTTAAAATGTCCACATTGTTCAACATTCACTGCTATATAGGAAAACCGATATTACTTAACAGTTAAAGTACATTTTGCTTTCTTTCTAACGACATATATATTGTCATCTGCAGACAGATCTGATTCGCCGTATCACAGCTCATCAGTACGATTAGACTCCGATTGCTTTTTTACCCAGGATTGAAACCCGACGAAAATGGCGTCAGTCGGCGACTCTACTCCTGGGCTATGGGCGTTCGGTGGAAGTAGGCAGACTTTTTAGCGCATATCATTATACTCGCCCAATAGCTAGAGCGCATATATATCTATATATATATATGATCAAGCCTATATAACACAGTTTTCGATTTATCGCAATAGCCATGTCTGCTCTGAAATGTATCGTTATGTCAACAAATGTAAACATGTTACGGAAATTAACGAAGATTAACGAAACTTGGTTATAAACAACTGACAATTTGAAATGATTTGTTTGAACATTATCTTTTATCAATACTCGTATTTAAGTAGATATTCTGTTTTTAATTAAACGGTATTAATATATATATATATATATATATATATATATATTCTGTTTTTAATTAAACAGTATTATATATTTATATATTTATATCTACTGGCCTGATTATTTACGATAATTTTTTTTACGAAAATGTGTGTCATTCGGCAGGATTCGAACCTGCAACCCCTATCCACATTTGAACATAGATAATGTTCAAACAAATTGTCGGTTGTGGATGTGTCAATGCACACTGATGAGCTGTGATACATCGAAACAGGCTTGTATGTGGATGACTAATATATATATATATATATATATATATATATATATATATATATATATATATATATAAAGAAACTTTTTAACTATTAATTGTTTATCTCTGCTCTCTCTCTCTATATATATATCGATATATAAGATCGTCATTCGTGGTCGGGTTGTCTAAGACGCGCCAGATCACTTGGTGGCTTCCCCTATGTTGATAGGGGTCACAGGCTCGAATCCTGCCGAATGACACACATTTTCGTAACAAAAATTTATCGTAAATATTCAGGCCGGTAGAAATAAATATGTATTCCTACTTGATTATAAACAGAATATCTACTTAAACACGAGTATCTATCAAAAATAATGTTCAAACAAATTATATATATATATATATATATATATATATATATATATATATATATATATAATCTGTACCTCCAATAATCTCCACCAAAAAAAAAAATAACAGGATAGCATGAAGAAAAAAGTTTCTAAACTTCATAAAAACAAAGTTGTTTTTTTCCGTCAAGATTTCTGTTATTATTAAGAGGAAAAGTCAAAATATTTTTTAATTATTTTTAAAATTTTGGAATCTTTTCTAACACGTTCAAAATTTTGGTAGAAAGTCTTGCTTTTTTCTTTTTTTTTTTTCGTCAATGCGTGAATTTTTACCTGAGTTTACGATGGATGATCTAATCATAGTTAATCGTCTTTGTTTCTGGTGAAAAATATATTAATTTAGAAATTCTTGCCAAAATCAAAAAATAGTCGGATGTTGATGAAACTTTCAGGATTTATTAAAAAATGACTGAAAGTATTTTTAAAGTATTATTTTTAGAAACTTTTGGTAATTTTTTTTCTTTACATCTGTTACCCCCTCTACTTAAATTCATAAAATTTCAAGTAATTAAATACTGCTGTGAAAATTTGTTTTATTAGTTAAACACAGGACGCCTTGGGGAATGTAAATCATTTCTTTTTTCAAACAGTAGCTTTTTTACGAAAATGTGTTCCGAATAAAATAAATAACATGTAACAAAAGTATGACATTATTTAATTAGATAAGCTTTTCACTGCTTTATATTTATATATATATATATATATATATATATATATATATATAATGAATACTTACAAGAACTGTTTACATTTTTTTAAATTTTAATAATTTACAAAGTTTTAAAAATTCTTCAAAGTCTTTTTGTGATTAGGTTATTAAGTGAAGACTATGTTTATTAATCGTAAATTGAAAAGTTTAATACAAATTCTCAAACCAAATGATTTTTAAATAAATTATAATTGTGTGTGTGTGTGTGTGTGTGTGTGTGTGTGTGTGTGTGTGTGTGTGTGTGTGTGTGTGTGTGTGTGTGTGTGTGTGTGTGTGTAGAAAGGTTGTTATTTTTGTTAAGTATGGTGTTTAGTAAATTACCTTTTTGATTAAATGCTTAATGCGTTTAAAGGTTTACAGAAAAAAATCCTTTTTGGCTGTTTCCAATTCTTTATTTTCACTCTTATGTTTTATTAATATGTTTCAAAATTAAACAGAATTTGCGAATCATGTCTTCAAAATTTAAAGGAATTTTTTTCATCGTTTCCTCATTTTTTTCAAAATTTCAAATGAAATCATTCATGATATCTAATGTTTAAAAGATGAATTAAAAAAATGAAAAAGGTTCCATAATTGAACATAAAGATTTGCCCGGTAAAACTTTTTTTATTAAATTTGGAGTATTATCATGTATTGTCATTTTCTATTTAATGTTTGGGAATTACCTAAATGACAATTTAAAAATTTTTACTTTAATTTTTTTTTTTTTTGTGGGTAGATGACGTGAACTAACGCTATTAGGCAAAATTTAAAGAATTAAAAAATGTTTTTACTTATATATTATTTTAAAAAACATTGTATTTTTTATTTTATTTTAGAATACATTTTATTTTTTCAGACATCATCTTCAAACTTAAGGTTATAAGGTAATTAAAATTCAATAAAATATTTGATAATTGCTGAAAATATGTTATTTTTTAATTACTAGGTAGTTAAAAACCAAAAAGAAAATGTTCACTTAAATTTAAATCAATTCTGGTCAACCATACTTAGCTTGTCAGCACGTCTAGCTGACAGTAATCAATTAAAACATCAGAGAAGCTAGTCGTCATTGATTAAGAAATGATTATATACTACATTTCATGCTCGACTCAAGTAATATCTGTTTCAAATCAGATTCATTTAACTTTAAATTTGATAATTTTTCTAAAATAACTTGTCACAGATGTATATTGTATTTTTGCCAAATTTTCAAAACCAAGAATTTTTGTTATAATCATTTCGTTCCAAGTAAGGGCAGCCAAATCGGGACCACTTACACTGCAGTTCCTCCTTTGGATTTGGTCGAGAACCCTGAGATAATCAGCAGGAAAAACTGACCAGATATGGCAACAATATTCAATGCACGGACAAATTGTAGATTTATAATGTGCAAGATGGTCTCTGACGAGAAAAATTTCATGACTCGGCAAAGCAACCTAAATTTCTTAGCAGTGGATGTAGCGATTGATTCAATGTATTCATGACACGTGAGATCGTCTGAAAGAGAGAGGTCGAGGAGGCGCAGGCTATTGTTTTCGGAGAGACAAGTGTGATCCCTATTAATAGAAAATAGGATGGCCAAGTAAGATGGTTAAAAGAGAGAGGCTTCGTTTGTAAGCATTAAAATTTACGAGCCATTTCTTACCTCAACCCAGCACAGATTTGAGTTCCTGTCCAAAAGCAAAATCGTGATCTACTTTGTCAGCCTTGGGAGATTTCATATTGAGATGGGAGTAGATGATGGTGTAATCTGTATAGATTTCAACTTCGGAAACGATTAGATCCGGAAAATCTTTGATAGATATCAGGAAGTGCGTAGTACCTAGGATAGAGCCTTGAGGGACACCAGCGTTCACATGAAAGGATTTGGAATTATGCCCATTCAGAACGACCCTCATTTTACGATTTGACAGAAGCAATTATATTACATCGAACAGTCATCTAGTTATGCTCTAATCCTGTAGCTTTTGAAAAAAAAAAAAGGTTAGGATGACAAAAAGTATCAAATGTTTCCAGATATCAGGCCGCTCATATGAAGAGCCTGATATATGTACTTATATGGCCGTTAGAACATCAGCAGTAGATCTGGCGAAGCAGAAATAATACTGTTTATAAAAAATAATTTGTTGGATGTGAGATGCTGAAACATTGATAATAGCCTCGAACATTTTATCAAAAGGCGGTGAGAGGTCGATAGTTAGAAGGGTCGGCAGGCACACCAGAATTTTTAAAGACAGAGGAGGACTTCCAACAAGCAGGGTAGCAAGAAGTAGCAAGTATTAAAGCTTACAGAGGACAGGAGAAATTTCAGGGGGCACATTTAAAGGACGATGACTGGAATATCGTAACATTCACTTGTTTATGGGACTCAAATTAGAAATATTGTTAGAGACAAGAGAGTGAGGTTATATATCCGTCTAGGAGTGTGGGTAATCCACATGAGTCAAACGTGAGGTTGTAAGAGAATTTGGGAGCAGAGCACCCATCCTTGTCTGCTGAGGATGTGAGAGCCTCAAAATTATTGGGGAATGGAGGGAATGAAGGTTGTTTAGCACAATTTTGCATAGCCTTCCTTAGAACCAAACATGCAAGAATCCTCATTCTGTTTGCAAACAACAGCTTAGTAACATTTAGAACGCGTTTACATTCACGCCGCTTAGATGTGGCACAAGGCCGATGATATGGGTGA
This sequence comes from Ascarosepion bandense, assembly GCA_037127315.1. Taxonomy (NCBI): domain Eukaryota; kingdom Metazoa; phylum Mollusca; class Cephalopoda; order Sepiida; family Sepiidae; genus Ascarosepion; species Ascarosepion bandense. The sequence continues at coordinate 7,178,703 of JBBBDQ010000738.1, forward strand.
AAAGCGAACTCACTGCTCAGTTGTAATAGGTTCTATCGAGAAAAAGCTCGCTAACCATTACACCACGTTGCATTCACTGTGAGCAGAGAAGCCAGACAAAGTGGTTTTTATGGGCAATGACGGCCGAGCAAGTAGGAAAGAATCAAGGCAAGAATGAGGATTAATTTGGAACTTCATGGAAGGAATGAAAGCATCGATGCCAACTTCGCAAGTTTTATGTAATGTACTAGCAGTATATCCCGGCGTTGCTCAGGTCTAATGAAAGCTTTAAAACTAATCCATGGTCCTGGAGCTCAGACCCTTTGGACGTTGGCATGAAAGACTAAAAAGCAATAGTTGTTTCCAGTTAAAGCGAAACCGTAGACTGAAAGAAAAATGAATAGATGTAAGTCAAATTTTGATTTCCTGGTATCGATATCAAATAAGTTTTTTCGTCGTAAACTGAATTTTCAAGGCTAAATAAGTCCTCTGAATAAATGGTATCATGGCTGAGACTAAGAACTACAATTATACCTACTTAGAGGCAAACCCGAAGCAAAAACTAAAATAAAAGGGCTGAAAAAATACAGACATACAGGCAGATAAACAGGCACACACAAATATCTTGCCTTTGATATATATATATAATCGATTTTCTGCACTATTGTAAGAACTGCAACCTTGAAACTTCTGAATATCGTTTCTTATGTCTTTGTCTATGAGTGTATCAAATTTGATTAAAATCGAACCACTCCTTCTTTAGCGCGATTTTTTCGATTATCGATTTTCGATATTTATCGGGAGTACCTCGACACAGCACCTAGCTAAGAACACTCGCAGACGCTTATAGTATAACTGTGTAAATTTTCAAGAAAATCGGTTCAGCCGTTTCGGAGTCTATATGTAACGGACACACACACAGAGAGACAAAGTTCCATTTATAAATAAGTTTAGATTAGATGGTGGCAACATCTCTTTACACTAAGTGTACCGGGTTGGTAGTTTTCTGGTTGCTGATTAACATTTTAACGTTTACAAAACTATCAGTCAGTTAAGTGGCATACGTGATACACGCTTTGGCCGATCATGTTTCGAAAGTGACATGACTGACTGGACAGAAAATTATCCCGCAGTAGATTGTCATTGCTTTCTGCGGGAGACTAGTTGTCAGCCAAGGCTATAAAACCCAATCTTTCCTATTATTTATCCCATAAGAAGAGACAAATTAATACCTTTCCAAAGGGTATTTGTGCGTAAATGAATGCAAGAAATTCAACTGGAACTCGAACTTGGCTCCCCGATTTTGTTGTTCCGAGTCGATATCCATTGCACCACAACGCACATCCTATCAATCTCTAAAAAAACGTTGTTTTTAATGTTTTAACTGAAAATGCTCAAAAGTGAAGATTCCGATCAATATAATATCTGTTTGAAAAACACCAGAATATTTTACTTTCTTGAAATAGTAAATTTAAGCATTAGTTTTTCAAGTAAAGTTAAAATTAAAGCTTTAAGAAAGCTTTTTTCATTTTTTTTTATTCTTAGGTATAGAAAATTCGTGGAGGTACTTAATTTAAGCGTAATTATAATAGATTTTTCATTTGTTTTAAAAACAAAGGTTTAAATGTTAACGTTTGAAATAAAAATGTCGGATTAAAAATAAATCCATTAACTCTTTAGAAATATTTATATGAGGGGTGATTGAAAAGTAACTCCTCATTTTAAAATACATATACTTCATTTATTAACTATGTTTTTTTGCAAGAAACAGGATATGAGAGAAAAGTTTTTGGCATAAGGTTTTGTTTAAAATTTGACATGAGCACCAGAATTTGCTACCAATTTCTCCAGCCACCCAGGAATCACGTCAACTGATTTTATCAGAGACTTTTTTGGTATGGAAGACATAACTTTTTTTATTTACCCTTCAAGTATTTCCAAAGTCTTGGTTTCGTATTGTAGACTTATTCTTTTAACCAATCCGAAAGAAAAATCGCACAGGATCTTAAGTCAGAACTTTTAATTAGCCACTTATATATATATATATATATATATATATATATATATATATATATCTTTGTAAACATAAATGTAAATATAACAGACAATGAATGTCTATTAAGTTTAATCATGAGCCGTTCTAAACATCGTTTTTTGGGGGGGCTTTAATTTCAGGTGAAAATAAAGACAAAAATTGTCCATCATTTGGATATTTTTTATTATGCTTCTAAATCTTTTTTTTATTATGCTTCTAAATCTTTTCTTTATTATGCTTCTAATTCCTTTTTTTTATTATGCTTTAATTCCTTTTTACTGTGGCTCTAAGCTTTCCGCTCAGATGAACAATCTTCAGAGAGGTTACAGGGACGTTAACATAAAGACATCCACCATCAAAGATGATTTTATCGTGTGTTGACATAAAACATTACTATGTAATAATAACAGTCACCGAATAGCAGACGCAGTTCGTAAATTTGTAATGCGGTTCTACGACGTCACACCGCGTTAGAGACCGAAATACACACACACACACATACACACACACACACACACACACACACACACACACACACACATATATATATATATATATATATATATATATGTATATATATTCAAATATGCAGGGTGTGCACAAAGTCCTAGTACCATTACAAGTATGTATTGCCCAGAAGCCATGTTACAAAGAGTATTGAAGTTTTTTGAAAATGTTGTACATCTCAAGTTTATATTCACAGGTTTCATTGACTATATTCCGCATGTGCATCTCTAGTTGCCCCCACAATGTCAAGACAATATTCCATTTCCCTCCATATTCGCTGAAGCATATCAACGTCAACTGTTTAGGCAACATCAGCAATACGTCTACAACGTGTCGTAAGATCATGAACAGGAGTCTGGTAGACACGATACTTGACGTACCTGCAACGGAAAAATCCAAAGGAATAAGATCGGGAGAGCGAGGTAGCCATACGATTTGTCCGTCACGTCCAATCCATCTTCCAGGGAAATGTTTATCCAGATGTGTTCTATCATCATTAGATCAAATGTGAAGAAGACTTGCAGATGTGTACATCATTTTACAATGAATTGCAATACTCTATGTCTTAAAATCAATAAATACTTGTAATAGTACAAAGATTTATGGACACCCTGTATTTAAACTAGTTCTAGCTCTCCAGGTCCCAAACATTCCTTTCAATGTCTTCTATTTAAATTCAGTAAAATACAGAAATGTAGAAATGATTTTTTTTCTCCACGTCGTCTTCTTTTTAGGTTGAACTGTTGAATATTCTCTCGACACAATTTACTTCATTTCGGATTCTTGTAATACATCTTGTAATACATCTTGTAATACATTTTGTAATACATCTTGTAATACATCTCTTTTAACGCAGACTACAATTTTGCTTATAAATGATATTTTTGTGTCGAGTATAAAAGATGAAGACGCGAATATAAATGACAATTTGTATTTTTTACCTTAATTCATATCGAATGAGCTTTCTATAATTTAGGAATATTGCCTGATGCTTTTAAAACCACATACTACAGTTGAATGATCCGTCACTTTTACATCAACGCTTATAAATATATATATATATATATTTGAACAAATTCTTTATCGTACAAAATTTTATAATAAGCCAGGAATAAGCGTAGATTAAATGGCATTTTTTTTTACTAAAAACTAAAAACATCCGGTTTCGTCCCAGCCTTATCAAGTTTATTTCTGGGAATCAGAGACATGTAAAATACAGAATGATTAATGGCGGAGAGAAAAAATATGCAAGGAAAACTAGAATCCAATAACATTCAAACCTAGGAGGCAATCCCTCTGTTTACAGAGGGAAGGTTTGTGGAATTTGAAACTTTAAATGATATAAATAATGGGACCTTGATAAAATGGAGAAATGGTCTACACTCAATCCAAAAGCACAATTTCTGCTATTTATAAAACACACACACACACACACACACACACACACACACACACACACACACACACACACATATATATATATATATATATATATATATATATATACTATGGGCATCCGCAGACAGATCTATTTCGCTGTATTACAGCTCATCAGTACAGCTTAGACTCCGGTCGCTTCCTAACCCAGGACTGAAACCCGACCGAATTGGCGTCAGTCGGCGATTCTACCCCTAGGTCACGATGGTCCAATAGAAGAAGGCAGGCTTTTTAGCGCGTATAAATACACCCAATAGCTAGAGTGCTCTAATGCATTATCGAATGAGCGTTGCGTAAATGCCGGACTAGCTACTGTTTACAAAGTCTACCACTCTACCAGAGTGCTCAATCAGGGTGTGAGAGCGTAAATACTATAGTTTTAAGGGATGCTATATTTACAGCTAGGACCCACCGTGACACGTTACACAGGCATCACTTTTGATGGCATGGGTACACTATACATGTTATTTTATCGTTTCACACCAAGCAAGGTGATAAGGACACAAGAACGCAAGGTGTTACAGGATGTGAAAGAGAATGATAAGACAGGTAATTGAGAGTATTGAGGAAAGCACTAGAAATTATAAGGGTTCAAGAAGACAGAAGACGGCAGTTGACGTTGCATTTAAAGTTTTGAAGCTTGTAATTATTAGCGTTGTGGTGTAGTGGATATCGGCACGGAACGAAAAATCAAGGGACCGAGTTCAAATTCCAGTTGAATTCTCTGTATTCACTTACGCGCAAATACTCTTGGGAAAAGTATACATCCGTCTGTTTTCTCCAGTTATGGGTTAAATAATATGACAGGTTAGGTCCCATAGCCTTGGCTGGCAACAAGTTTACCGTAGAAAGTAATGGCAATCTTCAGCGGGATGACCTTCTGCCTAGTCAATTATGATGCCAAGAAGGCCAAGTGTTGTTGCTCCCCCGGAGTTCAACATCTTGATGGTAGGTAGAAAAAATTCTCCGTCACGTCTTCTCTTATTATGTAGGCAGTGTTGATGCGAGCTATATATAATTCGAAAAATTTAGATGGTCAGTAGTATCTATGCTTCATTAATAACACTTGCCATGATATAAATCACTTTTTGCTCAACATCTTTTTATGTTAGAAAAAGAAATTTTATATGTTTAATATAACGGTGACACGAAATGGAAACAATTTTTGAAAAAAGATTAACAACAAAGGCAACAACGATAAAAACAAGGCCTAGCTTCCAACCAAGTTGAAGCAAGATTGTTTGATTTGTTTAATGGCATATCAACTCCTTATTTTTCATTTGATGCCGAAATTTAATTTTCTTGGGAAGTTTGACGTAATAAAATATGATATATGTTATTCTGCTTTCACAATTGAATACATGGTATATAATTTTCAGCTTTTGTGCATATAAATATTCGTGTGAACATAGTTACTAAAGGTGCTGATATATGCATTTTATGTTGTAGTTTTGTTGAATTTATATTTCGGGATACAGTTTGATTTATTCAAAAAAGTGTAGAATATTATATGGATTAATGTCATGAAAGAGTGAAGCCGTAGGAAGATGGTTAATGTTTATTAACTCGGACTTGTGTCATACATGACCGAACTCCCTACAGCTTACAAGTTTTATCCAGAATTATCAGAAGGTTATCATCAGAAGTTTGGTTGGCAGGTTGTAGATTAGAGTTTGGAATGTGTGAATCAGTGTGGAATAATGGAAGAATAAAAATATACATTTTGTATGTTAAAATAGAAATGTATTAAAAGAAATAAATAACAAGAATTGGTAGATATTAAAGTTTGATGAGAAAGTTCAGAGCATCAACAGTTGTAGAAAATGTTTGTAGTAGTAATTTGTTGGAAAGTGTTTTTGCTTACTCATGTATCTATGTATGTATGAATGTTTGTTCGGTAGGAGTGACTTTAAAAGAGAATATATAAAAGGAATTAGCACCCGAGAAAAAAGGAGAAGGAGGACTATGTACGACGTGACCTTACGTCTGGGTTGTGGTTGAAGTTTCTCTTGTTTCATTTTAGTTGAGTCTCTCTCTCTCTCTCTCTCTCTCTCTCTCTCTCTCTCTCTCTCTCTCTCTCTCTCTCTCTCTCTCTCTCTCTGCTCCCATCTGACTGTCTGACGCTGATCGAAGTCATTTATATAGTCCTTTAGATTTTTCGTACTGGATCGCGAAGTCTTTTTAGTCTTGAAAATTGCTTCCATTGGGCAATGTGGGCAACAGACTGAATAATGTAAATAGTGTAAACACTACCTTATCTCGGAAGTATACACAAATACGGAATTAGTTGATAAAACTGTTTAACTTTAGCTTCTGCTTAAATTGTGAGTTTTAAAATGTCACGCAAGAATTGATGATCTTTTCACATTTAAACAGTTTAATATCAAAATTAAGGACAAGCTATGTTTATACTTAGTCTTTTTAATAAAAACAACTGTGTAAACATTTTAATGACTTCTGCTTATCTAGTAAATTCTGAATGTTTGTCATATGCTATAATGTTATAAAAAATATATGCATTTTTTATATCTGTTATGCAATAAATGTAAATACAACAAAAATATTTTAAAAACCAAGGAAATAAAGAACAGATTAATTAAACGGCTCATTAGCTTGCAATTTAGTTGTGACTTCAAGATCTCCGCTTCATTGAATTTCAATACCTCTGTTCCATTTGATCTCAATATTCAAACTTTCTAATACTAGCCGGCATTTTTGGCGGGATTATACGCACACAAAAAATTAAATTAATCATCTATTATACAAAATTTAAAACGCCGAACCTACTCATAAAAAATAATTCACCTGTAAGATTCAAACTACAACGAATTAATATTATTTACGACTTCACATGTCTATTGAAGAACTGTGTTCTTGATCCTAATATTTTAGATAATTAGATCGGCCATACAACTACGAAACTAACTCGTGGACTCACGCTGCATATCTCTAAACAGATCAAATTTAAACACACGGGGAGACCTAACAAAACCTATCCTGAATACACTTGTTGACAACACAAATATCATAGCATTGTCCACATGCAAAAATATTCTAAAAATAATGGAGACTTTATTGATAAAAAACTAACACTCAACAATATCAATGAGAACACGCTAACAACATGCTTACCGTGTTCCGTACAAAAACATATACACACTTCTCTACACGATACATAGATTCTCTTCTTCTTCTTCTATGTGCCCTGTCCCTTTAGGACGTAGGCGATCATTCTCAAAAATCGCTAAAAGTATAACCGACCGCGCTCAGATAAACAAAATATTTGAACAATTATTATATAATTTATGCCTTCAAAAGAAAAAAAAATCTTAAGACCACGTGAAAAATTACAGAAAAAACTTAATCATAATACCTTGTCTGTCATTTTAATGATATATATTATATATATTTATTTCTACCGGCCTGATTATTATTTCGTAACAAAATTTATCGTAAATAACCAAAACTTCCAGGGTTCGATTCCTAGTAGTAGATGTGTACTGCTGAAGAGTCCCAAATATAGGACGAAACGGCCGTCCAGTGTTTTCTGCATTCTGTTGAGGTCGAATAAAAAGCTTGATGAATTACTTAATAATTGTTCCTACTACTTCTGTTCATATCTCTGTGCTTCAACCAGCTTGACATGCTATGGATTTAGCGGCTTGTGTTGGAGAAGTCGTGGCTCTGGGAGGCACTTACCTACGAGTAAAGGAGCTTGGATGAGCTCCACCACAGAATCTATGAACGGGTGGCGCTTCATCGAGTTTAATTCGTCACCTCTTCGTCACCAGGGCCCGTGGTACAGTTGGTATAACATCAGCTTAATAACCAAAACTTCCCGGGTTGGATTACTGGTAGTAGATGCGCACTGCTGAAGAGTCCCAAATATAGGACGAAACGGCCGTCCAATGCTTTCTGCATTCTGCATATATATATATATATATATATATATATATATATATATATATATATATGAGAGGATGTAAATAAGTATACATATATGTATACACGCAGGTACAACCGAGATATATAAATATTGATCAGATGTTAATAGAACAGTGTTCAATGTAATATAACAGAGCTATTAATAAATATACATATTATCTTACGTCTAGAGCAAGACTCAGATTTTTATGCACTACGCAATTGTCAGGTGCATATTATGAACTAATCGTTTTTAGATTTGAATTTTCAAATCTTATTCTACTTTCTGGTGGGCTTCAGGTAATTGACCAGCTTTTTGTAGTTATTGTATTATCACAAATACCAACAGTTTTGTTTGTTTATCATACTGGTTTTATTTACATTATCCGTTGTATTTCAGAGTCCAGGAGAAAAATATGTTCCTTTCTTTTTTTTTTTTTTTTTTTTCTATGCCTGGTTCATGTTTGCACCTATACGATTGATTCTGTTTTCAGATGTTTTAGATGTGAATTCAAATGACGTAACTATAACGACTCTAATAAGCAATTAGAGTCATAGGGGCACATGTGTGGGTACTACTGCCCCGGAATCTCCCAACCAGGACATCCCTATTCCTGATTGAGACTTTTGCTACCTTTTCAGCATTTTCCTGCCTGAATTTACATACGTCACAAATTAAAGTAAGCACAACTGACTGTTTAAGAATTAAAAATCGTCACGATTTTTTACGTCATTATCGGGTCATTTTTTTCTTCCAAATTCGTGAATTTGTTTTTCTTATGTCAAGTCTCGAAAAAATAGTATAAAAAATACTGTTTTTTATCCATAATATTTGATATGTTAAATTATTTAACTTTTAACAAGAAAAATCTCAAGATGATGATAAAGCTGCCGCAAAATATTATTGATTTATTTGAAAACGATTGTCTTTAATTTGTTCATAATTAGATGACAATAAAATATGTATTTTACATCTAGCGATGGGTAAATTGTCACCATTTCGCATTTAAAAATTTCGTGCATGCGCGTTATTTGTTTTTAATTTTGTGGAATGTACAGTATAGTAGGGTCAGTTGGGCCCAGTTTGCGAGAAAAAGACCAGCACAATGAATTTCACTCCGCCAGAAATTTGGAAACGGCATGCTACACTGCTTTACATTCGCGCCCTATGTCTGGCTACAGGATACTGCACCATGCTACACAATCAGGAGAACACGGTCATAGCTGTCAGACAATTTCTGTGACCACATCATTCCTTATATCTGGCCACCTAACTCCCAGATTGCGACCCTCTTGATTATTATGTGTGGGATGCAGTCAAGCGAGTGAAAAATTAACTGAAGGATTATGATAACATTCTCCAACTTAATGAAACCAACCAGAATGGTAATACGACATTCTGAAGTGGCGGTTAGGCTGTGGATAAAGCCAATGCTGATTTTATTGAAGAAATTTACTCTTTAGTATTTCAAGATATTTTTGTGTAATTATGGTAAATTTATCTGTGAAAGTATGATATTAATTGTATGTATTTTCAGTAATTTTATTTTGCGTAATTTAGACGACAATTTATCTATCGCACCCTGTATATGTGTGTATGCATGTATTCGTAACATAATTTGAAACGCTCAGAAGTATTTTAAGTGCCTATTTCCTTCATATAGAATAGAGTTCAGAATTCCAGTTTTCAAATCAGAAAGGTTCAAATTTCATTAAGTTAGGTTTGCTCATGGCTTAGGAAAAGAGAATCGACCCCTGTTTGCAGACCTAAATTTAAAAGTAAAAAGAAAGCTCTCAGACTTTTTTTTTCCATATTTATAAATACTAGCTTATTCATGGATAGCGTCATGTATTATAGGACACCCTACAGCGGTCATTAATCTCAATATCAAGGCACTTCCTATTGGCAGAATTGTTTGCAAGTATATAAATCAGAAGAACTAGTCTGTAATTAAACAAACTGTGACTACATAAAAAACTTTATTTGTACTGATAATCCACAAATCAGCATGTGTTTAGTTTAAAATGATTTTGAAATGTCTTAGTGACTTAGAGAAACATAGTCGTTTTTTTTTTTTTTCTAATAAAGTGTAGCGGTTCTAATCATTAAAGAGGAAAAGAAATAGAAATTATAAATGAATAGGAGACGATAATATTTGACAAAAAAATGTCAATTCCGAATAAAAATACGCAATACAATTACATTTTACAGCTCTGAGCATATCTTTTCTTTCTTTAGTTCTTAAAATGTTGACATTATTTCCTTCTCGGTTGTTGCAACAAATTAACAAAAAAAAAAAATATAATAATAATAATAATAAAAATCAGCTCAGATGAAATCTGACACATTAAAATTTGCCTTTTAAAAGCTAAGCAAAGTATTAAGAAAAGGAAAAAATTCGTTAGAAACAAAGAAAAGAGTATCGAAATATTTCGTGATGTCAGTCCCCTTGTATGGCTGGACAATCTTCTGGACAATCTTCTCCGGACAATCATCTCAAAGATAAAGAAGAAAATTGAAGCAACGGAAATGAGGTTCTCCAGAAGAATGCTGAGAATACTATGGACCACATAAGGAAGAGATAATTGAAATGTCTAAGGCACATGAGAAAAGGAGGCTGAGGAAATCTGATACTCACAGGACAGATTCAAGACAAGCGGGACAGAAAAAGAAAGCATGAGCTACTTAATGAGCTTGAATAAATAGATGGTAGAAGAAAAAAACAATGTTATTCAGAGTTACGAAGGACAGGGAATTGTGAAGCGCCAGATTGTCTTCGTCCTGAAGAGGCACGGCACATAAAGGAAAAGAAAGAGCTAAAAAATTGAAAAATCTATACCTATTCATAACAGATTATGTGAAAGTATTTGACAAGGTACGACACACAAACTTAGTTGAACTGCTAGGTAAGCTTTATTTATTTGGGGAAGCCGGTTAGAATATGTGTTGTGATGCAGTGGATATAAGCTCGGAACGAGAAATCGGTGAGCCGAGTTCGAATTCCGGTTGAATTGCTTGCATTCACTTACGTGAAAAAACTATTGAGAAAGATGTATTCCACCAGTTATGGGTTAAATAACAAGACAAATTGGGTTCTACCGTAAAAAGTAATGGCAACCTAATGTAGGATAATTTTCTGTCCATTCAGTCATGTCTCGAAAGAGACATAATTACCCAAGCGAGTATCACGTATGCCACTTAACTGACTCAATTAGAATATTCGGATGACGTGGTGTAGTGGATATCGGCTCGGAACGAAAAATTGGAGAGCAGAGTTCGAATTCCAGTGGAATTGGTTGCATTCACTTACAAATACCTTTCATTTATTTGGAAAGCCTATTAGAATAACAATGATGCAGTGGCAATGAAAAATCGGTTGAGCCGAGTTCGAATTCCATTTGAATTCCTTGCATTCACCAGGCGCAAATACTATTAAGAAAGGCATAAATCGTCTCTTCCCACCAGTTATGGGATAAATAACAGGACGGATTGGATTCTACAGTAAAAAGTAATGGCAACCTACCGCGAGATAATCTACTGCGGGATAATCTTCTGCCCAGTCAGTCATGTCTCTTTCGAGACATGACCGCCCAAGCGTGTATCACGTATGGCACTTAACTGACTGACTGTTAGAATAATCAGATGACATGTGGTGCAGTGGATATCGGCTCGGAACGAGAAATTGGAGAGTAAAGTTCAAATTCTAGTAGAATTCGTTGCATTCGCTTACAAATGCACTAGGGAAAGATATTAATCCGTCGTTTTTCCCTCCAGTTTTCGAGACATGATCGCCCAGATGTGTATCCTGTATAGCACTTAACTGACTGGTTAGAACAATGCAGAAGTTATAGTTAGAAACAACTGCATGTAAATAGAAAATCAATTCAGTAAATATAGAAAAATAGAAAGGTGAACGAGACATGAATGTGTTTACTCATTCAACCTTTAGAATGAAACAATTCTGAGAGAAGTAGAAGCCTTACCGGGATGTACGTCGGGGTGTAATGTTTATCGGAGAGCCTTAGTTTAAATTCCAGTCGAATTTAATGCATTCATTTACGTGCATATGCCCTTGGGAAACATAAGAACAAATGGGCTATACAGCTTTGTTTGGCAACCAGTCTACAGAAAAAAAAAAAGAAACAGCAGCCTATTGCGGGAAAATCATCTGCCAAGTTTGTCATGAATCGAAAAAGACATCATCGCCTAAACGTGTGGCACTAAACTGACTGACCATGATTTCTTATTATCGGCTCTAGTCTTTAAAAAAAATACAAAGGAGGATCTGTAACGTGGTTGATACTGACTTGGCAGACCGGCTGCAACCACTCTCTCACCGGCGTGATGTAGCTTCCCTGTGCCTCTTCTACAAGTACTTTCATTGCTTCTGCTCCGATGAACTTAGATCACTGGTCCGCCTAAGCACGAATTTTACACGAGATACTAGATTAGCAACTAGGTCCCACCCTTTTACAGTTAAACCGATAAGATGTAACCGTAAATTCTACTCCAACAGCTTCTTTTCTCGCGCTTCCCACCTGTGGAATTCCCTTCCACAAGTCTGCTTTCCCGACAGCTACAATCTCCAGGTGTTAAATGTAGGGTCAATAGACACCTCCTATCACACTAACTCCCAATTATTCTCAGAAAACACTCTCATCTACCCAACCCTCATTCTCGGTATCCTTACCCGCCTATCATCCCACCCTCTGACATTTCCTATATTTAACCATCCTTTCTCCACTCTATGTAGCCCCCTGCGCAGTAGTGGGAGTGACATGCCTTGCTCGGGGTGAAACGCTTCAAAAGAAAAAATTTTATTTATTCCAATCTTTGTCGCTTATTTTTTTTCATTAAATGTTACATATACAGACACTAGTTTTTGTTTTTTATTATTATAATTCGTCCAAATTAAAAAAAAAAAAAAAGAATATGGGCTTTTTTCCCTCTAAATTTTAAAACTAAGAAAAAAAAGTTGCCGTACAAAAAAAAAAAAAAAAAAAGAAAACAATTGGTAAAAACATTTCGTTTCGATCATGCATGGTTGTGTTTGTTAATGACGAAAAAACACGAAGAAAGAATTACTTGATTTATTCTTAAATAAAAGCAAAAAATCTGAGAAAAAAAGAAAAAGAAAACATTTTCTACCGTACAATTCTTTTACAGAGTTAAATACCGTTGTTTGAGATACACAAATGACATATTGACAATGTACGGCACAAGGATCTACCTGAACTATTAAGAAAACTAGATCTACTTTCCAAGTAGATCTAGTTTTTCTTAATAATTCATTTTTATTTTACATTTCCTATATTTAACCATTCTTGGTATCTTACTTACCCGCCTATCACCCACCCTCTGACATTTCCTATATTTAACCATCCTTTCTCCACTCTATGTAGCCCCCTGCGCAGTAGTGGCAGTGACATGCCTTGCTTGGGGTGAAACGCTTATAAAACAAAACAAAAAAAGACATGCAAATGACACAGGGATGATAGCCGGCACAGAATGTAAACTACAGGAACTCCTAAAGAAGGTAGTAAAAGAACGCGAGAAGAAATGAATAAACATCAAATATAAGAAGAGAGTAAAGGATAAAATACCCTGTTTTTCTCTGTCAGGCCATTAGTGTGAAGTGAATACAGTATATAAGGCCGGAATTTAAACTAGGTTCGCCAATTCTCCTACCGTTACAGCAACCTATACGCCGTACATATATATTTCCATAAAAAAAATAACACTCCGGTTTCAGGTTTGCGCAGTCTCCGTGATAATCAGTTGGAGTAGATAGACTAAACTATTACCCGGTTCACACTCCACCCATATCTATTGAACAGGTGAAGAGTTCATCCCTTGTTTTCTGTTTAGGATGCGGTTTCCAGTTTTCTCTTTTCCAATCTTTTCACTCTCTTTTCTTTTTTTTCAATTGGAGTAGATAGACTAAACTATCGCCCGGTTCACACTACACCCACGTCTATTGAACAGGTGAAGAGGCTCATCCCTTGTTTCCTGTTTAGGATGCGGTTTCCGGTTTTCTCTTTTCCAATCTTTTCACTCTCTTTTCTTTTTTCAATTGGAGTAGATAGACTAAACTATCGCCCGGTTCACACTCCACTCACGTCTATTGAACAGGTGAAGAGACTCATCCCTTGTTTCCTGTTTAGGATGCGGTTTCCGGCTTTGTCTTTTCCAATCTTTTTACTCTTACGTAGCCCCTTGCGCATCAGTGGCGTTATCGCCTTGCTCGGGGTGATATGATTAAAAAAAAATATCTCCTGTTTCCATTCTAAATATTCAGGTTTGCGCAGTCCATAAAAAAAATAACACTCTGGTTTCAGGTTTGCGCAGTCTCCGTGATAATCAGTTGGAGTAGATAGACTAAACTATTGCCCGGTTCACACTCCACCCACATCTATTGAACAGGTGAAGAGGCTCATCCCTTGTTTCCTGTTTAGGATGCGGTTTCCGGTTTTCTCTTTTCCAATCTTTTTACTCTTACGTAGCCCCTTGCGCATCAGTGGCGTTATCGCCTTGCTCGGGGTGATATGATTAAAAAAAATATCTCTTGTTTCCATTCTAAATATTCAGGTTTGCGCAGTCCATAAAAAAAATAACACTCTGGTTTCAGGTTTGCGCAGTCTCCGTGATAATCAGTTGGAGTAGATAGACTAAACTATTGCCCGGTTCACACTCCACCCACATCTATTGAACAGGTGAAGAGGCTCATCCCTTGTTTTCTGTTTAGGATGCGGTTTCCAGTTTTCTCTTTTCCAATCTTTTCGCTCTTTTCTTTTTTTTTTCAATTGGAGTAGATGGACTAAACTATCGCCCGGTTCACACTACACCCACATCTATTGAACAGGTGAAGAGGCTCATCCCTTGTTTCCTGTTTAGGATGCGGTTTCCGGCTTTGTCTTTTCCAATCTTTTTACTCTTACGTAGCCCCCTGCGCATCAGTGGCGTTATCGCCTTGCTCGGGGTGATATGATTAAAAAAAAATATCTCTTGTTTCCATTCTAAATATCCCAAAAGCTACAACTATTAAGGCTGATACTGACAGACAAAAACTGGCTATTAATTTTATATCATTTTTTTTTTCGTATAAGCAACCGGTGTTTCAAAAGCTTAACTCCGCCCAGTGCTCATCTAAAAGCAAAGAAGGGAGATAGCCTTTTCTACAGGAAATCCACTTTCTCTATTTCCACACACACACACACACACACACACACACACACACACACACACACAAGGACATATGCTTCATATTAACGTTAAGTACACACACACATAAGGACATATGCTTCATATAAACGTTAAATACAAAGATACAATTTTTTCAGCTATTTATCTAGATAGATAACTATAATCTCATTTATCAATTTAATCATCTCCTCTTTCTCTCTCTCTCTCTCTCTCTCTCTCTATGGATAGATAGATAGATTTAGAATTTATAATATACATATGTTATAATATCACTACAAAAATAGCTATTTTGTTTCGACTTTACTTGTGTTTTATCAAATGATGAGGTTTATTTCAAGTTGAAGAGTTTTAAAAGGTTCAAAACTCGCCAAAGCCTCTTCATCAGAGCAGCATTGTTACATAGACAGTGTGGAACAATCAAAATAAAGTGATTTCTTATTTGAAGACTATGAAAACAGACTATAAAAATATTTATTGGGGCAGTCATATTAATATTTGATGAAAATTGATATCAGTATTCTTAATCGATAATTAGATTAAGTTTAATTTTATTGCGAATTTTAAATTCTAAGTTTAACAAAGCATTAGATTTAAATTATTATAAAAGCATGGACGCACGCCCATACAAACACCTAGACATGTGACTAGACGTGTCTTCTTCTTCTTCTTCTTCTATGTACCCTGTCCCTTCAGGACGTAGGCGATCATGGATCTCCACGTCTCCCTATCCCTTGTGGTTCTTAGTATGTTTGCTCCTGTTGCAACCCCCGTTCCGTCATCCACCTGATCAGACCCTGCAAATATGTTATCCGCTGCCTTCCTCTGTCTCTCCTTCCTTCTATCTGTCCAGTCAGTATCAGGTTCTCCAGGCTCTCCTTCCTCATTGCATGTCCCAGGAACTTCAGTTGTCTCTTCCTGATGCTCAGCATCAATTTCCTTTTTGTTGCCATTCTTTCTAACACTTCGTCGTTGCTTGTATGCTCAGTCCACGATATCCGTAGCATCCTTCTGTAGAACCACATTTCGGCCGCTTCCAGTTTTGTCCTCATTTTCGATGATATTGTCCAGCATTCACAGCCGTATTGAAGAACTGACATCACGTAGCAGTCTAGCACTCTTTTCTTCGTTTCTATTGAGATCTTCCTGTGTGTTAGTATTTTGCTCATCTTCTGGAACGCGTCCTTTGCCATGCCAATTCGCCTTCGGATCTCCGTGTCGCACTTTCCATCTCCTGTTAGAACACTTCCTAGGTACTTAAATTCTTGGACTTGTTTGATTCTGTTATCCCCCACCTGTATTTGGCATTTTGGGTTGTATCTTCACTGCTTCGAAATGCGAGATGCAGTAAGCTTGGGTATGTGATGTGTTTAATGGATAATGGTTCGGAATCGGAGAATTCACTCGCAAATACCCTTTCGAAAGGTATGAATCGTCCTCTTCTCTACCCAGCTGGAGGTTAATTCTTTAGATTTGTATCACTAAATCATTATTAACTCCTCTGCCCCATAACCCCGCACATTCTTAGAAACTAGGAATATTTCCTTGTTTTAAATAGCTGGCAAAGACTTGATAAGTCGTAGAAAACGAATCAATCAATCAATCAATCAAGCTTTTTACTTGTTTTCCATTTCATTTTAAAGAAATGTTTATTCCGGGAAAATATTTATACCGATTGGAACGAATAGAGTGTGGTCTGATGAAATGAGCTAATTTAGGGGCTGTATTTTCTCGAGAAGAATTGAACTGTTAGCTATTAATTCTAATTAATTCTAATTCTAACGGTAATAATAATATCTTCATTGTGTAAATACTAATCCTTTATCTTTATGCTTTTATGACAATAATATTTTTATCATGCATGATAAGAATGTTAAAAAACAAGAAAAAAACAGGGATCAGCCTTTCTCCACTCTACGTAGCCCCCCTGCGCAGTAGTGGCAGTGACATGCCTTGCTCGGGGTGAAACGCTTATAAAAAAAAAAAAATTAGTGTTAATTATTATTATTCTTAACGATACCAACAATAATAATTCATAAAATTTATGAATAATATATATATATATATATATATATATATATATATATGTGTGTGTGTGTGTGTGTGTGTGTGTGTGTTTAGGCAGCATTTTTCAGTGATACATGTTTCATTAAATATAGACAATTTTTGTCTTTTTATTTTATGTAAATTCTTTTCATATCGTCTGATAAAAGAAAGAAAATTACAACATTGATACATATTTTTTTAACCCTACCTGCTCTTTCGGCTTAGATACGCCATTATCAAAGACGACAATTTTATTAAATATATTAAACAGTTAACGGAGTGTTATATATATATATATATATATATATATATATATATAGTGGAACCTGTAATATGCGACCAACCCTCTGCATCGTGATCGCATACGGCAGGTGGTCGCTTACTAAAGGCTCAGAGTTCATTACCTATTTACGCCAGGAACGTATATTCTACTCACCAAAATGTACATATTAGAATTTTAACATGTAATCTGGTAATAAATAAATAAATAAGAACATAAGAAGATAGCCTAACTTTAAAGAAATTTATTCAGCATAATTAATTTTAAAATTTTAAAAACGTATTTACAACGGTCAACATGAAAATAAAACATTTATTCGCAAAAAAATATTTATTCAGTGGACTTTAACAAATGTCAGTTATTGCTTTCCTTTTCTTGTCTGTACTAAAATATGTAGACTGGAAAAATTTGCGACATATACGGTTTCAGTTTTTTTTTTTAGAAGTGAGTGATAGCAAAAGAGAATCTGCGATAATACATGGAAAAAAATAAACAAAACAAAACATACAAAATACTGACAGCGTTCGTGTGTGTGGGCAGGGAAACAGAGAGATAGGGATAGATATACCCAGATAGAAATAGAGTTGATAGATACAAAAAAAATAAAGGAACGAAAGAGATAGCCATTTGAGAAAGGGACATAGTTGTGATTTTCCCCATCCCTGAATTTATCCAAATCAGTACAGAGACTGCGATAAATCCCTTGATTATGTCAAATGCAATACATGTACAAAACATGTTGATATAATACTAAAAAACAGTTTGATATAATACTACAATAACAAAACAATGAGGAAATCTTCCTGACTTAGATCAAAGCCAAATGAAATAGATTACTCATTTAGTTTCTCCTAGTTTGGAAGTTCGCAGTGTACAACCAAAATGAATTTTTTTTTTTAAACTGGTCGCTTGATCAGTAATTTTCACTCGTTGAGGTTAGTCGCTAGTCGCATTCTGGAGGTGGTCGCTCAGTGAGGGTGATGATCTGATAGGTGATCTGATAATCGCATACGACAGGTTCCTATATATATATATATATATATATATATATATATATATATATATATATATGAGATAAATTGTTTTGGATATTAGATGCAATGGAGTTGATAGTATGATGTATTTGTTATTGTTAACAGTGTTTCTTTTTTGTGGTTGTATATATTATGTGCCTTTCTTTTTGCATTGTGAATAAACTGATATGGGTAATGCAAGTTTCTGAATGTGTTTTCTATGTATTTTTCTTCTTTTGTTAAATACTGTGGACTGCATATTCTTAGTGCTCTTAAAAAGAAACCTATAATAATACCAGATTTGATTTTGGAAGAGTGGCTGGAGTTGAAATTTATCATGTCGTTTTTGTTGGTAGCTTTTCTGTAGACATCAAAATCGAGTTTGTTGTTCTTAAAAGGCACATAATATATACAACCACAACAAAAGAAATCTATCTCATATGAAAAAACACACACATAGCAACAACTACTTCGAAAACTATTATGGACATTACCAAATATATATATATATATATATGTGTGTGTGTGTGTGTGTGTGTGTGTGTGTGTGTGTGTGTGTAATGAATTATTTTGAACACTACCTTCACCGACACTCGCATCCAAGCAGATACTCTGTTTTTAATTAAACAGTATTTCTATAATTATATCTACCGGCCTGACCATTTACGATAAATTTTTATTACGAAAATGTGTGATACCCAGCAAGATTCGAACCTGCGATCCCTATTTGGGTGCGAGTGTCGGTGAAGGTAGTGTTCAAAATAATTCATTACAAATTGTCGGTTGCTTATAACCAGGTTTCGTTAAAATTCGTTAATTTCCGTAACATGTTTACATTTGTTGACATTACGATACATTTCAGAGCAGATACGCTTGTTTACGGTAAAATCGAAAATTGTGTTATATAAGCATGATAAAGATCTCGTCTGATCGGGAGGCTGTCCATGGTCGAGAGGTCGGGACAGTACCAGATCAAATGGTATGCTTCCCCTATGGAATAGTGGTCGCAGGTTCGAATCCCGCTGGGTAGCACACATTTTCGTAATAAAAATTTATCGTAAATAATCAGGCCGGTAGATATAAATATAGAAATACTGTTTAATTAAAAACAGAGTATCTGCTTGGGTGCGAGTGTCGGTGAATATATATATATATATATATATATTTGATTTTGTCGATTCTATAGTATAATAGGTTCAGTTGACCACCGTCTGTGAGAAAAAGTGAACTATGCCGCTATTCACTCCCTCAGAAATTTGGAAACGCCATGTTGCACTGTTTGGCATTCTCGCCGAAAGCTTTTGTACAAACATTTCAGTTTTGGGGTGTCAATCTGTGGTCAAGGCAAGAATTTAATGGTGATTACGAAGATACGGCAGCTCAGAAAACTCACTCTGACACTCATGATAAAAAAGAACTCCCGAATTTGGTATTGAGGAAAATAAACATTTTGACTACAAATCGTTGTTTTTATTAAATTTGGGCCCTTTTAACATTATACTGTCTTATTCAGCGATTGAGTGCAGGTACCTAAAATAAATTACTGCGTATGAGTAAGACGGAAACAAACATAGAATTGATTTATTTTTCTTTGTCCACGGAATAGTAAAAAAATAAATTGGGTACAAAGACAGTGAAATCAAGTTGTGCTTAAAAAGAATAAAATAAAATTTTGCACGTGATCAGTCGACAAATTTGACTATTTTGCAAAGCCTTCGCGGACCACATGAGTTAGTCTCGCCGGCCGCATTTGTTGCAAAACAGGCATACTACTTATACATAATATATAATATAATACAAACCACACCAATATATATATATATATATATATATATATATATATATATTATTTGGACATTATTTTTTATCGATACTGGTATTTAAGTACATATTCTGTTTTCAATTAAACACTATTATATATTTATATCTACCGGCCTGATAATTTACGATAAATTTTTATTACGAGAATGTGTCATTCAGCAGGATTCGAACCTGCGACCCCTATCTACATATGGGAAGTTACCATTTGATCTGGCAACGTCTTAGATTGCTCGACCACGAACGAGTTTCGAGTCCTGATGAATGACACACATTTTCGTAATAAAGATTTATCAGGCCGGTAGATAAAAATATATAATACTGTTTCATTAAAAACAGAATATCTACTTAAATACGAGTACCGATAGAAAATAATGTTCAAACAATTCATTTCAAATTGTTGGTTGTTTATAACCAAAATTTGTTAATTTCCGTAACATGTTTATATATATATATATATATATATATATATATATATATATATATATATATATATAAGGCTACAAATATATTATCTTTTATGTCTTGCATTCATATATACCATTTTCAAAAGAAGTAATTTATTAATAATTTTTTTATCGTGTTTCTTTCTTTTCGTTTGATTAATTTATTTTCCAACGAGATTTCCTGATGAGATCTTGGATGAAAGTGCCTTGAAATTATTAATAATTTCCTTCTTCTTAAAATAGTATATACATTTTTACCACCAAATATTTGTTTATATATATAGTCATCCGCAGACAGATCTGTTTCGCTGTATCACAGCTCATCAGTACGGTTAGACATCCAATTGCATTTAACCCAGGATTGAAACCCGACCGAATTGGCGTCAGTCGGCGATTCTACTTTTAAGCTATGGGCGCCTGGTCGAAGGAAGCAGACTTTTTAGCGTATGATGTATCATACGCCAGTAGCCAGAGTGTTCTAATTCATTACTGAATGAGCGATGCATAAATGCTAGAATAGCTACTGTTTTTTCAAAGTCTACCATTCTTCCAGAGTGCTCAATCAGGGTGTGAGAGGGAAAAAATCATCCACAGACAGATCTGTTTCACTGT